>NW_021011497.1:258009-566234 GCF_003987935.1 Bombyx mandarina
CCCTTACCTCCTGTAGTAAATAGAAATCGGCATTTCAAGAAGCAAAAATAAATAAAGCAAAACGATGTTAGTTCTCAGAGCAATTAAGGGAAAAGTTACTTTATTTGTTGTGCTTTAAGATTGATTTAACATTAAAAGTTGTTTAAAATATGTCTTTTTATTGGTAAGTGACAGGAGTAATTTATTGCTTTGCTCGTTTTATGTGACGAATGATCGTAAGTATTAGATAATGTTTTGGAGATTTGTGACTTTATTACTAGGTGCCATAGTTGTTATTAGTTTGAAAGTAAAAGTGTTTCAAAACTTTTTTCTCCGTTTGTTAGTAAACGAATGTAGCTATATAAGTATATATTCACGCGGACAGTTTTTGCTTTAATTTTGTACGTATCCCTTTATCTAGTTACTATTGTTGATCGAAGATTACAGCATTCACAATGAGACTAAATCGTTAATATCTACTTAATTCATTATTGAGGGCAGCAGTAGATTAATAAGTAATTAGAGAACAGAAAGAACAATTATGAATTTAACAAGCAGAAAAAAGAAGCATAGGACATCCATTGTTGTAGAAAATCAATTTAGGATGTGGGACATAATGATATAATTCACTGACCAAGTAATTAGAAATCTCATGTAATATTTTGTGGCTGCAACTGTTGGTTAACCACAGAGAGCATATCTTTGAGTTTTTATTATGATATGTGTGATTCATACGAAATATATAATATATATACATTATTGACGAGCTCATGGCTCACCTACAGACATCTACAACATAAATACAATTAAGCTCAATTGTATTTTGGCAATATGAATGAGGTCGTGGGTTGTATTTTAAGTCATTTTAAATTGCAATGTAGACAAGGAAATGAATATTTAAATATAAATAACTGAAATGACTCATGTTTTTTTTTTCCGAAACAAAATACCTTATCTTAGTTTCATAAGATTACACTGGTGCCATTGATAACGTTTATCTTCATAAAATTATGAGATCAATCATTTTAAAGGATTAAACTCCTTTCCTGATGGCTAATTTAATTATTGTTTCCAAAAATTGTTTACACTATTTGTAGTGTAAATACTAATGTAAAATAATTCTTTAACTTTGCTTTCATCGAAATTAAAGTTATATAATTAAAGATTCTCATGTGTTTAATATAAACTGCACTTACTAAAATTAAATGTATCTCTTTCAATACATCCTGCAATTAGTAATGAATATCTACATATTTTATTAAATGAATATTTTATGAATATATAATATATTACAAATATAAGTCAATATTATGTACAAGTACAAGTAATTATTAATATTTGCTTAAAAAACTAATTTTACAGTAACAGTTTAATCTCACAATAAATTATTATGTGATAGACACTATACACAAATACTTTACTACAATACTATATTTGATTATTTTTTTTAATATCATTCTTACTGGTTCAATTAATTCAGGTTTTTTTTTAACTGGATAGTTTATACTATATAGCGGCCCGCCCCGGCTTCGCAATGGTAGTAGAGCACGTGATGTAAAAAAAAATTAATTTTTTTACACGTTGGGTTACATTATTGGAGTTTCAGTAAGGATTCCAAATTTTTTTTTTAAATATCATTAATATAGCCCATGTCACCTGGGGATAGCGTAGCTTTCCAACAGTGAAATAATTTTTTAAATCGGTTCAGTAGTTTCAGAGCCTATTCAATACAAACAAACAAACAAATATTTCCTCTTTATAATTATAATATCAAGTATATGAGTATAAGTATAGATTCACCTATATTTAATAAGAGTATTATAGAAGAGTGTTATCTTTTAGCTTCTTCTTGCCCGTGTTCTACATTGTGAAACCTATTTCCATGCAGGTCCACCATACATCATCTCTTGACTCCCACTCTTTTCTCACATGTCACATCTACTTTCGCGCCCAGGTTCTTTTTGGCCAAAACTTCTCTTCAGACATAGGATATGGAATATGTTTACATAAGATGTGAACCCAAAGTTATAAGATATACTGCAGAATTTTTAACAGCAATATCGAGCTAACAACACTTTAAGAGCATTGACATTTTATTAATAACAAACACAAGACCATACCTTTTGAAACTTGACAGTTAAATCATGGAGAATCACAAGTAGCAATTTCTCCTCAAGTATTGATTTTGCAAAATATAGTTCTGTTAAAAAATTGGTATTGGAAAACAACTTTTAAACTCATTTACAAACAAACTTAGCGAACTCGAAATCTCGAAGTTTCTAAACATATTTAATAAGAATAAAGAATAAAATCATTAGGGCCTTCAAATGGAAATCGCTTTTTAACAAAAATTTCAAAAGTGGACAAAACTGTAACCAAAATCAGTACAGCAAGAAAACATCACGTTAATTTTAGATAGTTGCATAATGCATATACTTTAATTTTATCATCATATATTGCGAAAAATTCAAATCTTGTACGAAAAATTTACGAATTATAAACAAAAAAATAACAAATTTATAATCACTAACAGCATACATATTACATACTTGTAGGTGGATAGTTTTTACATTATGAAGAAAATAAATACCGTTATGCACAAATGTTCTCCCTTTCTTATCTATTGTCATTCCCTACCATCGTGTAAAGTTTAGAATATTCTATACAAGTTCATGTATGCCAGGCCAGCTATTTTACTATGACTATGCATACATTACTATGAAACAGAGATCATTCAGAGATGTAAAACTTACCTAAATCGAAGGATTTCACTGTCGCTAATGCTTTCCATTTGTCTTGGCTATGTTTATCCATTTTTTATTAATTGTTAACTACAGTCAAAATTTGATGTTTTTAAGATTTTCAATTCGTAGAAGTCAGGCCAATGCCATTTTACTGATGCATTCACACGATTCGCAAAATCCATTTTTATTTTGCCATCCTTCGCTCGCTGCCTTGGTTTGACCGATTTTGACACATACTTTATAGTGACGTGACGTGCCCAATGTCGATTTTACAATCTGCATCTTGGATTACTCGAATAGTACATTATCATAGAGTTACTATTCTTATTAACTCCATGTACATTATAAGTATTTATGTAGGTTCTCGATTTTACTAACTAACCAATGAAATCCGGTTAGCTAGAACTCTTGTTCTACCTATCCTACCTATCCATTGTAATCGAACACTGAGCAAAGGTTTTGAATTTTAACTACTGTTTTCTTCTTAAAAAAGGACAGATATTTCCTTTTTATTTATTTAGGTCCAGTTTGATTAGGGACTTAGCATATAAAAATATAATAAATACTCTTGGAGTTAAATAATTTATTGATTAATTGAGAAAATGCTAGACTTATTCCGTCTTTTGATTAGCCCTTTGACTAAAGTTTTTGCTAATGTAAATAAGAACTTATTGTTTATTGTATTCTTAACGTTATTCAAATCCAATGAAGAACTCGAGTAATTAACTCGAAAATTAAAGTGAACTCTGGAACATCACGACTGACATTTTATTCGAACAGAATGCTAGAAATTTCGGATGCCAAAATTAGTCGTTTCGGGCATCACTTTTAAGTTTATACCTACAAACCAAGTTTATACCTACTTTACTACATGTGTATTATTTGCTTGAATCATAATGTAACCATAGAGTTTCTATCCTCCATGTTTTTGCTTTTTATTTTAATTTTACGTTCTGGTAATATAGACTTTTAGGTCATATTTTATTTGGAAAATGTTCATTACTTTGGGATCACCACACTTTACTTCACTAAATTTCGTCATACGTACATATTTTGAACATAAAATATGTAATTGGTGGCTCAGTGAATTTGGCTCCCCTTTTTTTTATTTTCGATTTTTTGTTATTTTTAATTATTTGTTAGTCGTTTGTTTGTTAATGTTCGAATGTAAAAATTGTTTGTACGTCTTTTATTTATTTATAATTAATTAAACAAATGATCACCCTTAAGTGGGCCCCTCTTACTAGATATCTTTATTTTTATCACTCAGATTAATTAATTTTGATCAATTATCGTTTGTTCGACGACTATTGGTGATTGTTCGATCATAAAACAATTAAATTCCCAATTATTAATTATTTTATATCTATTAAGCAAACCATCACCTTTTTTTTTTTTTTTTTTTTTTTTTCTGGTAGAGTGCCGAACCTCCTACGAGGTCCCCGCGCAAAAGGGGCGCGCGGGGTATGTGAGACAACGATCTGCATGGTGTTGTGAGCAGACCGCAGGCCCAAGGATTTTAGGACCCACCCACTAAACGACTCCCCTGCACTCTTACACCCGACGTCCGATCCCCTCCGAGGTCCGAACCCGGATGAGGTAGGGGGGTTACCGCGGTCAACACTACAACCAGACGGCGCGGCTCACCCCAAGGACGCCCAGCCGACGGAGCCTTCGAGGCGAATCGAAGGCTCTGAAACGTCGGCCGTCTCGGTACGGCAGCCCGTCGGGCCGCCCAGACGGTGCCGCTGGTGTCCCGGAATACCCCGCTGGACCAGAACCAGCCTGCCGGGTCGGGACGCGATACACCGTCGACCGGTCGCTCTATTCACTCCACGGCAGCGCGCTAGAGTGCTGGTAGCGCGCCGCGCGGCCTCACCCCCTCAGGTCGCCCCTTGACCTTCACCGGGGGGAGGCCGCCACCTACAGGGGCCGGGACGTACGGGCGTATTCCCGCCTCCGGCCCCCGGCTCGACGGCGACGGATCGGTGCGGAAAGGGAAGAGCTCTCCCTCTCTCGCTCCGCCGCCTTTTTTTGATTTTATTTATTTATTTATTTATTTATAACTTCATATACTAGAAAGTATAAAGGCGGACCTAATGCCATAGGCATTCTCTAATGCCTGCCACTCACATGCGCGCAACTATTCGTACATTGTACAAATGTTTGCGCGCATGTGAAGGGTCGTCAAACATTCATTTGCAAACTTAGCGGCTGTGCAAATGGGTTCGGTACTCAATTTACGAACCCCTTTGCACTTCCTCCTAAACTTGTTTACGAATGTCTCACGAATTTCTCCTCCTTTTTAATTCGTCAACAGAACATTGAAGGGAAAAAGAGTTTTGAATTCTCCCAGACATCATTAACAGCCATGCTGTTTTTATGGGATTTCTTTTGATGAAGATACGCTACACAGTAGACGTCACGATCTATGAAAATAGCGAAACGTTCGTTGCCTTCGCAATCCCAGGCGCAACTGGTCACACGAATTTGTGGAAGACTACGCGAAGGATCGCGGTTCGCACGCTTTGATGTCTGTTAAAAAACCGACACAGCTTGGAAAACCACGAATGCAGCGAAAACTTTGCATAATCATTTGCAAATGTCATCCAACACTTGCGGGTTTGCGTATTCGTGCGAATGTGAGTGACCGGTGTAATAGTCTACCTTAGGGGAGTGCAGAGATGAACCTTGGTAGGTGTAGTGTGAAGGTAATATTATTTAAACATAATTGTATATATAACTTACATAATATTTATAGATACAAATACTCGTACTTAAATAAATACACATACATAAATATATACATTTAAAACATATAATAATATAAACAAATATTATCAATTTTCAGATTTTTTTATTTTTAATTATTTGTTCGTCATTTATTTTCGTCATTTATTCGTTAATTTTCGAATGTAAAAATTTCTTGTTTGTCTTTTATTTATTTATAATTAATTAAGCAAATTATCACCCTTAAGTTGCCGCTCCTTACTAGATATCTTTATTTTTATCACTTAGATAAATTAATTTTGATCAATTATCGTTTGTTCGATGACTATTGGTGATTGATTTGAACTTTACATTCAAACATTAACGAACAAACGACGAACAAATAATTTAAAAAAAAAACCGAAAATCAAAAAAAGGGGGGCCAAATTCACTGAGCCGAATGAAACCTATGTCTATGTCGTTCACGAAGCCCGATAAAGAAAGCAGAGTACCGTAAAATGGGGCGATTAGGGACAAATTCCAACTTTATGAGCAATTTTAAGGTAGTTGTTGATGTATATAATGCTATATCAGGATCAAAATGGTTGAGTCTTGGGGGCATCTTTGTTGTCTAATTTAAAATTATGCAACTAGCATTCCAGTTTAAGCAAAAAATGCAAAAATAGGTGTAATCCCTATTTACCCGAAAATTGCGGTTAATTGGGACGAAATGAGAAATTTGCTAGGGTTGGCACTACTTTTATTTTTATATATAGTTTTAATTTATTTATTTATTTAGTTGCACCAACAAAGTGATCATCAATAAAAAAAATTGAAAAACTGACAAAAGTACATGGCAGACATCACCTCAATTATAGGTGCAATCGACAGTGCTGATATTTCTATCTGGGTTAAGAGATTAGGTGTGTCGGTTATTCCATGGATTAATCAGATGAATACCCCCACTCTGAACAAATATTAAATATTTTATTATGTATTACTTAGACATTTTTGTCCACCTTGAGATTTCATTGATCTTGTTACATGTCTCTGCAAAATCGACTTACTTATATTAAATTGCTTATCTATTTCAACTAAAGACTTATTCCCAATTTCGCTTCGAATAAACCAGATTTTTACCAACAAATTTAAAAAATATTGTTATAACTACATAGACAACCCTACAAACCTGTACCTATTTATACTTAGGTCGTTTCCATTTCACGTATTCTCATCCCAATTGACCCCTTTTTCGTTGTTATTTGTACCTAAGACGTCCCCAATATCCCCAAAAACAACAGATTTTTACATGTATTTTTATTTAATCAAATACATTAAAACCAATAACAACTGAGACTTACCTTTAATATATATGCTGGTTCAAACACTAAACAACGTTTATAAATCATAGTCGTCTTCTATTATTATCAAATAAATAAAAGAGAGCAAAGTTTCTAGCACTAAAATAATTACCACCACAGGAAGTTAATTTGAAACGCGATTTTTTATAAGTTAGCAGCTATTATCATGCATATTCAGATTTGTTTTGTGAACTTTCAACATTCTACTATTAAACTACAAAAAACAGAAGATTTTGCAACGAATATAAAACTTATATTGAGCGTCGAAAGATTTTCCCGGTTTTTTCCCGATTCGCCTCTCAATCCCTAATCGCCCCATTTTACCGGTAATAAATACACTTGACACTTGACATTGGCGAAATCTAAATTGAAACGCCAAACATAAGATAAAGACCATAGACCTATAAAGACACATAATAGACATTAGGTAGTGATTATATTGATGATAAATGAAATTGAAAGCAACTGTTAAGTTTTTACAAACACCAAACGTTTATAATGAATTTACTACCGAAAAGTCACAAAGAATTCAGCGAAAAAGATTACTGGAACAAATTCTTCAGAAAACGGGGAAATAAAGCATTCGAATGGTACCTAGGTTATGTTCACATGCATATTATGTTATGATCTGTCTTTATTTATTTTTTAAAAATCTTTCACTGCCTTTTTAAGGTACGGCGAATATTTAGAACTATGCGGTCAGTTAAACAAATATATAAAAACTAAAGATTCAATACTGATCACTGGTTGTGGTAATTCAAGTTTGAGCGCGGACCTATACGATGTTGGATATGTAAATATAACAAATGTGGATGTTTCGGAAGTTGTTATTAAGCAAATGAAAAACGTAAACAAAGCCAGAACCAATATGAAGTTTATGTGCATGGATGTTACGAGAATGTCTTTTGAAGATGAAGCGTTTAATGTTGTGTTAGATAAAGGTACTCTTGACGCCCTAATGCCGGATGCTACAGAAGAAACAAATGCCATTATAGATAAATATTTTTCTGAAATCAAAAGGGTTTTAAAACTCGGAGGACGCTTTGTATGCATATCACTCTTACAGAGTCACATACTTGCCAAGTTAATGGAAGGGTTTTGTCAGAAGTCATGGATGTTCCGTGTTGTAAGATGTCACGAGGCCGAAGAGAAGAATGCGGAGAATTCTGATGGCCCAACTTTACCGGTATTCGTGGTGATTGCAACTAAGTTCAAAGAAATGCCTCAATTAGTAAGTCTATATGAAATAAAACAAAGATTAACTACAATAATATCTGTTATTGTGTGGATACACTTCAACTTACCTTTATCTTTGGAATTGCTAATGTGTAATAAACGACAAAATTTTGTAAAACATATCCATCCACAAGAGCAGAAACAAAATTCCGATAGTTGATATACTAAGCAGACACTTCTGTCAAAATTATCAGTCCACCGAAATTCATAATACCATCTGGGATGTACTTCACAATTACACTAGAATTGAAAAGTTTTGAGATTAGTGATGCAATCTCAGCAGGTGTCAGGTATGTTTGTATTGCAGCAACCGTACCAAGGAGAGTTTGTGGGGCTTGAGAATATTAAACCAAATCGAAGTTTAGGTGCAATGCCCCCATTTCTACCTATAACAAGCCCAATTTGAGAAGTGTGCGTTTGGACCTGTGATGAGACGAAATGAAAATGAGGTTAGTAAGAGAGTATTAACTATGAATGTGGAAGGATACAGAGGAAAAGATAGACCTAAGAAGATATGGATGAATTGCATGAAAGGCAATATGTGTAAGAGGGGAGTGAGCAAAGAAATGGTATATGATAAAGGAGTATGGAAGGAGAAAACATGTTGCGCCGACCCAAGGGGAGAGAGAAGGGCAGGAAAATGATGAACAAGCCAAATTTGGTAAAGGTTAAAGGTTAAACTCTTCGAACTGAGACAGATATTTCTTTTACAACAGTTTTTTCAGTGTTTTTGATTGACTTGGAATATTAAAGGACTGACAGCTTTCAGCTCAGACAGTAGTTGTCTGCCTCTTAAGCATCTTAAGCAGTTTTAACTAGTAAAGGTAGGGATACAAACTCACAAGCTCTGTATCGGTGTTAGATTCCGTTCTTAAAACTCATATAGTGGGAAAAAAAGTTATTTTGTTTTGTCAATAAAAAGGCTAACCCTAGTGACTATTTATTTCTTTGCATCAATGAATAAACGGCCCACATGGTGATTACTGGAGCTCATAGAGTTTACAATCTGTATGCCATATGCTGTCCACATCGTACCATTAGGTGAAAATTTCAACTATAGTTTATATTTGTCCTACCTATTGACCCAGAATGTCTTCCTATTTTGCAGCAGTAATAAACTGGATGTGTTACCAATATACTCTGATAGTATTTTTTTTTTAAATCTGTTTATATCAATTTTATTTAGTATAAAATGTTTTTTCTTGCAGCTAATAGAAGTATGTATGGCTGGTGAAAAAATGGTGCGTGTTCAGACTCCAAAACATCTGCAGGAGCACATAAAGTCAGCTCAGGACACAGCATTCATCACCAATGGACTTGGCAAAACGAAACTAGATGATGATGATGAGGTGAAATAACTTTTTAATATTTCATGTATCAAAAGAATAAGTCAGGTGATTTAAGTGCTCTTAATAATATTATGGATAGTAATAATAAAACTTTAATAATGGTGCCATTTCAATTTAAAGCTGGTTTTAAAGAAATTCTTCACATGAAATATGTTTTTTTTAGGTCAGCTTGGATCTATACCAGCCTGATGAAAATACACCACGCTACACATTGTATGTGGTGGATCAGAGAACTTCTCAAACATTAAATAAATATGCAGTCTTCATAGTACCGCAGGGCAGGTATGGAGTATGAATTATAATAAACTATCATACTTATCTACATTTCAAATACTGTAATTTAGATTTAGATAATTTAGTAATAAGAGTCAAAATTAGTTTTAGTGAGTTCTTGTAATTTCAGTAGGAGCTGATAAATATTTCTATCATCGTTCTAGTCAGTATTTTTGGTGCTATCACTGGAATTCCATGCTTTGCAAGATAATAGGTAACAAATAGATCCTAATGTTACGCGCTGGGGTTCAGGGTAAATTAAAATTCTACCGAATTATTAGAACACTCACAGAACACTTTAAAATTCTCAATTCGCTTCTTCCGCTTCGCTTCAGGTGATCCGATCGCTGTTTCGCTTCGAGTAGTTCCGATTACTAACTGACTGACATGCCATCTCTGCAACGCTTTTATAGTCGATACGATATCCCTAGAATCGTCGAGAACATTCCTCACAAATCGAGTACTTTCGATGTGTGCTTCCGCTATCTGACAATAGATGGCGTTGTACTTCTCGAGCGTTCTAGATGCTACTAGATCCTTCGATATTCGTTCGACTATTCGGCGGCGTTACTCTTACCGACGTAACACTAATCTTCTAAGCCTTTAGTCTATCCATGATCATATCGAGGGGTGAAAACCTATTTAGTTTAAGCAAAAATTCGCTTAATACGCGACATTTATTTTTGTAATTAAATGTCCATTTTATCATCAACAGTTCGATGTTTTTATTTGAACCTCAATTAAATTTACTCAATTCAATAATAGGTGAAGAAGCTTTTTTGCCTTAATATATTTTTTCCAAATTTTAAACATTAAATGGCTCTCCTGTAAAGTTGCAAAAATGTCGCTTAAACAGTTTTTCACCCCTAGATATTTCTAGAACAAATCCAGTAGTACAACTGAAGTGTTTGCTTATTGTTTGGGTAGTGGGTGGATTATTCGATTTCGGCTCTTAAATTGTTATGCGTGGTTGGACTTGCTGAATAGCAAGCACTGTTGACGAACGTCGCTCAGACTTCAGCCAGCGGTATTTTTCTCATGTTGCCAGGCAGGGAGTCGCGATAGTCGGCGGGCGACGTCGCCCAAAGCGATACTGGCAACGGTATTAGCTAAGATTCAAAGCGCATCGTTGATAAAAATAATTGTGTAATTCAACGCCAATCTCTAATCGTAATATTGATTACGTTACCCGAATGATCAGTGCGAACGTTAAAACGATATGCGATTCACCATACGATCTGATTTTTTTTTCTACCTATTCTATTATCCTCAAGGGGTTAGTCTAGATTCACTAATAGGTGAACTCACGAGACTCAAACCTGACGTTGTTGCTAACACTAGCCCTAGCAAGAGCCGTGCTTCGCAGAATCCACCACCGGATCGGAAAAGTGATCCACTGAGAAGATCCGGCGAGAAACTCAGTGGGCTGTGTCTGTGGGTTAGTTTACTCGCCGAGTCCTTTGTTGCAAGCGACGGGCTCGACAAGAACGATGACCGGTGTTCGGGGTACCTAAAAGCACCGTTAGTGGATCCGAAGGATCCGAAATGAGGTGGTTTTTTTTAATACTTACGTGGGAGGACGAGCTCACAGCCCGCCTGGTGTTAAGTGATTACTGGAGCCCATATACATCTACAACGTAAATGCGCCACCCACCTTGAGATATAAGTTCTACGGTCTCAGTATGGTTACAACGGCTGCCCCATCCTTCAAACCGAAACGCATTACTGCTTCACGGCAGAAATAGACAGGGTGATGGTACCTACCCGCGCGGACTCACAAGAGGTTCTACCACCAGTAATTACGCAAATTATAATTTTGCGGGTTTGATTTATATTACATGATGTTATTCCTTCACCGTGGAAGTCAATCGTGAACATTTGATTAATACGTATTTCATTAGAAAAATTGGTACCCTCCTGCGGGATTCGAACACCGGTGCATCGCTACACACGAATGCACCGGACGTCTTATCCTTTAGGCCACGACGACGGCCACGGCATCACACGTAAGGAAGCTGTTCCAACTCCATACAAATTTGAGCTAGCTTTTACGCAATCGAGAAGTTACACGTGTCCATAACACAGGAGAAAATCGTAGCTTTGGGAATTCGAAAACTATAAAATTGAAATTCTAGTTTATACTCTACTACAGGGGTGAGCAACTTTTTTAATCAATGGGCCTATTTAAATTTTAATTTATTTTTTGCGGTCCGCACTTAGATTGACTTTTATTCTCTCTTATTTACGAAACTTTATATAATAAATATTAAAATGTAAAAATATAAAATTAAAAAAGTTAAGAATTCATATACAAATTTTAATGCAAGATAAAAACACAAGAAATGAGCAGGAAAACGAATTTGATGGGAGAAAGTCGATAAATTAAATTCAATTTTGGAAATGCTTGGCGGGCCGCGTGCTGCTCGTCCATGCACTAGTATAAATCCGAAAAGCAATGTAAACAAATGTCTGTGTAGGCGAGAGGCGGTATGCGGCGCTATTATATACACGTGCTCATAACGTAAATAAAACGTATCTGCCCGATCTATTTTTGTCTGGTTTGTTTTGTAAACGTCGAGAAAGATCTCTCTAATTAACGAGTTTTTTTTCTTTTTCGTATAAACAAAAAATATCCACTTGGTCCTTGACCGCTAGTAAAATATTTGCTCGATAGACAAACGAATTATCAAAATAACATTGAAATCACAAGGGATCTTGTTTTAATTAAATGAAAAATAATACGAGTCGGTTCAAACGTCAGTAATAGTGTTGTGGTCTTTTTTTTAATTATCGCGTCCCTGGTATGTGCTATTCTAGCCACGGGTATAATGATAGTAATAATAAACGCAAGCTTATACCGTAAAAGTGGTTCTTATTGTATATTATATTGTGTTTTATTATTGGTAGTAAAAATATGGATATTTTTTTTTATTAAAAAACGTTCTAGTGTTTTCGCAATTTATTTAAGGTGCGATAAAATAATAGTGCGGGGCGCGTTGGATCGATGCCCGCGAGGAATCAGTCCAGTAGAGATTGAGGCGGAATACTTGTCCAGACACACTGGCAGGTAGACGTGGACAGTAAAAAAAAAGTTACACATAAAGAAAAAAAAACATTCGGAATTTCGAAAAAAAAAAGTTGTGTATACTTTAAAAGATCTCATTTCTTTTTAAATATATTCACTCCTTAAATTCACAAGTGTAAGCTTTGTACGTAGTAGAAGAGACTATATAATAACCAGTGAAAATATATTTCACAGTGAGGAAAAATCGCGGTAAGTTAAAGTTTTGATAATAAATTAAAAAATATATTAAAATAGCAAACAATACCAAATATTGCGTTTAATCGAAGTAAAACAGTAAGCAAGTAATTATTGTATTAATATAGATTTTTTAAAAAAAGTTGACACGAAGATGTGATTGTATAAACTTTAGAAACCACACAGGTAATCTAAGATTATTTAATTTAAAGCAGTTATTTTTTTTAAGAATTTTTACTAATGTAAATTATTTACTTTTAAAATTTAAATAATGACGAATAATTATATCCTTCATTTTCATTGAATTTAATAAGAACCTCACATTATTTTTACATTAATCAGACGCTAGCGCAATCGGCATTATTTAAAAAATAATTCGTTGTATTTGTTCTTACAAAATGTATACTAATTTAAGGAACTGATTTGATTCTTTTTTTAAATATCGACTGTAGTTATTGTTTAATAATTAATTAAAAATATCATTGCTTTTCAATATGATGATGATCATCAGTGGCTTACAGAAAATTACAATAAACGCATTTGATTAAAAATACCGGTACTTAAAGATTAGTTTTAGTTAAAAATATTTTTTTGTAATCAGTTACTCTATTCCTCAAATGATATTTTAATAAAAGAAAAAAAAAAGGTCAATGCTCATTAGAGTCAGCTCCGTTTTAAAATGTCAGTCGTGGCTCGGTTTTTTTTTTGTAGGCAGATCCAATGTCCACCTGATGGTAAGTGATCACCGCTGATCATGGACATCACCTATGCCAGGGGAACAAGCAGGCCGATGCATAAAAATAGATGTAATTAGTGTATATAGTCATCGCCCTATCTATCCATATTGAGTTAAGCCAAGCCGATTGGTCAGACTCGATCGAGCGGAGTTACTCAATAGACAGGTGGTTCGAATATTGTTCGAACCTTCTAGTATATATAAATGCAAGCATATCTCGAAAATTCTTTTTTATTTATATTCAGTGAGAGCTCGTTGGTACATCTGCACTAATTTTTTATTCGAACGTAAACAGACACATCATTGTCTATTCTAACAATAAATTATCCATAATATTTCACTACAGGTAGTACTGAAGTTTACCGGATCTCAAATTAATAGAGAAAACAATTTGGCGCGCGTTTGCCTCGTAAATTCATTAGATCTGTTTGTTAGCGAGAAAAAAACACATTGGGATTTCAGTTATGTGTATTGACGGTAGGATGTGTTTTTAGGAAATGGGTATATATATATACCATTATTCTGCCCATTTCTGTCGCGAAGCAGTAATATGTTCTACAAGTGACACTTGACTTCATGTCTCAAAGTGAGTCACGTGACTCACATTGTTTTGTAGATAGGCACTGCTATCCATTTGCTCGAGTAATAAAAAAGCAGTTAATATCTTTATATTGCATAGTGATGGGAAAAAGTTTTATTCAAAAATCCGCACCCGATAATGTTGCGAAGGTTGCCGCCCAGTGAAGGGAACACTTGCGTGTGACTGAAAGGAATTGAAGAACTTCCTCAGTGCTGGAGACCTTGGGCTCCATATCCTAGTAAAATGCCATGGTAGGCAGCGGCTTGGCTTTACCCCTGCCATTGCTGAAGTCAATGGGCGATGGTAACCACTCACCATCTGGTGAACCGTATGCTCTTCTGCCTACAAGGGCAATAAAAAAAAGTCGGTATTCTGGATGCCAGTATTAAGTGAGTGTGGCGTCCATGCCAAGGCTTCCATAGTGGAAGAAAAATATCGTTTAATTATTGGTATGACTTGCTAGGTAGGTTCTATGATCTATTTTTTCCTCGAAAGTTCTAGAACGGTTTGTGGTGCCCTTTGTTATCGGATAGATCGTAAGCGTCTTCCTGCCAACAGCAACAGGTCGTCTGCTGACAGTGTCACGAGTACGTAACATAATCTTCCCCTCTTCAGCGAAAGTTGAGTGATGAATCTCCCGAGTTGTCCAAGAGTTATTTTTAGTTGATGTAATGGTAGTGCATTTATAACACGGGCACGAGAGTGTTGCGTCACGTCGTCCATTGCCGCCACACCCACAACGCTTGGACGCGGCAAACGAAACTATATTTATGATTTCAGAAATATATCATTTAATTTAGAAGCAATTATGAATTTCCAGTACCGGATCGAAGTGGTTACTGGAGTTCATAGACATCTATGACGTAAATGCACCACCCATCTGGAGATATAAGTTCTAAGGTCTCAGTATAGTTACAACGGCTACCCTTTCAACCGAAACGCATTACTGCTTCATGGCAGAAATAGGCAGGGTGGTACGCACCCGCGCGGACTCTCAAGAGGTCCTACCACCAGTAAAATATTTGCCGTCAAATAACGAGTTTGCGATCGCCCCGTCTGGCTAATACCTACTAATTCTGGTACATATATATATCTATGACGTGTCGTCTACTGAGTTTCTCGCCGAAACTTCTCAGTGGGTCGCGATTTCGATCCGGTGGTAGATTCAGCGAAGCACGGCTCTTGCTAGAGCTAGTGTTAACAAATTCTCTCAGGTTGAGCCCGTGAGCTCACCTACCCGTCCGGGCGTAGCTGGAATAGCCCCTTTTAGCTACTAGCGAATAAGTAGGGTGATCTGATAGAACTTGACAGAACCCTGATGGTGAGTGGCTACCGTCGTCCATGGACCTCAGAAATGCCAAGGCCAGAGCCCAACTCCGCCGCCTACCGTTAAGTACTCTCCACAAGACTCGTTTGAAGAAGGTCATGTTATAGCGCTTTCCCGGACTCCCAAAATGTATTGCCAAGTTTCGTCACAATCGGAAGCCGCATCAAAAGAACGCAGAGAAGACAAATATCACTATCACCTTAAAAATCCCGCGCATTCAAATTTCAGTGACGTCACGATGAGTATCCCTTGTACTCATAAGTACAATACAGTAAATACATATTAAGACATACTGAAATTTTTCATGTCGGTTTTTAACAGTTTGAATATGTAAGAGCATTGAAAAACAAAAAAAAGTATCGAGTTAATATCAGATTTAACATGAAGTCTCTAAGTACAGTTGCGCTGGAAGGCTATGCTCGACTTCTGCGAGTGCACCATATCGCAGAAGAGGCGGTGGGGCGAGTGAGGCAAAGCTCTCCTCACTACGCAGAAATCCGCCGCCGCAGAGCAGGGGTCGGGACCGGGATCCCGTCCGTGACCCGGCCCCCTAAGTAAAAGCTTCGGGCTCCACCCGCTTTATGCGGGAAGGGTGGGGCGGCGTGCTCGGCACGCTCGCCCGTAATACGAAATCGGTCGATGGTAGGTCGCGTTCCTCCAACCGCTCCGGGGTAAGGTGTAGTGCGGCGCCATCAATGCCGGCTCCTGGCCCGTCGACTGAGGGAACCGGCGTTAGTGTCGCTGGCGGCCGCCGGTCCGGCGTCTGTGGGACGATGTAATATGCTCTGCGAAAAATCCTGTCCCGCCGTCCGACTAGGCTCCGGCGCGGTCCGAGGTAGGGCGCCGGCTGTGAGTGGCAGGAGTTTTTAGTCCGCCCGCCGTACAGGTGGTGATCCGTCGATTATCTCTTTTAGAAAAAAAAGTATAGTTGCGCACAAAATTGTGCTAAAATAGTTTTTCGGTTATACAGAGAGTCCGAGTGGCTGTTCGGCACGGCAGCAGGGCGCCGCCAGCTCCAGGACTCGGCCCGGTTCGGTCGGCTCGTGGTGGCCGTGCTCAGACGAGGCCACCACTACTCCAGTCTCGACGCCGTTAAAGAGGAACTAGCGCATTCAGCCAAGATGCTCATACCGAATGGATTCAGCGGACAGGTAATGTAGTTTTTCATTTGAAACATCTACAGTCGCACGTAAAAACGATTCAACGTTATGTGATATTATAAACCTATATATTGTTACGCGCTGAGTTTCGGGATAAATAAAAATTCTATCGAAGTATAAATTGGAACTATATTAACACTTAACGAACACTTCCAAATTCTCAATTCACTTCTTCCGCTTCGCTTCAGGTGATCCGTACGCTGTTTCGTTTCGAGTAGAATCGTTTACTAACCGCTTCCGTTCCATTCCTGTAACGATTTTATAGTCGATACGACATCCTTAGAGTTATCGAGCACATTCTGGGCAAATCTATTAGCTTTGATGTGTGCTTCCGCTATGTGACAATAGATGGCGTTGTACTTCTGAGCGTTCTAGATGGTATTAGTTCCTTTGATATGCGTTTCTGTTATTCGGCGATAGATGGCGTTAACCTTACCGGCGTAACAATATACAGACTATATGTAATAGGGTGAACGGTGTGGCGACCATGCGTAATCGATTCTTTCTTAATATTAATAATTTATAATATTTCATTTTTCATTATACCACACGTTAGACAGTGGCTTGACTCTGCCCTTGGCATTGCTGAAGTCCATGGGCGACGATGACCACTCACCGTCAGATGAGCCCTATGTTCGTTTGCCGACACGGGCAATAAAAAAAAGGTTCTGTCCTAAATTTCCTTTTGTAAACTATCCTATTTCATCTATATCTACCTGTACAAGATATTATCAACGTTTCACATCTGCCAGTCATTTTTTTGTATGAACACACTCCTCCACCGCAGCTCAGGTCGATGTCGACGTCGACTAAATTAAATACAATTAAAACTTGTTCAAACCAGAACTACATTGTAACGGTATGCTCTAAATTCTAAATTTAACGAGGATATCTGAAGGTGCGTTGGATCTAATTCTTAAAATGAGAATTCTAATAAATATTTATATGTTCGCAGATACCATTCTTGTCGATAGGCAGCGACGTGGGGCGTCGGGTGAAGGTTCACGAGGGCTCATCGAAGCTGTCCGGGGACTACGTCGTGGAGGACGTCGACGTGGAAGGACACACCCACAGGCGACTAGTGTTCCTCGACAATCAGTTTCTGGTTCAGTCGGAGGCTAGACTCAGACCTGGTTACTAGTTTTATATTAATTTACACCATCATCACAAGGTGATCCAAATACTATGGAGACATGCAGACTTAACAAGTCAGTTTGTTTTGATATACAATGACGTCATTATACATATGTCTAACATTAAAATAAGAATGAGTAAAAATTGAAAAATATGTGACGCGCGGAGTCAACGACCTTTTTTTGGACGTCAAATAAAAAATATAAAGTGTAGCTTAACATGAAGTGTAGTTTTTCATGTCGTCGTGGCCTAAAGGATAAGACGTCCGGTGCATTCGTATCGAGCGATGCACCGGTGTTCGAATCCCGCAGGCGGGTACCAATTTTGCTAATCAAATACGTATTTAACAAATGTTCACGATTGACTTCCACGGTGAAGGAATAAATAACATCGTGTAATAAAAATGAAACCCGCAAAATTATAATTTGCGTAATTACTGGTGGTAGAACCTCTTGTGAGTCCGCGCGGGTAGGTACCACCGCCCTGCCTATTTCTGCCGTGAAGCAGTAATGTGTTTCTGTTTGAAGGGCGGGGCAGCCGTTGTAACTATACTTGAGACCTTAGATCTTATATCTCAAAATGGGTGGCGCATTTACGTTCTAGATGTCTATGGGTTCCAGTAACCACTTAACACCAGGAGGGCTGTGAGCTCGTCCACCCGTCTAAGCCATAAAAAAAGTAGTCAAAATAACGTTATAATTTTTGTGTTAATTAGTTTCAAGATAGGCGATATTCAATGTCAAGTTAAAAAAAAAAGATGTACATACAATACTATTATGGGGGTTTGTAACACAAACATTACCTTCCCAATTTCATCCACCCGGTGCTGAAGTCTCGAATTAAAACTTAGACAAGATTCTAACGTGGACACATTTATTAATGAAAATAATCTTCAATTATCACGTTTCAGTTAAAAGAAAAAATAAAACGAAATTCGTCATAGACTACGGGCACATATCTCTGTACCATTCCTTCATGTGCGTGGGAGTGCAGCTGTGCAAGTCCAGCCACGTCGCGGTCCTTGGGCTCGGCGGGGGCAGTCTCTGTATGTTCCTGAGGAGATGCAGGGACGACCTCAACGTGACCGCCGTGGAGCTGGACCCCGCGATGCTTGAGGTCGCCACACAACACTTCGACTTGAAACTGGATGATAAACTGCGGGTTTTAGTCAAGGACGGATTGGATTTCTTGGCGGAGGAAGCTGTTTCTGGTGAGTTTTGTATCAATATAATACAATTGATACTTCAATCTTATGTCCAAAGATAACACTAGGTGAGCTGTAACCGGTCCTCCCCTACGATAAAAAAGGAACACATATATTGGGCGTTTCTACGGCTTATAATTATTATTTCCAGATACCCACATAGTAAACCTAAAATGAATAAATTTGTTCAAAATAAACGGCCGTTACTAATTACATATTTACTGTAGTTATATATTTTTATTTACCTCTTTTTAATTATTCCCACTAAGGTCGATACAGAATTAGTGATGTTAAAATTAAATGGATGGTTTTGATATTTTAATGAGTTATTAGTGGCTTCGTTTACGTTATGATGTTTTAGTAATGTAACCAATATAGTTTTTAATCCCACATTAAAATATAATAAATAATAGGCAAACAAACAGTGATGATCAAACAAATATTTTTTAGTTAATTGTATTTATTTGGTGCATTTTGGGTACCCTCCTATATACTCTTTCACAGTAATGATGAAATATTCTTTACTCCTGCTTCCAGGACACAAATATGGTGCAGTACTGTTCGACATGGACAGCAAGGATCGCACGCTCGGCCTCTCGTGTCCTCCCAAACAGTTCCTAGAGGATAAAGTACTCGAAGAAGTTCACAGTATTCTTGATGACGATGGTACGTAACTATAATTGAGACCTTGGAACTTATATCTCAAGGTGGGTGGCGCATTTACGTTGTAGATGTCTATGGGCTCCAGTAACCACTTAAAACTAGGTGGGCTGTGACCTCATCCACCCATCTAAGAAAAAGAAAAAAAAAACAACAGATGGGTACCGCCTGTGCTAGGATATTTGAAACGCACACCAAACATGCTGCTTCATTGCTGTGGATCGGTTAACGAGATAGCTGCTCTCTTGAAGTTAAGTGGTAACTGGAACTCATAGAAAATGCCGCCTTGAGATATGAGATTGAAGTTTGTTCTACTCTTTAAACCTATGGTAGTACGTGTCCGTGTCTCAATGTACCGTTATACCAGCAGTTTTTTATTTTTATTTTTATTGTTTTGAACACAGTAATATTTATCAACTAGCTGTACCCGTCCGCTTCGCTGGGCATTTAAAATTAACATTATTATTTCCCACCCCCACAAAGATTCTTCTCATCATTAACGCCCCCGCAACTGGTGTAGGGAGTCCAACACTCATATAAATATTAGCCTATCCATTAAGTACATGTATTTTCTACATGGATAGCAAGTTTCAAGTCAGTCGGATGCATGGTTCAGTAGTTAAAATGGAACATCCGTAAAAACCACTGTATATTTATATATTAGTATAGATTCCTGTCCGAATAATTAGTGAATTAATATTAGCAAACGTCGTTTATCTGTTCAACTACAAAGACGACTAATTTACAATTATTACCAAAGATCAAAGCATGTTACACACACACACCACCACATGTAACACAATTTTCTCCATACTCAGGACATTTCATCCTAAATCTGGTGTGCCGCGATGTTGAACTCCAAGCCTCCATGCTCCTAACCCTCAAGAGACACTTCAAGCATCTAGTGTCGGTGAAACTGTACGAGGAAGTGAACGAAATAATTTTCGCTACAAACAGCAGGAAGCCGTACGACAATGACACTTTGGAAACAGCTGTGAGGTCGTTGAACTCGGCGGCGAGAAGTCAAAATTTAGTGAACGTCAAATGTGTTGATATAAAAGATTTTTTGCAATCCATTAATATTATTTCGTAGTGTATAATTATGTTTGAATGTATATCGAATTATTTATAAGAATACAAGTATGAAACCAATAAAAAAAAATGGAGCAAAATTGAATTGTCTGTTTAATTTTGTCCGACTCCAAAGAAAATCAATTTCCTGCTAGTATGGCACACTGTGAGCAGAGGAAGGCACTCCTGTATCTAGGTTGGGAGGGAGGGTCGGCCGGGGGTAGCTTTAGTAAGCTTAAGTTAAGCTTTTTTTTGGAGTTTACTCCTTAAGAATCGATTTACATATATAGGCCCGGGGTATGAAAATTATGGGGACCAAAATCGTACTAGAGAGTATAGCATGTCACACGAAATGCGTTATGCGCCTGATTGGCTCCTGATTGCGTGATGCGTGCGCGCGCCAATCAGGAGCCAACGCGCGGCCGCGTTATCGCAGGTGACGCCGGGCTGCTGCGCCGGCAGTCCGCCACAAAGCCTCGTACTGATCGCGCGTTTCTCTCATTATTGTATTTTCATATATTTGTTAGTCGTTTGTTTTGTGTCTCGTTAATTTGTTAATAATCTGTAGTGTATCGTGTTGTCGTAATATAGAACTATTTCTCGTATTGTTTCGTTTAATTTACCGACATCGTTTTGCTTGTGGCCGGACGCCGTTCGGGTTCGATTCCTGAACGTATCAACTGTTAGTGGGTTGATACCCGAATATAACCCGCTACAAATCATTTATTAATAAAGCTTATTAAATATAAACAATTCCTTCTATCAGTGAATGGACAACTTATATATTAATTGTAAAAGTGAATTATATAGACTTACTTAATTACCGCATCCACGTGTTCCGCAACTCCCGGATCATTCTCACTAGAATACGTAACTTCCATATTTTACTGTATTCAACTGACACAAATTTATATTTATATCCAGTAAACTCCAGTCGTGCGTCGGAGCGGACACACACACTTTTTTTTATTGCATAGATGGGTGGACGAGCTCACAGCCCACCTGGTGTTAAGTGATTACCGGAGCTCATAGACCATCCACCCATCTTGAGATATGAGTTCTAAGGTCTCAATAATCTAGTTACAACGACTGCCCCACCCTCAAACCGAAACGCATTACTGCTTCACGGCAGAAATAGGCAGGGTAATACCTAACCGTGCGGACTCACAAAAGGTCCTACAACCAAGGTAAGAAGTTACAAAAAGAATAAAAAAAAACAAATAAAATGACGCATTTAATGCCGTTTTCATTTTCCAAACATAACCCGGGACTAGTGCTCGGCGAGCGCGCACCCGCCGCCACTACACCGAACGGAACACACCGCAACAAACGTTTAGGCTCTCTAATTTATCACAATTGGCACCTATGAGGTCTCCCTATATAACAATTACCATAATTTATACAAATAATAATTTAAAAAACGGTACAATTAATATTCGCATAGAAATAAATTACAAAAGTAACAACATAAGCTAAGTTTACGATCGAAGGCGTCCACAATTAAAACACTTTCTTCAATATATTCTTCAGACTTTTCTTTTTTTTACTGCCACTGCTCTCGCTGTCCTGCGGGGACAACTCCGTGGACTCCGACCAGAGGCTCCCGGTGGGTGACTCCGAGGCGGCCTTCTTCTTCGCGTTCCCGTTGAAGATCGGCTCCTCACTCCTCACGACGGGGCTGGGGGTGCTCCTGGTGCTCTGGCGGCTGAACGTTCGCAAAAATGCAGGTGATGACAGTCTCCTGGTCTTCATGGTTTTTGTTTTCAAGTTGTTGAAGAAGCCATTCGTCTTGGTGTAGTCCGGTTTGGGCGGCTCCACGTCCGCGTTAAACTGCTTGGGCTCGGACACGGGCGCCACGTACTCGTCATCATCCAAGGTTATGGTGTTCTCCTGCAGCTTCCCGATGCTGTCCTGCCGGGTCCAACTCTTGGCCGCTGTCTCCGTGTTAAGTACTATACAAGTTTTTCTCCTTCTGTTCTTACGAGCCACCTGCCACTCTCCTTCGTTGCTGCCCTTGGTGTCCTCAACGGCTTGTCTGGCTATCTGCAGAGCCTCCTCGCTGGGTCTCCGTTTCTTGGTGGAAGGCGTGGCGTGTCCACTGACTCCTTCAACAGATTTTCGCCTCAACTTGTCCTGTTTCTTTCTTGTTTTTCTCGGAACCGGTACTAATATCGGTTCGATTCTTCTTCGTTTCGACACGTAGTATATAACTAGAGCCACAATGATAGCTTGGAAGATGATGAATCTGAAGAAGTTAATGTTTCCGAACCAGCTGTCTCTCTCTTCCATGAGTACGTGCATTGCTGACGTCATCTGGGTCAGTTGTTCCTGGAGACTGCTCATTTGTTCCAAATATTTCTGTTCTCGTTCATTCGTTTTCCTCTTCTCCTCTGTCATCTGCTGGACAGTCTTCTCGAAAGTCTTCTGCATCTCTTCCACTTGTCTCTTGTACCTCCTGCTCAACTCTTCTAAGTATTGTCCCGATAGAGACATGTTGCGTTCTAGGGTCTGGAAATAGAGAAAAATAATTATGGATATTTTTTTAAAACAGAGTTGTCGATGTCGTTTTGAAATGTTTACTACCGATACTCTATTCCAATTATAAAGTCTCATGAGACAGATGTTCTTATTATTTTATTGTGTATGTGAATTAATTGTATAATGATTTAGAATGATTGTGTATCTTTTAAATGATGTTTACAACCATGAACAAAAAATCATTATTATTTCAAATTATGCGAGACGCGAAGAGTTACGTTCTAAGGAGTGTCAAAAGGGACTTTGTAATTGGAATAGAGTTTAACTATCAATTTACTTAAAACTTCCAACACACTCTCAAATTTCTGAAGTACTCAATTGGGAAAAAATAAAATTAGTACCTATTTTAGCTAAGTTAATTTTTTTAAAGCCTTTCGTATTTAAACACATTCGCTCCCACTTTGCGATAGAGTTATTGTAGGAGACAATGAAACAATGGATGTACTGCAAAGAACTCACCTTTACTCTGTTAGAGAGACGCAAAAAAACAGATTCCTTCTGCAGAGTGGTCTGCTGCTGATTTTGGTTCTGCGTGTTGGGAGCGCCGGGCGGCGCGGGGTCCGCGGCTATCTGATCGATATCCGAAATGAAATTGTCATTCTCCATCATCAGCTGATCATTCGATTCTTCGCCATTACCCTCTCTCTTCTCTGTGACTTCCTTGCCGTTTTTAATTTCTGTTTTCAAAAGTCCATCTTTGTTTTCTTGCTCCGTCGCTATTTCTATAGATTTATCAATATTCGGTGCTATAAATTCTTGGGGTTCATCTCCTGAAGTCTCCTCTGCGACGATAACGTCTTCTTTCTTATCCTCCATGTTGTCAACTTCTTCTGGGAGAAGTTCCACAGGTAACGTGCTGCTATCGTTGAGCGTATCAATTGGTATCTCATCACTTTGCGTTGTTTCATTGATTCTATCATCGGAGCCGTTGCTATTGTCGGGAGCCAACTTGATCTCTTGTTCGCCGCTAGTTCCGCTATTCACAATCTGCGGCGACTCTTCAGTACTGTTATCACTAGTAACGTTATGTTCGTTTTCAAAGCTCGTATTCAAAACGACCTTCTTCTCTTTTATCGCTAATATATTACACAAGGCGGCTAAATACTTTTGCGGGAACAACGCGTTCATGTAAGCGACACGCTCATCACTAAACTCTATTGTCTTTGTACTTTTAAAATCTAAACCGAACTGTTGGCAGATGCCAGTGCACTTCAAGGTATCGCGAAGGAATCCTTGACGCATTAAACTAACTAATTTGTCCGAGTTACAACTAATGAGTTCGTATACGTCATTGTACAGCGACTCACTGCAATTATCACACACTATAATATGGCTGGGAGAGCAACAGCGTCTGTACGCGTCGTCTGCCAACGTGTCGTTGTGTTCGGACGACACGTTTTTAGGAACTTCCGTTTTGACTAACGCCTGGGCCGCCTTCTTCATGATGGACATGACGGCGTCCCGCGCGGACCCGAACAGGTTCTTGGAGGGCTCCGTCTCGGCGGCCGGCACGTCGGGAACGTCTATTATCTCGTCGTCTTCGTCCTCGTCGATATGAGCGGGATGTTGCGAATTCTCCTTCTCTAGCACCTCAAACTCTGAAGTGCCGTACACTTTGAACAGCGAAATCGGACAATAATGCTCAGAGCCGTGATGCGAAAGCATCTCGACTTTTATGAACTTGCCGAATAGATGTGGGTACAGGTCGAAGCTTTGCACGTCTCTCATGTCTTGGGCGGTGAACTGTCCGACGCTAGCCCAGTCTCGCGTCGGGAACCGATCGCTAAAGTAAACGGCGATGTCTTTGGGAGTTGAAGAGAACAACTCGAAGTTAGCTATCTCTATTTTTTGAGCTTGAACAGCTTCGCAGAGTTCGACGACGAACCAAATGCGACTGTTGCACGTGTTGAGCATGTACTCGTCCCGGTTGGGGGAGAGGATGGAGCTGGGCGAGCCCGCCTCCGGGTTGACGGCGACGACCTTGGCGCCGCACGCCAGCGACGCGTAGTTCTTCGACCGCAACTTCACGCTCTTACTACTAAAATTAGTATTACTATGACTAGGTTGACTCGAGTGATTCAGTACTGTGTCCTGTTTCTCTGCCTCGGCGAGTTGTTTCTGCGCCCACTCCGAAAACGAGGGGATGTCTTCTTGCGGGGTTTCTGGTTTGACTGGAACGTGAACCGGTTCTTCGTCCATTTGTTCTTCAACTTGAGATTCTAAGACTTCTCCGTCTGGTTGAGATGCATCTTCTGTTTGTTTCAGTTCATGTTTGGGGACCGCTTTCACAACCAATCTCGGTTCTGTGCTCGGTTTGTCTTCTAAGCTGTCTGTTTCACTTTCAACCTTTGATGTTTCGGTGTCGACGATTGAAAATGCCTTGGTGTCGTTGTGCTCGTCGGAGTCATTTACGAACATTAGTTCATCCGTATTGCCCAGGTCCAATTTCGCGTTATCCCCGAACGATATGAGAACCGGAGGCTGCCCTGTGTCAGGTAATCTGAAAATAATGAAATTGAAATTAATTAGATTTTTTTCAAACTATAAAATATGTATTTAAACTATTTAATGAAAAGTAAATTAGAATCCAATAGTAATGAAAATAGAAAACTGAACCGTCCAATAAAGTATAATGTTTATGTTTTATTTATTTATTGGTTAGATGGATGGACGAACTCACAGCCCACCTGGTCTTAAGTAGTTACTGGAGTCTATAGACATCTACAACGTAAATGCGCCACCCATCTTGAGATATAAGTTCTAAGGTCTCAAGTATAGTTATAACGGCTGCCCCACCCTTCAAGCCGAAACGCATTACTGCTTCACGGCAGAGATAGGCGAGGTGGTGGTACTTATCCGCGCGGACTCACAAGAGGTCCTACCACCAGTAATGTGGATAGATAATCGTGAAATATTTGTCAATCCTCTAGAATTTCGCAATATTTTTTATTTATTATTACTTTTTTAAACATTGACTACAAATTTAACAACTACTATTATTTATTTGATTAGCACAATAGTATAAATACATAACATTATATTAACGATTGAAAATAACACATAACAAAGTTATTTTGAAACGGCGAAAGCGCATTACGCTAATCTATTTCATTCAACAAAAATAATTATAATGGCATAAAGCTTTGGACGCATACTAATTACTAAATTATAAAAGAATAATTGAACATTAACTATGTAATTGCTATAGTTTCGTTGTTAGTGTAAAATACTTTTAAACAGCCAAGTAAAAGAGGTTTAATAAACTAGACGAAGCCCAAATAATAGTCGTGTCCTTTGCTGCGATAATTTTCAAATATGAAAGAAAATGTAACTTTGAACTCTGAAAAAATCATATTATTTTTATTTTATTGCCCTTGTAGGCAGACGAGCATACGGCCCGCCTGATGGTGAGTGGTTACCGTCGCCCATGGACTTCAGCAATGCCAGGGGCAGAGCCAAGCCGCTGCCTACCGAAAATTGCGTGATTACCGGTGGTACGGCGTCTTGTGAGTCCGCTCAGGTAGGTACCACCACTCTGCCAATTTCTACCGCGAAGCAGTAATGTGCTTCGATTTCAAGTGTGGGGCAGACGTTGTACTATAAAACTTTGGTGGTGACTTTACGTTGCTGATGTCTATGGGCTCGGGTAGTAACTTAAAACCTAGTGTCTAAGTGGACTGAAAGATCATTTACCCAATTAGGAAAACAAACATTCAAATACTTCAAAATGGAACATTACATTTGTTGATAGTCAGAAATACCGGGATTAAATCGGTCATAGAACAAATTATCTAATCATTATTAGCAACCTTTAAACCCCCCTGTAGTTAAGACATAACTCTCTACCATTAAAAGTAATGGGCATTTTTCTTCTGTAAATACATAAAGGAACTTTATGCCAACCCGTATTCCAGAGTTTTTTTATTGCTTAGATGGGTGGAACAGCTCACAGCCCACCTGGTGTTAAGTGCACCACCCATCTTGAGATATAAGTTCTAAGGTCTCAAGTATAGTTACAACGGCTGCCCCACCCTTCAAACCGAAACGCATTACTGCTTCCCGACATTAATAGGCGGAGTGGTGGTACGTACCCGCGCGGACTCCCAAGAGGTCCTACCACCAGTAAATTAGTACGTCCCATCTCCCGCACGACAGCCTAACTATTACAAACGTTCAAAAATTCGATGTCATTACAATAAATCTAAACATAGCCTCAAACATAAATTCCTTCTTTTGTGCGTACAACGCACCGCTCAATTGACACAATAACTTGTTTATTTGTTATGGCTTCCTACGCATCCGCTCTACACGCGAACGATCAGTGTTTGTCACATTTCGAGTTAAGAATTGACCTCTCGTTTTCAATGTAGCTCATGTCATCAACCATATAAAATTATGGACGACTAGCTGTACCCGCCCGCTTCACTGGGCATTTAAAATTAACATTATTATTTCTCACCCCCATAAAGATTCTCATCATTAACGCCCCTGCAACTGGTGCAGGGAGTCCAACACTCATATAAATATTAGCCTAACCATTAAGTACATGTATTTTCTACATGGATACCAAGTTTCAAGTCAATCGGATGCATGGTTCAGTATTTATAATGGAACATCAGTAAAAACTACTGTAGATTTATATATTAGTATAGATGAGCTGCTGAACTGGATTACCCGGGACTAATTCATGTACGTGACTATCAAAACTAGTCCCATCAATAATACTAATATACTAGTGACCCGCGCTCTCGCTTCGCTTCGGAAACATAAAAATCTATTATTGATAGCCGAGTCCCGCGATATTACCCGCGGTTATTGTCGTACCGCGGGTGAGGCCGCGAGGCGAAGCTAATGTAAAAAAAAGTAGCCTAAGTTACTCCTTATATCATCAGCTACCTATCAGTGAAAGTCTCGTCAAAATCTGTCCAGCCGTTCCAAAAATTTGCCAGAACAAACAGACAGACAAAAATGTTATTTTGCTGTATATGACATATGGTAATTCATATGCATGTAGTAAAAAGCGGTTATTTCAATATAACAAACAGACACTCCAAATTTTATTTATATGTCACTACAATGAATCTAATTGACTAATAGACATAAAGTTATGCTGTGATATGTTTGCCCTGTTTAGTCATTCGCGATTGTAATGATGAAACGGACAAAACCTGCAGCGCTGAATCGCTTCTCTCTGCTTCTTTGTTGTCTACTTCTTCTCCTTCTATTTCTGGATCACGGTGTATTTCGTTTAATTCGTCGAAAAACGAGGTTATTGTTATAAAAACAAAGATGTGATTAAACGTCATACAAAGGGTCTTGAACAGTCACTGAAAACGAAGTATTGATTTCCACAACGGTATTTTTAGACTCGTAAAAGACTTAGCGGGTGCCTACATATAGCTGTGTTTTAAACATAGTCACTGACTGCTCTGTAACAGTATTATCTTATTTATTTTTCGTAATTAGAATCTACTAAAATCGAATGAGGTAAATAGCGCTTTATACAGCACAGCTTAATGTTGTTGCTCTATGCACGCAAAGGAATTGTGGGCATTTTTATTGAAATTTGCGCAGAGTTTTATTGAAATTTTTACGCATCGTGTTTTCAATCGCAGTAATGTTTTTCTGCGTGACACGGCAGAAACACAGCAGTCGAGCCAATAATTTTCAAAAATAACTTGATGCGAATTGAATGAATCTTTAGAGGTGTCGAGGGCTTGATTTCTATAATATTTTTCTGATAACTTATTTAAGGAATACCTTATCCTAAAAATGGTCAAACAGATATTTATAATGCATTAGAATCGATTACAATACGTACACGCCTTAATAGAACAGATAACTAAAAATAGAGTATTATACTGTATAATCATTGGCCTTTATAGTCCCCTAGATATAGTCCCTTAGGCTTCCAGCGAATTGCTAGGAAAATAAGTTATCATTGTTTGCCTGATCACAGAAATATAGAATAATCAAGACACCTCGATAAATCTAACATTTGATGTGGTGGAACTAATGTGATGAAAGAAGAAATTGTTTAGGGATCTTGGCAAGAACCAGACGTATGAACTTAAGAAGTAACATCATTAAATTTCGTGATTAGTAATAATAGTACTATAGAGGTTAATGCACCGTCCAAACTTACACACTCTCAATAATCAATAATACTTTCTATTTGTGCTCTCAGATCGATTGGTAATGTTCTATTTAGTTGTGTGTTACATGTATGTATTATATAATATAGGTTAAACATAAAACCATCAAAAGTTGAGTAACGTGTTGGGTATTAGTACAGGCTGATACTGCCGCCTAACCCATTTCTCTTCTTAGTACATGGGTTCAGGATGGCCAAGTTTTATGATTAAATGATATATCTGGTCCTTGAAAGATTTTGTAAGTCAACGCCTGATTTATTTAGAATTGAAAAAAGACGAACATCCCTCTCAATGTGCCGGTAGCAGATTTACACATTACAAGGGCAGCTGACATAGTCACAACTTGACAAAAGCGGTGTTAACACCGAAAAGTCGGTTGGTTATCTTATAAATAACGTTCCTTATATTCTCATTCAAAAGGGTATTTTATTGCGTATTCTGTTTCAAAGGTATGGTCGTGGCACACGTCTATAGATTAGCAGACGACGACTTCACCCATTCTCATTGTAATACAATGTTACTAGCGTTCGAATACGGATTTAGTTCACCCAGTTTCGAGAAAAGTACGAGACAGTGTAAGATTGTGTGGTTTATATATTTAACGCGAAATTACTGCAAATTCTCACTGCACAATACAAACAGTATGCATAGATATACCAAAACGCGCGGAGAAAGTGCAACAGACATTATTTCCTAACAGACCGAACATTTTAACACTATACTATTGTATACCTAAGTTATCAACTATACTTCAGTCGATAACCTTGTTATCAACTAAATGCCAAACAAGACAAAATCCTTTTTTTAAATTAAATCTTTGCGTTCTAATTATCTGTTGCTATTAGGGTATTTTCAATATAATGTTCTTGAGCAGTGGCTCTATTAGCGGAGTTTATCAGTAAATTTGAAACACCGAGTCCATTTGGGCCTGTTTTTTTTATTTTTAGTCTTTTCATAGACTCAATCAAATTCGCACTCTATCTTTACATCCGAATGTTTAACTTTAGTTTGTTGACTATACAACTAAGCATTTGTTAATTTAGCATAATATTCATTATTTATTGAATGTGGTATCAAAAAGATATCGTTTGGCGTGTCCATATTACCAAAATACCCCTCAAAACCAATTTTGCGATGCATGGACTCATCGTTCTTGCAGAAAGCTACAAATGATCAGTCATTAAGCTCCATTTTATTAGAGATAACAAAATCCTTACGTGTAAAATATCTTGGTTAGTCCCTGGTGGCCACCGTACGACAACAGCTGACATATTAGCAGAGCCGCAAGCAGCGCCCGCGGCGGCGACATCGTGCAACCGCCGCCGGCGCATTGGCGAAGCACCGATACACTAATCACGATACCAAACACACAGCACACGACGAACGTCCAATCGCGACCGATGATCACGACCTTCTTAATAAATCTCTAGCGGCACACTGAAATGCACTTTAAATTTTGTCCGCATGTAGTTCTTGCTCCCAGTCTTATGGCACATAGAGCGTAGTAGTAATTTGGTCACTATTTGTTGCACTAGTTCAAGCGTATGAAAGCTTTTAAAGGTTTCACGAATCTATTAGTTAAATAATTAAAATATGATTAAGAACCTACACTTCAATGTTTGCAAAACAACGATTCAGCGTTCGTCAATTTATCCAAACATACCTGTTTTAATTGTATCGACACTCAACAGAAACATTAGTCACCAGAAAGTCCGGCGTTATTCAACAATATTGTGTATCGTAATGAATACAACATAATGCAGAACGCAACTGCAGAGATTTAATGAAGCTTGATATTAACAAAAAATAACAAAAAGGTATATGTATTAACAAACAGAGGCTTTTCATGCATAGCGCATACAAATTCCAGCTATTAGTGGCTTGCAATTTTACCAATTTTTTTGTTTCTAGATACCTTTTCTCCTGGGAATGTATTTTTATCAAAGATATAACTGAAGTAATAATTACAACGCAACATTAATAGGTATTCATAGATATGAGCTAGTGGATTGTATCGAGCATAGTACACTGTATCGATCCAATTAATCAAGTGGTACATGAAACACTGCATTGTGTTGGAATAGGGCCAAACAAGGACAACGATCTCAATAGGCCATCGAGGAAATTGATACAAAAGTTGAGACACGGCGTTATAAGACTTATAAGTAATGCACAATATATGCTGTTGAAAGCAACACCTAATAAATAAGAACCGCTATTTGAATTGAGATATCAGGGTGATCTCATATTGAGGGTGTCAGGGTTATTCAGGGTGGTTCAAGACAGACTAAACTACGCACTGGCAATGGCCTACACTTAAACGATTTGATGGACCTTAAAGGTAAAGTTTATCGAGTTTGCAGATCTTTTCTTGAAACTCAATTGAAATTTAGAGAAGAAACGCCAAACACTGATTTAATAAGTAACGCGACAACGGATTCCGTAATCAACGGAGTTACGGAGTGACAAAAATATAGCTAATCTTAATGGGTACCTTTGTTATAAAAAAAATCAGTGAATTTATGTGTATTATCTATGTTCAGTGACATTATGATACCAGTTTCTGCTACTATAGCCAATTATCTTTCCTTTAAGCATATTAGAACTGACTTCACTAAGAATAGAGAGCGTCCAGTGTCTAATAGGTAAGCCACTGGGCGCATGCGTAGGCATGCGAATATGTTGTAGTTTGAACCCCGGTCAGTTACAAATTTACGTAAACGAATCCTCAGGTCAAGGTGTAACATCGTTTAATCAAATCAAACACGCAAACAGAAAATAAAAAGATGTAAACAACATTAAACTACTCCAACCGTGGAGCCATTTGATTACGACTTAATCTCCCCGTATAGCAAGCAGTAAGTTAGGTTGCGTCGTAACGTAACGAGATACGATAAATTGAAATTAAATCCGACACAGTTGCGCTCAATGGGCCCTTAATAAACCAGTGGAGGGGAAAATGGCCTATCAAGTCAATAGGCCAAATTACGATCGTAACTAGCAAAGTAACGAGAATTAGGAGGAATACATAAAAAAATTGCAGAGTACTGATTTCATAAGCATTCGGCTGACCACCGCGAATAACTCCAACTTCTACTTTCCCTTCATCAATCCAAGACAACATTCCTTTGCATATTATGATTCCGCACGGTTACGACGCCACCCTGGACATGTGTACCGTGAAATCATACGTTACGGTCTAAAGATAGTCGTGAATCCAATGCAGCTGAAACTTCAACCTCATGTCTAGGGACGCCGGTGACGTCAAATCACTACAGTACTATAATTATCAATTTTTTTAAGGGGTTTTATGACCTGGTAACTAAGATCTTTAAGTCATGTCTTATTATAATTTATATTCTTATTTTTATGAAAAATGATAATATGAAGTAAAGTGAAATTAAATGAAATGAGATGAGTTGATATGGGATAAAATATAATCTCAGTAAAATGGGGTTATTTACTGGGATTTTTTCAGTGGACTTTTTGGAGGATCCCGAGAAGTTACGTCCAGCGGCTTTGTTTCATTTTCCCACATTTGTGCAGTTTCAAAGATATTAAACACTTAATTACACATTAAACACCGTTATTACACATTTAAACCTGAAGAAACACTAAATAGACAAAATAAAACAAATCACACAACTTCACTCCTCGAGTTCTCGCCGAAAAGTCCCTCATTATCTATGACTAGTGTTGTTTGTTGTTTTAAAGAATATGATTGATTACTTGTATGTAGCAGATTCCGAATAATCGATAAGTGAGTAGCATTTCACCATCAGTTGTATACATATTTATAAAATTTTGACCATAATGAAAGAAATGAGTTAGGAGCCTCCCTGTGTGCACAGTAAGGAGCAATTTAAGATAAAATTTAACGTGAGTGCGTTATTAATTTGGTTTGTTGAATACTGATGCGATCTTGTTCTGATATTTTTTAGTATTAGAGGTGAAAGGTCAGACATAGACATGTGACCTCAAAGGGGTACTTGTGATAAGTCTGGCTTGTTGGGTTTTACTATTGTAATGTATTTTTTCAAACTATGTTTAGGGTAGTATTTATTCCACCCGTCTGCTGTGTGCTTAGTGCGAGTTTTTTAACTTCTCGATTGCGTAAAAGTTAACTCAAATTTGTATGGAGTAAGAACAGCAGCCCTAGCGGCTAACGAAGGGAAATAGAGCACTGATGTCTGTTTGCAATAAGCAATACCTACAAATGGGTGGATGACTAGTTTATCAATGACTGCCACTACAAAATAAAAAATTGTAAAAGAAAATGTGCTGATGAATCATAGACGTTAAGAGGTTATTGGAGTTCAGTTACGTTTACTTAGCGTAGAGCAAATTAGCTCATAGCCCGTCTGTTGCAGTGTTTTGAGGTTAGATGATCGTAATGATAGTACTCCGTTCGGCTATTAAATAAAAGAAGAGACCTTAAGCTACTGGATTTTCTTGTCCACGATCTTTTCGTATATATCTTTATTTTCTTTTCTATTGCTGGTGGTGGAGCGAATGTTGAAGTTCTAGGGGGTGGGTATACTATTATGGCTGCGGTAAGTAGTTTAGCATAGAATCATTCCCTTGTGCGTCGTAAAAGGCGACTAAGGAACCTACCGTGAAATGGGCAGTAAGCATCGTTCTTCGAATATTGTACCAGTATATTTACCTGTGCTACCCGGACGGGCTTAAAATACTCTTTTTTTGGGCAGGGGACAGAAACTCACACGAGGTGTCCGGGTCTAGGGGGCATGCGTGGTATGTGGGACTTGACGGTCTGCAGTTGGGATCAGACCGCGGGCCCAAGGATTCAATATCCGTACCACAAGTACACAATGTGAAGACCAGACCACCACCCGCATTAAGATGTAAGACTGATATGAAGTCCCAATTTTATTTCGCGGGTTTAACTACGAGTTAATAATAGTGGTACCACATTCACGTCTGAACTCTGAACACTATTCTAATCGACTATCCAATTTCTACAACGCATTTTGTATGACGCAAGTTATTATTAATATTAGTTGTCAATAATACATCTAGTGACGACGAAGTTACAAAGACGTGTGTCAATGAAAGTTTACCGTTTTTTTCCCTCTACTGGTGAAGATATTGCGGGAATCCCACCTACATGTTGGAGACGAAGGCAGGGCATGTCATAGATAAACCGACTAGAACCTTTAAAAGCACGCATGTGATACCCGAAAGAGCCAGGACTAAAAAAAAGGGGCAACGGCACGTCGAATAGGCACCATGGACGTTGAATAGGCAACGTGAGCACCAGGCTTCTCGGTTAGGGGACTTCCGAAGCCCGCCTTAATTGCATCGCCAACTTATATTCCAGGGAATCTTGTTGGGTCGGAAACCAGAGAAGTGTGCGTGCGTGTGCGCGCGTGTTTGTGTCTGAGCGAGGTCTGGGATTAGAAAAGCTTACTAATCGTTTTCTTCGGCAAGGGATCCGAAGTACTTAAGTAGTCAAGATACAGGTGAAATCTTTCTACCGGCCCCCTGCTGCTGCTGTTTAACGCGTGTGCGATTTTTAATATATAATCCTTTACAGTGGATATGAATAATAATCATTAACATTATTGTGGCGGATAGCTGTACGTTTTAGAATTCATCGTTATTATCTGTTTCGAATGTTTAAATTAATCATTATTTGAATATCATTTGCGTAAATAATACGTTATCTCTTGAATCTCAGCGCATTCCATTAGCTCAATAAAGATATCAAGTTATTCCGTGTTACGTTATATTTATTTCGTAGATAAAGTAGAAGATACATTATTTAATTTTGATATCTGATACATACATGTGGAATCTTCTATTCGGTTTGGGCAAAATATTTTTATTCCGTCTTTCTTATTACAAGTAAATAAAACATAAACGTCTTTCGTTTTCAGAGTTACACTGCGTCTGTCCACCGTTGCATCCGGAAACTACCCTCATTCCTCCTCTCGCTTAAAAATAAAACTATATGTTCAACATCCGTTCGCTGTCTCACTTACCTCCTAGCACGATATCTCCTATCTCTCTCACTCAGTCACGCTCCATATCTATTCCGTTTCTAAATACATGTAAAACTAAGGTTAGGTCGCGTATTCACAGGATTTACGTACAAAATGAAAGGGGGCTGGATACAAAAATACAAGTTCTTCATAGCCTTTTGGGCGCTATGATGCCAAAAAAGTCATCGTCATTATGATCGTTAGCTTTCCTACCATAAATTTGACGGTTTTAGAAGAAAATGTATGAATATTAATTACTATAGTGTGAATTAATGCGTTCCAGTTTAAAAGAGCAAGACGGTCATCAAGCATTAGATTGGAGGAGTCGTGGCCTAAGGGATAATACCTAAGTCCGGTGTGCTGATGCCAAGCGAGGCGACGAGCGTGTTCAATTACGACTTCCATAATAGATTTTTCTTTCTTAATTATTGGTAGTAGGGCAAATTCTGAGCTCGTAAAGGCCACTACTACCCTGTCAATTTCTGCCGCAAAACAGTCACTCGTTGCGGTATGAAAGGTTTCAACAACATAATTGACTCATGCCTCAAAGTGGATGACGGTATTCACGCACGAAATGTCTACTGGCTCCGGAAACCATTCAACAAAAGTAATGAGCGCGTCTGCCCATTTACAGGAAAAAAATAAACGTACAATATTCAAAACGCTGTAAATAAATGATTACAAACGTTCAGAGTCGGCTGGACAATGCGCAGCCGTTTCCATTTGCTAACGGAACAAATGACCTCGTGTTAATTACAACGTATTAATTACGTATATCGACGTTCGACAATAAATCCTTTTGCGGTACATCCATATCGAAAGTTTTACAATGCTTTCTTCAACGAATGTTCGAGAACGGTTATGAGTCCTGTCTATTTCTAAAGCAGAGCAGTCCTGGGTTCTATTTTATTGCTTAGATGTGTGAACGAGCTCACAGTCCACCTGGTGTTAGGTGGTTACTGGAGCCCATAGACATCTACAACGTAAATGCGCCACCCACCTTGATATATAAGTTCTAAGGTCTCAGTATGGTTACAACGGCTGCCCCACCCTTCAAAACGAAACGCATTACTGCTTCACGGCAGAAATAGGCAGGGTGGTGGTACCTACCCGTGCAGACTCACAAGACGTCCAGTAATTACACAAATTATAATTTTGCGGGTTTGATTTTAATGACGATGTTATTTCTTCACCGTGGAAGTCAATCGTGAACATTTGTTAAGTACGTATTTTATCAGAATTATCATTGGTACCCGCCTGCGGGATCCGAACATCGGTGCATCGCTAGATACGAATGCTCCGGACCCCTTATCCTTTAGGCCACGACGACTACCTTAAATCTGCGTGAGCATCTTAGAGGTGGCGTTTAGGGTACTTTGTCGATGGTCTCGGATAGCTACTTAAAATCAAAAGGACCAGGTCTGTCCAATCGACGCTACGGAAAAAAACTTTCACAGTAACATTATTGAACACAAAGCTCAAAGCATACGAGTGATGAATGATCTCTCATCAAATACGCGTCGATCAAATTGAACTTTCACTAGCACGGTACACGATAATAAATTTGTACAATTTTAAGTGACCAGTGTTATGTATGATAATGATATAATTATTATAAACGTAATATTCAAGTGTACTTAGGAAGATCAGTTATGATGTATAATAAAATCGGATATTCGAGCATGGCAACGCGTCTGTCTCCCCCCTAACAAAAAGAGGTAACGAGGCGATTTCATTCTTGCACTCAACTTGAAACCTTTAGTTACTAAATATGTAAACTAAAATAATAATCTCTATATTTGGAAATATTTTTGAGAAGAATTCCTTAATTCCAAAGGATTCATCGGAAAATACTTTTTCCTGTATGCATCACTTCTTGAGGTTTCAAAGTTATTGGAATAAATACTGTTCTAATCTTTCTTTTTGCTTTTTAAAGTTATTGATATTTTGGTTTGTACTACTCACGCGAAGTCATGCAAGTTTGAAGTTTTAAAGGATATTATATTAAATGGTTTAATCAAATTGAAACTTCCGACCTTTATTTATCGAGATGACGTGTCCCGTGTAGTCCTGCGGTCCCCATAGAAATTCAAGTGAGCTTTGACCTCACCGACCCATATACGAAATTACGAAAAGCTTACAGTTGCAGTGCTAGTAGAGAGCTTTCGTTGTGTTAAAGATCAACGAACAGTGTGGGCGGGCAGGTATTGCATTACCGGTCCTGTGCTGTCACTATATTCGCAATCTGAAGTCGACGTTGCCTAATGAGTACATTGCCGGGTCTACGCGTATCGGGCGATGCCACTATGCTGTCGTCCAAATCCTCCAGAAAGATATCCGACAAGAAGAATGACTTTTACGATGAAGAAAAAACAACGTGACACATAAAGTCGTGACATATACAACGGCCATCTGGTGTAGTGGTAAGTGACATGGTCACTACACAAGGGGGTCGCGCGTTCGAATCCCGCCAAGGGAAGATATTTGTATGATAAATATAAATGTCTTTTCCAGGGTTATGGATGTATATTAAATATATGTATGTGTATAATAAAAATCTTACATTTATATCCGTTATCTGGTACCTGTAACACAAGTTCTTTACGAACTTATCACGGGACCACTTAACGTGGCGTGATTGTTAGTAAAAAAAAAAAGTCGAAATAGCAAAATTCGTAATTGCCTAATTTCAAGTACAAGGTTTGCATTTACGGCATTTATGTTATGATGATCGGGGGCTCCGGTAACCACTTACCAACACCAAGTGGCTTGTGAGCTTGTTGAGCTGTCTATGTTATAAAAAAATATACTGTTCATTCTGCACATAGTTTTGTGAAGAATATATAGGACCTGAGCTTCACACGTTATGTCCATTATTATCAATTTGGTATCTTGTAATATAAGGGTTTCTAAACATGGCCCTGGAAATAAACTCATTCTCATTGGCACCTTCCGAAATCGTTTCCAGGAATTATAAGATATGTTTACTGAAAACCCGCTACACGAGTTGGGCATTAATCCCTTCTCCCGTCTCCCGCTCGATTTCGGCGGGCCAAAATGGAGATGGGAGATCTCTCTCTTGCATCCCGCCGTCTCTGCAATAAAGCGCACTTCCAGAAACCGAGCATCCTCTCCTTCAACTCATCGCTTCTGAACATCGTAGCTACTTAGCTAATTAGATAAAGGGCTTGTACCCAATTAAAAAAATCATTAAAAAAAATTACGTCAGGATACGGGTCTGTCTATACTGCGCAGAGTGCGAACGTCTGCTGCTCTGTCGTATGCTCCTAACTATATTACATACATTAAAACGGTTTGTTTTTTAAATAATATACACAGGCAGGCAGCGGCTTGACTCTGCCCCTCCTGGCATTGCTGAAGTCCATGGGCGACGTTAACCACTCACCATCAGGTGGACCGTACGCTCGTCTACCTACAAGGCAAAAAAACCAAAAAAAAACATACATACAACAATACATACAAAACATACAAAATTAAATATTCAGAAGAATTTAAATATTTAGTAACGTTTACAATTATCGATTTGTATTATTAGTAAATTGATTATAAACAGATAAAAATCGACGAATACTCGATATGCAAACGAAGAAGAAAAAAAAGTAAATTGATAAAGCAGGTTCTGAAGTTTCTAGATAACAACAAAACCGGACGACGACGAAAATGGCATTATCGAACGAAATGTCATTGGACCTACTCGTGTAGGGTGACCGCATAAAACAACTGAGGGTTCTTTTTGTAAAACACTATTGAAGCCCGATTACGTTCCATTGCGATCACTGATTGTATGAACATTTTCAAAGGGATCTTACAAAAAAGAAAATCTTTCATACATTTTTTTTATTTCTTATTTCTTAGATGGTTGGACGAGCTCACAGCCCACCTGGTGTTAAGTGGTTACTGAAGCCCATAGACATCTACAACGTAAATGCGCCACCCACCTTGAGATATAAGTTCTAAGGTCTCAAGTACAGTTACAACGGCTGCTCCGCCCTTCAAACCGAAACGCATTACTGCTTCACGGCAGAAATAGGCAGGGTGGTGGTACCTACCCGCGCGGACTCACAAGAGGTCCTACCACCAGTAATTCTTTCCTTAAACTGAGAATTACGGACACAACGATAAATAAACCGGCCAAATCATCCGAACCGTTTTCCAAACATACTTTCACATATAAATCGTTTGTATAGCGTTAAAGTCACACGTTGTATATTAATAATACTCGTAATAAAAACAATCATCGTCTGATGAGACCCGTGTACGAGCTTTTTAACGTTCTCGATAGCGTAAAAGTTAACTCAAATTTGTATGCAGTTGAAACAGCGGCCCTAGCGGCAAATGTAGGCAAACGTTCCACTCCATATAAATTTGAGTTAACTTTTACGCTATCGAGAGCGTTAAAAAACTCGCACTAAGTACAATGATCACTAACAAAGACTACAACATTCCTACTTCAATTTAAATTAAACTCAAATACACTCAAATTGGAAAATAGAACAGAGTTTAAATTTCAATTGTGTATATAATATACATAATGTTAAACACTGATGTATATTCAAACACAGAAAAAGTGTGTCATTAAATGAATACATAATTAGCAGTTACAAAATTATAGAATAAAAAAAAAATCATAAAAAGCCCATAGTGAAATATTAAAACGTATTTATATACTTCAAAAAACTCTTTTTTTCCTACCTATGCTGATAGCCTTGAGAGGCTATTCCAGCTTTACCCTAACGTTTTTAGGTGAGCGCACGGGGCTACAACCGGAGAGTTGCTAACACTGACCCTAGTAAGAGCAGTGCTTCGCAGAATCTACCACCAGATCGGAAACGCGACCCACTGAGAAGATCCAGCGAGAAACTCAGTGGGCTGTGTCTATGGGTTTAAAAAAACTGTAAATTCATTATATTTATTGAAAATAAACAAGAGTACTCGCACAGAAACTATATGGTTCCTATTTAAATACATCAAACTAAAAATGTACATATTCTTTACCACGATTACGATTGTAAACGCTATTTCTTTGTGTATAATCGTGTAGAAGTTTCTAGTCGAACTAAATGTAAAACAGAATTAATTAAACACTCTGTTTCAAAGACATACTATACACGTTATGGAAAACAGATATGTATTTTTGTAACATTTCAATGATTATATCAAACAATAAATTTAATATAAAGTTGTTTATTTATGTTTCGTTCGAATATAACAATTTGGATTTGTTTATTTTTGGATTTTCGGTTTAACATATTTCGATGCAGTCCATTTTTTTTTTTCCTACCTATGCTGATAGCCTTGAGAGGCTATTTCAGCTTACCCTAGCGTGTGTAGGTGAGCTCACGGGGCTCAAACCGGAGAGTTGCTAACACTGACCCTAGCAAGAGCAGTGCTTCGCAGAATCTACCACCGGATCGGAAACGCGACCCACTGAGAAGATCCGGCGAGAAACTCAGTGGGCCATGTCTGTGGGTTAAGCAGTCCATTGCAAATATGTGCCCGATCGTATTTTATTTTTAAAACGAAAATAACAAACAACATTTTACCTCATTACTATTCACGTCTGCTTTGACGACATTTCAAGGAACATTAGTTAAATAATGATACTGACTTCACCATCGCCGAATATATTAAAAATGACATGACAATTTATTTTCGCTTTCGAAGCTAGTTCAGCATGCGGCCCATCTGATGGTGAGCGGTCACTGTCATTACTTGAATACCAGCAATACCAAGATCATATATCATATCATTTATGTATTACTGGTGGTAGGACCTCTTGTGAGTCCGCGCGGATAGGTACCACCACCCTGTCTATTTCTGCCGTGAAGGAGTAATGCGTTTCGGTTTGAAGGGTGTGGCAGCCGTTGTAACTATACTTGATACCTTAGAATACCTTGATACCTTATGTAGATGTCTATGGGCTCCAGTAACCACTTAACACCAGGTGGGCTGTGAGCTCATCCGCGCATCTAAGCAATAAAAAAAAATACAAGTTAAACATGACTCAAGTAACGATTTCACGAAGTTTATCTGTGGCATTAAAATACTTTTCGATTTCTTCTTCAGTAGCAAGAATTTTGGACACGTATCGCTACAGCCAGCAGAGTCTATCAATAAACTTGTTATTCAGGGTAGGGTTAGTGGTAAAAAATCTGGTGGACAAAACCCCATGTACTGGAGTGACCGGATGAAAATCCTTACTAAAATTCCACTTAATGACTGCGTGCGCCAAGCCTCAGTTCGCAAACTACGGAGAACAACTGTCAAGGCTTTAATAAGCAAGAATCCCACATGAACACGACTGTTCTGCCAAAAGTAATCGACTATGATGAGCAAGAATTCTTAAGTTACAAGAAGTAGCCGCTTAACTTTACTGAGGCCGTGAGCTCGTCCAGTCCATCTAGGCTAACAAGTCAACAAATTAGCAACAAGACGCATAGGTACATCTCTCTCTATCTTCCTAGCTATTCATCCCTCATGGTGGTGTGATCGGTTTTCCTTATTCTTCCCCGCCATTTCGCTCTGTCTTCGACATCTTCCTCAGTAACATTGCAATCCCTCTTTTTTTTTAGCACTACATATGAATAACATTGTGTATTAAAAATCAAACCCTCGAATATTTATAAATTTGCGCATTTAATAGAAGGGAGTCGAAGGGGTCCCAGGTTCAGGACCTACCACAATTCCGCATATTTGTGACGCGGAGCAGTCACGCGTTCCAATATGAAGCATACGACAGCCTTTAAAATACTTCCCACCTGATGGAATTCGCGTTTAACCAATGATGGCGTCATAAACAACACCGGGTAAACTGTGGCTGGTCATAAGAATTACGAAAAATCACAGTACATTAACAGTTTACTATTACCGTGTACAGTTTGCAGGCAGCGGTTTGGCTCTGTCCCTGGCATTGCTGAGGTCCATGGGCGACGGTAACCACTCAACATCAGGTAGGCCGTACGCTCGTTTGCCTACTAGGGCAATAAATAAAAAATAAATAAAAAGTTCGGCTTATATAACTTGACAATGGACTGTCTATTTGGCATCTACCCACATTGAGATCTAAGGCAGGAATTAAGGCAGCAAATAACCTGACAACACCTCCATTACTTTAAGGCTCTACTTTAATTATATCCTTTATAAATAGAGACTATATTGGCAGCATTCATTGAACGACCGCACCTAAGAGTCGGAACACAGTCGCGACACCAATAAATCCTAGTCAGACAACTAGAATTCAACAATTAATCAAAACGGCCGAGCAGTCAATACGTAAATCAGCAGCAACAGAATGCGGCCTCAGTACTGACTGAATATAATTGGTTCTGCGTAATGCGGTCCGTGAAAGATCTTTGGGTACATAAATCTTATGACTCTTGGGCTATTATTGCATATTGGAGAATACAATCGGAACTAGAATAATTTGGTATTGGTAATTTCAGGCGATCTGGATCCCTGGGTATTGTAGCCTGAATCCCTATTCACAAGTGGTCATGAACCAAAACGTTGTAAGCTGACTATTTTCAAGATTTTCCGTTGACTTTGGCAGTCGGCTTAGATCACACCGTCTCTTCCCGTTGGTATCCTAAAAGCCGACTAATGAATTCACCGCAGAATAGGCAGCGTTCTCTGGATATTATAGCAGCGTATTTCGATCGCCAACTTGCATTAAAATTTATTGGTGGTAGGGTATATTTCAAAGCCGCATATGTCACTCCAAGGAATGGCCATTAATAAACCTTATGAGGGTTTATAATTGAAAAAAAAAAAAAACAGATTACTTTATCGCAAATTAAAGCATAAATACGATTTTAAAATCAAAATATAGCATTGAACTTTTCTCTATGTGGAATTTTTAACAAATCCACCACATAATACTTAAATATTTGTTTTCTTTTTTGCAATTCTTACTTTACGTAAATTGTTTATTTTAGTACAAAGTCTAATATTTGACGCAAAAATTCAAGAAGTACAATCAATATTGATCGGCGACTATTGCGCTTTCAGTGGCACAATGTTCAAGGTTATCGCTTGACGCCAATTTCAGAGTTTTCACCAAACCGTTCGTGAAACTACTTAAGAGCTATCCGCTTACGAGACTAAGGTTGAATCAAGGCGAAGTTGTTAGTCAACTATAGCTGAAGTCATCGTGGGCGAGAGGATATAATGAACCGGCGGCCCCCGGAGACAGTGCGCAATATTCCGGTATTTACTGGCCATTGTCTGAGTACAAGATGTGTCGCAAACAAAGTCGGCTTGCGCCTTACACAATACTTTGATTATCAGCCGAGGAATTAAAGCGCCCAGTTCTAATGTTGAATAATTACATCTAGTAGATGTTTCATAATATTAATGAATCGAAATTAATTTGGTTTCAGACGACAGTTGATTTTAAATCAGCTTTGGTTATTTTAAAGAGCAGAGTTGAAAAGTCTGCGAGTCTTTCTGGAAATCTCGATCAGATTCAACAGATATGTGGTTATTCAAGTTCTTTGGTACAAAAGAAGAAAAATGCTAATATATTTACATTTAATACGAATTTCAATAAATCACTACACAAATGATAAACAAATCCTTGTTTGAATTTGTTTAAAATTTTCTTCCTTTTATAAATATTTGCATAAATCGCACGTTATCGACGATCTATTTTTGTTAAGAGTTATATTATTATTATCTATCATTTATTTGTTAATAATATATGTATGTTTAACATTTAAATCATTGTGTACCATAATGTGAGTTACAACTTTTTTTACTATTAGTCCTTTTGATTACCGTTTATAATTTTTATGTCCCCAATAATGAGGCGAAACAAAAAACATAACATGAATGTATCATATTAATGACCGTAGATTTAATTACTCGCGTAACTTGAGTTTGGCAGGCCATTCACGCTAGGACATTAAGACAATTTCAAGTTAATATAAACGCACATTGTGTTGCTGGTTCTTGCGTCTAATTTGCGATTTTTCGGATACTTTAAGACGGAGTTTGGGTGGTGAGGACAGGTGGTCGTCGACCTTATGTGGTCAGTTCATTTTGGTATTTAGTATACGATTAACTAAACATATAATTTCCTCTACACAAGGAGTGTATTGGTAGGCTTTAGAGGAAGAGGTAGACCTAAGAGGAAATGAATGGATTGCGTGAAAGACGATATGTGTAAGAGGGGTGTGAGCGAAGGAATGGTATATGATAGAGGAATATGGAAGGAGAAAACATGTTGCGCCGACCCCAGGTGACTGGGGAAGAGAATGATGATAATTTTCTCGACACAAAATATTCTAGGGGTCGACCATTATTTTGTGTACATTGTCGGCTATGACCACCGTGAATTTAGGTATTCGAGAAAATAAGACCAAGCCTTTTGGTGTAATTCGCTAAGAAGCAGGACACGACACCGAAACTGTTTCCGGAAACGCAATGGACGTGTTCAGAGTTAACAAAACTACGCGCTGTGATGGCTGCGAGATTACGTATGCAATTCTCAAAAAGATACTTATACCAACTAAAGTACAATAGCATTAAATTTAATTCAAGGGGAAATGACGGACTTTGGCCCATACACTGGGAATGGCAGTCTGGACATGTCGGACTAAAAAACTCCTGTCGCCCAACAATCCGATGAGACAGAAAACGCCCGCAGCAGACTAACGACCAAATACCTTCGCCTAGACGCCAATGTGACATCAGACGCGCCGTGATTTCGTAATCCATCTAGTTACAAGTACTAGTTACAAGAAAATCGAGTAAGTTAGGCTAATAGTGGTAGGTACCCAAGTGTGCATCGTAAAAAACTGTCAAACGAGCATATGACCCACTCGATAGGAAATCACCAAGGCTGTTTTTAACGAGTAGGCAGCACGTGGAAAAATTAAGTTCTTAAAAAAATCTTCTCCAGCCAAACTACGTGACACGATTGAATGTATAAATTCCAGTTTGTCAATATTGAAATATCGATGCCCGCTTGTACATTACTTCAACGTGTCAATGATAAATAAGACATCAACGCAATGTGTATTTGCAAGTGTCTATTATTTGATCAAAACGAGTTGAGTTTTCATCAAATATTAAATCAATATAAGCCTGCAAGAATACAAAACGTTTGCACAAACATCATCATCTGACAAAGACAGCAAACACAATATGTCAGAATGTTATAATAATGACTCTGTGGCGATTCTATAAATAGACAACTCTAGAGACTGTCCTAAAATGGGTGGGTAGCAACTATCAAGGTATTCTAGTGCCCTGAATACTGTTCACTTTAGTTTAACACAATGCTAATGTAGGCGGTGTAAAGTTACATATTATTATTTTTTATTGCTCGATTTCGGTCGGATAACATCTTTTTTTTATTGCTTAAATGGGTGGATAAGCTCAAAGCCCACCTGGTGTTAAGTGGTTACTGGAGCCCATAGACATCTACAATGTAAATGCGCCACCCAGCTTGAGATATAAGTTCTAAAGTCTCATTATAGTTATAACGGCTGCCCCACCGGACTCATAACAGGTCCTACCACCTGTAATTACGCAAATTATAATTTTCATGTAATTGTAATTATAATTTTCATATAACATGTTCGTATTATTTTTGTTGAGAAAGTTTTATATGGATTTTTTTTAATTAAGGAAAATATTTAACTTTAAACGTTCAAACGATTATTTCTTTTATTTCTGCTCCGTTGTATGTATTCGTACAATATACTATATTATTCGGTGTTCTGTAGAACTATGATATTATCTTTAACGCCAAACAAAGTTTATAAATGTGAAAAGTCTTTTGTTCGTGACGCTAAAGTTACACATTTCATTAATGTCAATGTATTTCGAATATTCGGTGATAACGACAAACATACTTACGAATTCAATTAATAGATTAATGTTTTAAGTTTAAAAATTCATTTATTCTTCTTTTAAAAAATTCTATTCTATAATAGATTTCAAATAACTAAAAACCTTCAAAATTTTAAGTACACCCTATTAAGAAAAACATCACGGCAGTATAATAAAAATATTCAGCAAAAATTAATCTCAAAATTAAAACCTGAAAAGTATATTAATAATTTTATTGGTATGGACACTTCATATCAACATAATAATATAATAACACACGGACTACTAAGCAAACATGTGATAAGTAATTTTGAAGGTCGGAAAGGGCAAGTGAATAAGGGTATAAGGGAACAATTGACGAAAATGAAGACCAGTCTTACCGATGGTGATTCGTGATACACTAAAGTAATAAAATTACGCGAACCTTACGCGAACCATGAATTTTTTTTAGCAAAAATCTATTTAGCATCGTTGTGACTTGAAACTCAATAAAACGGCAATGCGAGTCGAGAGTGACACTTAAAAGAGACAAATGTATTTATTTTTATAGGATTTTGGTCTCCAAGAAAATGGGATATAATAAGTATTTTTCGAAGTCGGAAGGTTTATTTTCCCAAAGCCGGTAAACTGCACATATATTTATTATTCAAATTGAACACCTTCCCTTGGCATTGCCGTGGCTGGATAACTATACTAGCCGAATCAAGTTTGAAAACGGTTCCACCTAGATATATACACACCGTGTAAATCCAGAGAACGTTTACCAACAGGTTTCTCGGTACATTTTCTAAGTGAAAATCCAGATTTGTAATGCGGCACGTCAATTAATACCCAACCAAGTAGCACTGAATGTTTCGATGCTCCGTATTAGGCTCTGCTCGCGAAATTATTGTTGTCTCTTATCCAAGTGCCGTGTAAATTGGGTAGTTAGGTACTGAATTGGAAACTGCTTGAGCCAATTACGAATTGGAATTTGTATCGTTTTAATATTATGCGCTTCTATTTCAATGGTAACATCCATGAGACTCGACGATCGATCGCTAGATCAATATTGGACATTATCCCTATTAGACTTTTTTTTACATAATTAATAATACTCGTGACTGGCTACTAGCTAGTGAGAAAACTAAAACAAATTAAAGCTAAATTTGGAAAGACATTGTGAAGCGTTTACAGAAATTCTTGATGCGGGATGTTTAACGACAAAAGGAAGATCTTCCACTGAGCTGGTGATATTGCTCGGTAGACCGACGGTCCAAATGTTATTATTCGGAACTTGTATATATGCACGCTTATGTTGAAAATGGCGTAAGCGACATTCAGGCGTCTGTCAATTACATATCTTGTATTGTATGATGGCTACACGCCACACTTGGGTATCACAGAGTAATTCCACTATTTAAAGCACAATATGAGGTCAAGCCTCGAAAGCGTTGGAATAATGACTATGTCACTCTCCAAACCAGAACGGAGGAATCGGTAGAAATAGTTTGGACGATGATCAACATAGCTCTATACACACAATATAACAACTTCTATTTTACATTTCTATGACGAATTTGTCTAGTTTCATGGAAATAATGTTTTATGTTTCGATCTGCATCGATTATAGCATGAATTTGTGATTTTCAGCAGCCATAATCGATTCAACACGTTGAAGGATAGGTCGATAAAAAATGTTTTGAAATTGAAATACAAATTCCTGTTTCTATGTAACTGTTTAATGAAAATTGAAAACGTATGTAAATTTAAATGGTCTCCCAGTAGTCGAAATTCGACTTTAATTAATTGAAATTATAAGTTTGTACACTATTATGATTCTATTGTCCAAGACTATTATACTTCTATAATCACAGATTTCACACTACACTTTACTACTTTCTACACTTTACACAAATATTATTAAAGACAAATATTATTTAATCTATTCTCAATTTGACCACAGACTATAAGCAATATGAAAAGTTTGACAATAATCAAATAGTATGCATCCGTGTTGTGTGTCAAATACATGGTAGTGTATGTAATGTTTTTTTTATTGATTTAATGTATTGTTTGTGCATAATTTAAAACAGTATTTACATTCTGCACTCCTTCTCTACAGTCTCTATAAGTGAGGGAAAATTCTCCTCGGTTTGCGCAATTTTCGTAAAAAGGGGTACAAAGTTTTTGCTTCACGTATTAATATATAGATTTAACTCAAAACTAGCATTGTAAGAATGTACGCATACCTGATTTTGTATGGCATTTAGGTACGCTTGTATAGAGTGGGCCTTGTGAATTCACAAGAGTTAAAATTTTCTATTGAAACACGAGTTTCAGAGTCAGATCACATTAGAGTCAGAGTCAGATCTCAGGACGATATTTCTATCATTAGTTGACTTTTACGTCGTTTATAAGAGTGGTTATTGATTGTAGTTATGGCGCACATCGGGGATTCGCGTTATTCACATTTCGGAAACATTACACTATTAACACTAAACCTTTATTAGCTACTAAGCAACAGAAAAAAAAATCAATTGACAAATAGAGAAGAAAAGGCAATTTGCTTTTTTTATTTTTAGATTAATGTAAAAAAGGCTATTATTATTTTTTATTTTAAGGCTATTATAAATTTGCTCCACACGGCAAAAGTTTTTTTTTATTGCTTAGATGGGTGGACGAGCTCACAGTCCACCTAGTATTAAGTAGTTACTGGAGCCTATAGACATTTACAACGTAAATGCGCCACCCACCTTGAGATATCAGTTCTAAGATCTCAGTATAGTTACAATGGCTGCCCCACCCTTCAAGCCGAAACGCATTACTGCTTCACGGCAGAAATATGACTCACAAGAGGTCCTACCACTAGTAATGAGGACTGTCACACCCTTCGAGCTGGAAAGCATGATTGCTATGCGACAAAACAAGGCAGGTTCATGGTACATACCTGTGTAGGCTCACAATACGCTCTACTACCGGAATGTACTGCTTGACTGCTAAAGAATGAATGACGCAGGCATTGGCTTATAAAATCTAGCAACAGTGTGCTTAGTACCAGTTTTTTAACGTCCTTGATAGCGTATAAGTTAGCCCAATTTTGTGTGCAGTGAAAACAGCGCTAGGCAAACGATCCTATTCCATACAAATATGGGCTAGCTTTTACGCTATCGAGAACGTTAAAAAACTCGTACTAAGCACACTGAATGAAATAAACTACTCAAAACAAAATAGGGTCCACTCTAAGTTAATCTCGAATTTCGTCTAAAAAAAATTGTTTGGTAGTAAATAGTGAAGTTAAACATTTCGAAGTATTGTTGACATGTTTATCTAACGTTATCAATGTTTCAAGTCAGGAATTCAATGGTGTGTAGACAAAAAAAATTAAGTACTCCAAAAAACGTTAATACTCAAATTCTCAGTCATTTGTACCCTCAGTTACGTTCTGAATGTTACAGTCGCACGTCTACTTTTTTTCATTTTGACTTGATTTCGGTGTTACTCGCGATCATTATGCCTGGTTCTCGGCGCCATATGGATGTGGAAACAGCAACAAGAGCAGTGTTCATGCTTCAGGAGGGAAAATTTCAGAGATCAGTGGCAAGACGTCTTGGTGTGTCGCGACGGGCTATTCGAAACGCGTGGGAGCACTTTCTGGAGTCAGGTAGTGTCACGAGGAGATCTGGATCAGAAAGAGCGCGAGCTGCAACCGTCCAGGAAGACCGGTATATCAGATTGACTGCACGTCGAGAGCGTACGATTTTCTCCCGCGTCTGACAAAATCGACTGCGGCAATCGACTGGTACACGAATTGGTGATCAAACCATTCGAAATCAGCTCCATGAAGACGGAAAACGTTCCAGATCTCATGTTATTCGTCTAATATTGACAAGAGCGCATCGTGCAGCACGTTTGAGGTTTGCTCGCGAGCACGCGGAGTGGACAACGGACAACAGGAGAAATGTACTCTTTACGGACGAAAGTAAAGTGAAGTTTTTCAGCGACGAACATCGAGTGCGCGTGTGGAGAAGAGAAGGATAACGTTTTTCAGAACCTTGCATACTAATGTGACTAATCGACAAGAGCTCATAAACGCCCTAAAATTGTGTTGGGGGCGAATACCCGAGGAAAACATCACCCACTTGATTGAAAGTGTCCCAGATAGGGTCAGAGAGTGCATACGGAACAGAGAAGGACCTACTCGCTATTAAGCACCATCAAACTCATTGATTTAGTCAATAATAAAAATCAAAATCAAACTTTACTTAAATCAATAATTTCTGTCAACTTTCCTAAAAACTGTAAATTTTGACTAAATTCCATAAAATTGGCAAAACTTATTCTTGTTAACGTTTACACACTTTCAAAAACCTTAATTTATTCATTCCTAATCATAAAAACTGAAAAAAAAAAGAATCTGTAAAATTCACTTAAAAAACATGGTGGGCCCTATTTTGTTTTGAGTAGTTTATATTAAGCAACCTGTTAAGGCGAAACCTAAATTAGTATTCGTTCATGAAGTAGCAAACGCAAACTTCATAGTATTTCCCTAAGTTCTGATACACAGAATGCTCATGAGGGCTTTTTATTGTCTTGTAGGCAGACGAGAGTACGGCCCGCCTGATGGTGAGTGGTTACCGTTGCCCATAGACGTCAGTAATACTAGAGGCACTAGTGCAATACGAGAGGCAAAAATATCTCTGGAAACGCACTTTGGATGAACGCAGTGGTTTTAGGTAGTATTAAACTCTACTCTGGTAGCGGGCGGTGCGATAGTAAAAGCGAGATGATGGGATCATCTCAAACAATTCCTCAGAGAACTCCCCATGGAACAGTGCATTAACGTTGTTAATTGCATTCATTTCAGACTATTGGTTATTTAGACTACGCTCTAAAATCTGTCTAGCTTATATTTTTATCATCACTGATTTTAGCTGACAAGCTACGAAGCAGACGGTCTACACGTATCCCTGGATACATGTCTGTTCAGAAACATATTCAGCCTAATGATCAAACAAAGACAAATGCGATTAATTCTTTGAAGACGTTTCCACTAGTTTCGATCGATAGGAACTTAAAATAAACGACATTGTTAATTAAAAACTGTTTAAAAGCATTGTAAGCAGATAAAAAAACAAATTTTACGGCCGTCATCTCGCTTTTTTTTTTTGGTCATTTATACGTATTCTTTTTGTCATTTCGAATGCTTTAAATAATTTTCGTTTTCACGGACTGTTATTCATCAACATTTGAATATTGTGTTAACTCACATTAAGCCGTTATATGAGATCTAAATACATCTGAGACTTGCGAAAACCGAAGAAAATATTGTAGATAAAATAGTTCTTGTTAATTTGAATATAGAAAAAAAAAAAAAAACTGGAATAGAACAGAATAGAAAATTCAAATTTCATCTATACATCGACAATATTAACAGTACATTGCCAATAAATAAGCACTAAGCTATCAGCAATCATTAGGCACTTTATGTGCCTATTCGATTATCATTTTTAATTCATTTATAAAATCAATTGGTGAGTACTTATAATAATAATACTGATTTAATTTTAATGATGCGATAATTTTTAATTTTAATTTCACAATTATTTTTTTTTAAGGACATCAATATTTCGAAATTAACAAGGATAAACGAAGCGAACGTTGTTTTGCAAACAAAACGTATTTTCCGTATGTGAAAAACTTACGATAGACTTCTAGACCCGATATCCAGAATAGCATATTACTGTTAAATGACACGCACAAACACAAACAAACAGTTGGTAAAAATATGCGATAAGATTTTGTTCTGTGAAATTTAGCTTTGGATTGTCGATCGCGTTTCAAGCTCCTCTTTTATTTTCACTAATAACACATCACACGTTCGCCTCGTGCGCGGTCACGCGCCGTACTGAATTATTAGCGAATAGCGAATATCGAAGCAGTTACGGAGACGGCTGTCGAGAGCGAAATTGCTTTTCGAAGTTACTAAAAAAAACATACAATTATGAACTCTTCGGTGAATGTACTCAAAGTCCATTATTCTGTATCTAGATCATAGTTCTACGTCGAGACAGGCAAACAGGTTGAACACGAGAAATTCGCAGCCTGCCTGGAAACTGATACGCAGGTCTTTGCCTTCGTCTATTCGATAGTAAACTAGAACCATCTTACAAAAACAATATATAAAGGTTTTGAATTTAGAAAGAGTCCTGAATATACCAAAAACACGTATGTATATGTAATAAATCGTTATTAAAGCAGCCGAATAAAAATATGGAAGCTTGTGAACTAAAAAAACTCAAACGGTTAAAAGCTATGGTACCGTGGCCAAATCATGATCAAAGAAAAATGTGGACTTTTAAAATGGTTACAAGGTAGCGTGCTTAAGGTTGGTTCAAGGTTGGCGAAACCGGGGTCGAAGAAAAACTCTTTCAGCGGTTTAATAAATTTCCACAGCGAAAGAGGAGATAAAAAGTCGAATAAACATAATAATGCGGCTCGCCTTGTTTTACTGGAAATTTCTCTGTATCCAATATTAAAGGGATAGCAAATGTAATAAATATTACTCATACTCATTACTCATAGCGTAATTGTTTCTGTTTCCGAAATCGATACCAAAAATGTGATCTATCAGCCGTCTTTTAAAGGCTGCGGTTCCATGGCTGTTTAGCCAGGTGTGGATTTTGAAAGCTCAAAACCAAGTCCGACCATTAGCCATCAGGGCAGGCAGAAATTTAATAATCTAATTGACGATTAGACATTACGGTCAGGGAAAAGCCTTTATGTTATCATTCTTGAGCGAATTAAACAACAACTTTCTTCATTTGTCTGCTCTGAAAGCTCGCTAACCGACCTAAATACATGTCACATATTTATGGATAGTAAAATTATTGTTTCGGTGTCGTAAAAGACATTGCTATAATTCAATAGAAGGAATGTTGTATTTCTCTTACACTATTCATCACCCACTGGGCGAAATTCGATCATAATCACTGATGCTTCAAGACCTAGATTAATTTTATGCTTTTTTTACATACTTTTTTCTTTTAAAGGCGAAAAAATCTAACTAACTCTAAAAATTCATGAATTACCTAAAGTTCGATAGAAGTTGCAAAACCAAAACAAAAAATAATTAAATAGTTGACAAACAGAGGAGTAAAGATAGTGAACTGTTTTGTTTTTACCTTCTTTTTTTATTTTTATTGCTTAGATGGGTGGACGAGCTCACAGCCCACCTGGTGTTAAGTGGTTACTGGAGCCCATAGACATCTACGACGTAAATGCGCCACCCACCTTGAGACATAAGTTCTAAGGTCTCATATTCATATTTTTGTTTTCTGTTCAACTAAACCTCTAATATACATCACATTCGTGTTGGTAAAATTTTAAATGCATAGTCGATGTACCGTAACAGATCGATCAGACTGACGACCCCATTACTCGCTCCATCTTTATCCATGAATGTAAACGTCATTTGAATAATGCAACGGATAATTTATAGTTCGCTTATAATTGGTTTTAATCATTCTATATGTTGTATTGCATAATTTTATAGCAGGTCAATGTACCGAGATAGAGTTTGAATAGCTGCCTATTTCTGCCGTGAAGCAGTAATGCGTTTCGGTTTGAAGGGTGGGGCAGCCGTCGTAACTATACTTGAGACCTTAGAACTTGTATCTCAAGGTGGGTGGCGCATTTACGCTGTGGATGTCTATGGGCTCCAGTAACCACTTAACACCAGGTGGGCTGTGAGCTCGTCCACCCATCTAAGCAATAAAAAAAAAAAACCTTCTACTGAAGTTGAATAAGTGAGCCACATTCCCTTCAGCTCGCTTTTGTGGTGTGGGCTAACGTTGCTTCAATCAAATCATTTCAGGGCAGCATACGCTCAAGTAATAAAACACTGGCCAAGAAAAGCAATGCGTCGGGTATCGGGCGGGCGCAATAATTATATTTTAAGTCTGTGCATGATTGAAGCACAATTCAATACTCCCCTAGTCTTCTTATACGGGATGTTAAGTTTCACTGTTTTGTTATGATTAGACTAAGAAATGAGAATATATATAATATAGATTATTTCTTATATAGGTCATTGGGACGAAGATATAACGTTAGAGTTTTGAGCGACACTAGAGAAAACATTTTATTCCATACGTACGTTCTGACGTATTACTGAGCTTTTTTCATAAAATTTTCATTAAATACATATAGAAATAGATAGTAGATAAAAGAATCACTAGTATGACAATTGGTAGTTCACAACAACTTATTGTCAAACAAAAGATTTTGTGTACACTAACATTGAATAGTTAACAGTCTCGTGGTGCTATGAGAGAAATAAGAGGATCCCAAATAATTCCTCTGAGCACTCTGCACGGAACATAAGGTACAAAATACACAGAGAAAACCAAAATCACGTCTCAAGGTCAGGGCATTCAGGTAAAAAAAATAGCTACGATATGGATTGCGAGCTTTTTCACCTATTTCTGCAAAAGAAAACTCCATAAAATAAGAGATTTCAAACGTTGCGTAAGTTTTACTAACTTATAATAATTATGTTACTAAAGTTTTAATAGTAATTACTGATCTAATTTGTTTCGGTAAAAATACCCTAAATTGTGGGACCTTGTCGTATCTAGAAATCGACATCTTTGCTACTTAGCTACTTACCCAGCTTAAGATTCCTATTTCAAACACAATTTTATTTTTCAAATTTGGGAAAAAAAGAAAGCATGCCATTATTACTTTGAATTGAACCTTTATAATATTTTCGAGAAAAATCGTAGTCGCTACGTAATACATACAAACAATAAATTGTGTTTGCACATATGACGCGATTTTACCTCTCAATAGAATGTTGATTAAAAACAAAACGTGTTCATAATGAGTATATTCATTAAAAAAAATGCTTATATTGGGGGAAATAATGCGTGAATTAATGTTGTCTATGACGTTTTTACATCACATGGTAACAGTGACGTATTTATGTAGTCGTGATGCGATTGGTACACGTTTATATTATCTGAACTAGTGACGCGAAAAGGTGAACGTGGGCGATGAAGAAATTCGTTGTGACATAGGATAATTAATTTGGGGTGGAATGTTCATCATTTAGATATTTTCCATAAATATTTGATGATATTTTCAGATGTTTCGTTTCATTTTAGATTCCTTCTTGCGTTATATGTCACATAATTCCGAAAAAGTTTCATAAATTATGTGAAGTATTTTCCGTTAAGTTTTCTAAATACGATACTAAAATATTTTATTATTGTCACATAGTATTCATCTCACTGATACACTCTATACCAAAACTTACTCAGTAAGATACATAAATTTGGAAGAAATGAAGAAGCATTGCCGAAACGACATTCAGAAATGGAAGAACTAAGAATTATTGATGTATTTCTTATGTGGATATATTATATTTGCGCCCAATACTCGTAGCAAAAATATTTTATTACAATACACACATGCGTACATGAGGAGGACTAGAGCACTAAAAAGTAAAAGGTAATATTTATGGTGTTTCATGATCATGAGTGCTCAAAGAAAGTGACATAATAAAGTTTCCCAGTGGGTTACTTCATTGCAGAGTTCACAGTTCAAACACACCCAGGAAAATATCTGTCGTGATTCACGTATTTGATGGCTTAGATTGTGGCTAGGGCTGGCATAGCATAAAACCAACAAAATTGCCATTAGAAGATATTTGATTTTCCTTAATCTTTTTTAATTTTATTTTCACTTTACCCAAGGCAATCACGCCTCACGATAACACCAATAAACGGACATGTGTGACAGTATTTATACATCGGCAAGAAGAGGAATTATGACAAAAACCTGGAATCGCACTAATAATAATTTTAAGAAATCTTGCAATGAATATAACATTCCGAACAACGACTGGCAGGACTGTCTACCGAACAAAAACACACTGTCTTTTCAGAAAATAGTACAATTTCAGAGGAAACATTAAGATTGAAAGCTCCAATAAAAGCAATTTATTTTAGGAAAACAATGGTAGATCGAGTTTTTAATATAATGGATCATATTTTGATGGATTTATCATAAATTGAAAAATTAATGAAATTTAGTCATCATAAGAAAACTATTCCGATTATTATAAATTATTATAAATAATAATTATTATTATTATTATATAACAGGTAAATTTCACACAACTTATTAATATCACCAGATTGCAAACAAAGCCTACCGATCTACATTCTGACAGTAAAAAAAGATTTTCGACAGCCCTCGAGCCCCTAATCGAGGAAAAGCAACAAAATGCCATCTAAATGTGAACTTAATTATGAACAACGCGTATTACCTTCTCCTTTATAACCGTGAATTTCTTTATATGGCCAGTTTAAAGACTTAATTAGCCAGGAACAATGACTTATGTAAACGCGACCATTCCGACCCCGGCCTCACTAATACACGACTTGGGGAGCGTAGTTTATTGCCCCTTTTCATATTAATAGCAGCATTATTGTTTGGGTTCTGAATGAACGTCAGGTTAAAAGTATCGGAAATATTTTACTATTTGATCGGACAAACGACCTCAACGCCAAACCGATGTTAAACAGAACCCTGCTAGAGCCCACTTTAATCGTACTGGTAAATTTTCCAATTGTATCGTAAGAAATACTGCGCTAGCTCTTCGAACAAGCACGCACGATAGCTTCATGGCAGGCCACAAAACCAAGGCAACAAGCAAGACTTGACGCAATTAAAGACATTAGCGAATTTTAGTTCAATTTTGTTGGCGACCATGAATGTTATTAAGAATCGGAAGCCGTTCGAGAAAGGAGTGTCCGTTAATGATAATTAATTTACTGCACCATTGGAATTTTAGCGTAAATTTCTATGGTATCGCAAATTCGGTGCAAGATTTTTGATGCCATTAAATTATTAGGTAATTCCCAATCCGTTTAAAATTCACCGACCCTTTCCTCCCAATGATCGAGATCACTTTGAGCTAAGACTGTTCAGCCTACCTTTGTTTCTCTAAATGTTTTTTGAATAACATACTACGAATATTCTAAAACGTAAATTCTTGAGAACGTGTAACGACCTAGCGATTATAATATTTCGGGCAAAATTCCAAGTATTATCTCGCGTCGTGTGTTATTTCAACGCCTCATGTGATATCTGGGTCAGTGGCGTGTCCCGGTCGTTGAGTTCTGCCTGCGATGGTGACGTCTTGAGCCTTTGAGCTAGATTCCACATGAGTACTGACTTACACACTAAAACTAGTACTGAAATTGTAAGCTTTATTTTGCGAGGTTCCAGATTGTAGTTGAGCATAATTTAACAGATATGAGGCTCTTTACAGACCACGTCATATATAATACCATTGTTAGTTCGAAATTGGGAAAAATGTAAACTTACATTATTTGTAATAGTATAAGTTTACGTTCTTAAACAGTACTCAACTGAAAATTCCATGTCATTTAAATACAAAGCTAATTGGGTTGCCGACCAAGTACATTCGTGAACCTACTACAAGTTAGATACATACATAGATGAGATTTAGAAACTCTGAAATGGGAGTAGTGGTTTGTAGGCAGCGGCTTGGCTCTGCCCCTGGCATTGCTGAAGTCCATGCGCGACGGTAACCACTCACCATCAGGTGGGCCGTGTGCTCGTCTGCCTACAAGGGCAATAAAAAATATCTCAAAGCTGTGACTTCTCGTATTTTTGCACAACTGGGCTACGAGTGCATCAAAAAATGGTCAAACGATATTGTACTTGATAAAATAAAAAATAAAACACGAGACTAATGACGTTCACTATCACTGGTGGTAGGACCTCTTGTGAGTTCGCACGGGTAGGTACCACCACCCCGCCTGTTTTTGCCGTGAAGCAGTAATGCGTTTCGGTTTGAAGGGTGGGGTAGTCGCTGTAACTATACTGAGACCTTAGAACTTATATTTCAAGGTGGATGGCGCATTTACATTGTAGATGTATATGGGCTCCAGTAACCACTTAACACCAGGTGGGCCGTGAGCTCGTCCATCCATCTAAGCAATAAATAAAAAATTAAAAAACGTTCTGCGGAATCTGAATTTCGTTCTAAAAAACGGTTGTCTTTCACGAACAACTGAACTTGAGTTATCTACACATTATTTTTTGATGATTTAATTTGACCCAAAATAGGTAGACAGACACGTGGCCAATCTTGATACTTTACTTGTTTACTAGTACATACAAGGATTACATTCGGTTTCATCAGAGCTGGTGTATGACTTATTTTTAACATCAGAAATGTATACAAGAGGTAAAATATCTATGATGCAAAATTTTTAAATGAGTGATCATAATTTTTTTTTATTGCCCTTGTAGGCAGACGAGCATACGGCCCACCTGATGGTGAGTGGTTACCGTCGCCCATGGACTTCAGCAATGCCAGGGGTAAAGCCAAGCCGCTGCCAACCGTAACAATGCATTAAATACATTGCAATTGCATAATGTAACATTGCCTTTAATAATCAATTTAGTTTAAAAAATTCAATTAAATACGCACTTAAAACTTTATCTAAGTATTCAGTTCAAACTATTTATAGCTAACGAACGGCATTTTAGTGTATGCTTATCTTTATGCTATATGAACTATATTATAAGCGAGTAAATCATAGTATTTCGTAAAATTAGCTAGCAGAGTAAAGTACGTACTTAAAAAGCCAGGAATCATCCAACATTAGTGTTTGATTGATTCGGAACGGATAATACATGTGTGCTGTTTGTGTGCGGAGTATGACATCTAAGGCTAGGAATATATTATATTAATCTTAAAGAGTCACGCAAATACGACGCTTTATCAGACCGGCAGCTATCAATCACAAGAGACTGCCTACCTGAACCGTCCTACGATCCATCAAGTACAGAAACGTACGTGACTTAAACAGCTTATTGTTGGAGCTTTCACTGCGATATAGTAAGCTTCACTGCTACCTAATAAAGCTACAGATTGAATCATATTTACTTTTACTTCACTGTTTCCGGGCAATCAGCAATCTTGATTGGCAGGTCGGGTCGGTAATGCTTTTAGGTTGGATTTAGCACTATTAGTGTCCAGTGACCCAGCTGTGTTGGGCGTGCCTCCCGATTAAGTCGTAGATTCTAAGCTGGGTGTGGATTTTTGCTGGCGTATATGGAAAAGCGAGATTACTGCACACCGAGAAACGGCTTCCGAATTCCGTGGACATTACAACATTTCTGCGATCGATAATTGTATATTGATAATGATTCTTAAACTGTGAGGTCAAATTATCAAAAATATATGGTCAGAAATCTTGAAAAATATTCCAATGACATTTGGACTAATCTTTGGAGCACGCCCACACAGAGTCTATCCAGAGATATCTCTCTAAATAGTTCTCCATCAGGTCTGTAACAGCCATTGGTTGAGACATAGTCAACAAAATGAATGAAAAATAGCTTCGTTTGGCCGTTTTGAATATTAAACAAACAAAAAAATCCTTTTACCGTCTAAATAAGGGCACGCGCACCGGAAATGTGTCAGTGGTATTAATTACTTCCCCGTCCTAATATAGATTTAATAGCTAAGCTGATGGTCCGACAGTATCTGTATCTTTTTTTTTTTTATTGCTTAGATGAATGGACGAGCTCACAGCCCACCACCTGGTGTTAAGTAGTTACTGGAGCCCATAGAAATCTACAACGTAAATGCGCCACCCACCTCGAGATATAGGTTCTAAGGTCTCAATATAGTTACAACGGCTACCCCACCCTTCGAACCGAAACGCATTACTGCTTCACGGCGGAAATAGGCGGGGTGGTGGTACCTACCCGTGCGGACTCACAGAGGTCCTACCACCAGTGATTACGCAAATTATAATTTTGCGGGTTTGATTTTTATTACACGATGTTATTCCTTCACCGTGGAAGTCAATCGTGAACATTTGTTGAGTACGTATTTCATTAGAAAAATTGGTACCCGCCTGCGGGATTCGAACACCGGTACATCGCTACATACGAATGCACCGGACGTCTTATCCTTTAGGCCACGACTACTTTAAAATCTTTTCGAACTGTAACCACAACTATCAATTTATCGTTCATTCACAGAAACGATAATGGCCGTTCGATTAACAAGTCCAATTTGTACTGATTCACGTTATTCTACAGCTCATTAACTCGCGATTATCGGTACGATGGTAAAATGAGATTCACAAAACGTTCGTATTAAATAAAGCAATGAAACGGGACGGCCATCGTATTATATTGCAAGCGGTAGTTTGATGAGATTTTATCAAACTTATATCGTTTTTTACTATATGTGAACATGATTAGAAAATTTACAGTCTTATTAACAAACTTGGGGTATACTGAGGGCACTTTTCCCGAGTTTTTATCAATGTCATAACTATGTACCGGATTACGAGTAGATATAAATAGGTACCACCGACCTGCTTATTTCTGCTGTGAGGTCTATAAACTCCTACAATCAGTGAGCACTAGTTAAGTTCATCTGCTTTTTTACAATGCCAAACATTCTGGGAAGATACAAGACATGGCATAGGCGAAGTGAGTCGTCTATTATCAAAGGTGGCAATCTGTACATTTGGACAAAAAATTTTTATTGATATGTCAATACAGATTTATTTGAATATAATCGTCTCCTTCAAAGAATACGGTTCAAAACCTGCATTAAATAAAGGTTAATAGTTAACCTGTTATTTATCTAAGATGTCGTTCCGAAGAGTTTTGTGACTGCCAATGGAATACAAAGTCAANGTCTCCTTCAAAGAATACGGTTCAAAACCTGCATTAAATAAAGGTTAATAGTTAACCTGTTATTTATCTAAGATGTCGTTCCGAAGAGTTTTGTGACTGCCAATGGAATACAAAGTCAATAATTCGTTTTTCTGATTTACCAATCATTGTCCAAAAGTCAGATTGCCGCCTTTGATAATAGTCGACTCAAGTATAGTTAATAAGAAGAGGCATAAGGGTTTATTTAGTCACTCACGCAAAAGAGGTGTCATGTTGTTGACTTACGGGAACGCTTTTTTATCGCTTAAAGGGGTGGACGAGTACACAGCGTAGCGGGCGTTAAACGGTTACCGGAACCCATAGACATCAACAACGTAAACATCGCCACCCACCTACAAACTGAAGTTCTAAATTTTCTCTTTTATACATGGTAGTATAACGGCTGCTCCACTCTTCATACCGAAACGCATTACTGCTTCCCGACAGAAATAGGCAGGATGGTGGTACCTTACCGGGCGGGCTCAGAAGACGTCCTACCACCAGTAAGCGTGTTGGATGTTTCGAGCGTGGGGCGGCCGATTATCGCCGAAGTCTGACAGTAGGCGGCAGAATTCACCTTGTTATGTCAATTAGTTCCAGTAAGCAATTAGCATCAGCTCTACGCAGTCAAAAAAATGTCAATAGATAATTCGATTCGACATGGCCACAGTGCGATCCGTCTGTTATTAATAGTCTACAATGTATCTCGTCTTAAATTGTATTAAGCGTGTTACTTAGATGTTAGTTACTTAGATGTAGATTATGTTACTTAGATCGTTAGGATTTTTTGTTTCAACTATTAATGTTTAGCAAAAGTGTGTGCTAGATTTACAGCGTGACATTTCCAAACATGCTGAGCCCATCCAAAAAATATTAATTCGTTTATCGAAATAGTTAATCGTTATTATCAGTTAAGTAAAATATTTTTGCGTTCTGGGTATCTGAAACCTACACATGCGATTCGAGACTAGTACAATCAGACATCGAATAACAAACATATTTTAATATAGATAATGACACCGAAGCGAAACCGGACCCCGTGCTGCATTAGTCTGTTATTAACAAACGAAGATATCAAAACGCGAGATCAGTTATTTCAATAAACGATTCTCATGTTCAGTATTTTAGAAGTTTATTTCGCAGCTTTTGCTTTGTTTTTCGTTCCAACGAAGCTTTCCAAATGTTATCTTATAAATTATTAATTGTTTAATAAAGTCGTTTAATAATTATTTAATATGCTTCGTATTTATTTCATTTTCTTAGAGAGAAAAAAACGAAGCATATTAAAGTTATCATAGTTATTATAGTAATTTTTTTATTATTATATTATACTAGCTGTACCCGTCCGCTTCGCTGGGCACTTAAAAATAACATTATTATTTCCCACCCCCACAAAGACTCTCATCATTAACGCCCCCGCAACTGGTGAAGGGAGTCCAACACTCATATAAATATTAGCCTATCCATTAAGTATATTATGTATTTTCTGCATGGTTAGATTTATATATTAGTAAAGAGTACCTATAGATTACAGATAAAAAAATATTATTATTTTTTATTTTACTATTTGAATAAACGAGTTGACCTCTTTTCCCTACCTATTAATTGGTAGCCCAAGGGGCTATTCCAATTACGCGCTGACGGGTAGGTGACGGGATTAACCTGAGAAAATTCCCTAACACCCTAGTAAGCAAGAGCCCTAGCGAGAGCAGTGCTTCGCTGAATCTACCACCGGATCGGAATCGCGACCCACTGAGAAGATCCAGCGAGAAACTTTTGATGTTAGGCCAGCAGAATCCGGAGTAACGGCCCTTACAAATTGTTAAATCAAGACTGATAACTCATATTTTAGCATCCGCTCATCAAACTAAATTCAAAGTTGAAACTCTCATATCGAAATCGATGGTGATTTCAAATAAACGTAATGTACAAACTAATTCAACAAAAATGGAGTTTAAAATTTATATGTAACTAGCGGCCCGCCCCGGCTTCGCCTGGGAAGTAGCGCATGCGATGTAAAGAATTTTAGGTAATTTTTTTACACATTGGGTTACATTATTGGAGTTTCAGTGAGGATCTCTAACTTTTTTGAAAATATAATAAACATAGCCTATGTCACCCGGATATAGCGTAGCTTTCCAACATTGAAAGAATTTTTTTAATCGGTTCAGTAGTTTCGGAGCCTATTCAATACAAACAAACAAACAAATCTTTCCTCTTTATAATATTAGTATAGATATAGATTTGAAAAATGCAGTTTTTCAAAGGGTATTTTTGGCATAATATTTTTTATCAGAATCAGAATACTTTTCGCATTTCTATTGAGTTTACATACTCATATTCATTTTCTGTTATAATAATGGTTTACATTGTAACTTTTTAACGCTCAGATATATTCATAAATACTATACCTAGTCAGGTCATAAATTCTGTCACATGTTTAATGTAAAATAATTGAAACAAGTTTATTCATTATGTAACCATTCATATACCAAAATGAACTTAACACAACATAGATTCTTATGACACTAAAGTTTATTCAAAATGACCTCCGTGATTTTGAATACAGGCCTTCAATCTGCGCGGCCAGTCGTCTATCGCAGCACGAACAAGGTCAATGTCAATATCGGCGGCTGCTTTAATCAAGGATGTCTTGAGTGACTCCAAATTGGGATGAGGCTTTGAGCACGCCTTTTCCTCCAAGTGTTGCCATATCTTGTAATCTAACGGATTCAAATCTGGACTGGAGGAGGGCCAGTCTTCGTGCCGGATGAAGTCGATTTCACGCGCCGCCAGCCAGTCTTGTGTGCTCTTCGCTCTATGAGCTGGCGCCGAATCTTGTTGGAATACCCAGTGCCTGTTATTGAACATGGTATGAGAAACAGGTTCCACAAGGTTCGTCAGGACTGTATTTTGATACACAACTGCATTCGTTTTTAAACCTTTCTCACAAAAATGTACCTCTGTTAAGCCCCAATAAGAAACTCCCAACCATACCATGAGCGAGGATGGAAAATGACCTCGTTGGACACGCGGAATACGGTTGCTCGCTTCTTCACTACTGTGTGCGTACACCTTATCATTTTGTTTGTTGTAGCTCTCTTCTACGGTTAAAATTTTTTCATCCGAAAAAAGAATTTCCCGATTTTTTTTTCCCGCGTACCGCTTCAACAAAGTGCGGCATCTCTTCAGTCTCAGGTCCATTAGACGAGCATTCAAACGATGTCCTGTTTTTCTTCGATATGCCCGAAGCCCTAAGTCTTCATTTAACACCCTTTTCACCGTGATTCTGCTTAACCCCATTTGAAGGGCCAACAGTTTCTGCTTACGTTTGGGATTTCTTGGAATTCGCGTCTTCACAGCTTTTATCACTGCTGGAGTCCTAACCGACCGAGGGCGACCACTTCTTGACCTGTCATCTACACTAGAGTCTTCATTGTATCGTTTGATGGTACGATAAACGAAAATTTTGGTTATATTCAAATTTTTCAGTATGTTAAAAATTTGAATTGGCGCGTAACCGCAACGATGCAACGCAATAACTGCAACACGATCTTCTTTAAGCGTCCACTCCATATTTAAAAATGAGTAAAATTCTAAAAGTATACATTTTTATTTTCATGAACAATTCGAAATTCGAATTCAATAAACTTTTTTGTGGCCAGCATTCTAAAAGAAATGTTTTTACCGTGTGACAATACTTATGACCTGACTAGGTATAGTTCATTTTGTGATTGCAAAGAACTGTTATCTATTTTTAGGTGAGTAGACGAGAGCACGGTCCACCTGACGTTCATAGGTTGTCGACATTACAGCGTACTGTAGATATGCTATCAAACTTGATATACAAAGTCAAAATTTCAACTGCCCAATTATAGTTGCGACAAACTGTAATGGAAATGACTTTAACAGTATATATATGACTCACGAAGTTCTATGACAGCTGTTTTTAGACATTGGACTGCCAGCGTTTATTATGATAATCTATATATTAATACGTGAAGCAAAAACTTTGTTTTTACGAAAATTGCGCGGACGGAGGAGTATGAAATTTTCCACTTATAGAGAATATAGAGAAGTGCACAATGCTAATATATTTTTAAAGTAATGCACAAAAGATACTTTAAATCAATAAAGAAAACATTACACACACTACATACCATGTATTTGACGCACACACGCATGCATACTATTTATTGTCAAACTTTTGTTCTTGGCCTTTGTTGTCAAATTGAGAATAGATTAAATATTGTTTGTCTTAGTTAATATTTTTTATAGTGTAGTCTTGGCGAAATTTGTGATTATAGAAGTGGAAAATACAATAATAATAGTGTACAAGCTTACAATTCCAATTAATTAAGCATAATCTAATTCGTATGAACATAATACAGCCGATGTGAATAATGTGAATGAATGTGGGTAGAAAGAAAATGTAAGCATTCGAAAAATTCAGATTCCTCGACGTAATTCTTTCTGCGAAATTCCCAAGGTATTTGTGTGGAATCCCGCGAAAATGAGAAACGTTCATCAAAATTTAATTGAACATCAATAAGATTTTATTATCATCATAAAGTTTAGCTTTATTTTGAATTGAATAGATAATCGGTAGTTTTTCCTTATTTTTTCGTCGCTATGTTCCTGTGACTATATTGTAAACAACTATATTTTCAACTGTCTCGAAATTCATCCTGGTAGCGAACTCATCTTGAAAATAGGCAGACAGAGAAGGGCAGGTAGCTTTTTTTTTTTTTTTTTTTTATGATTGAAAGTTTACTGGTGGCCCGAAGGCCTTTCCAGTTTCACCAGGACAGGTGGGCGAGCANTGTACCACGAACACAGAAACAACAAAAGGAAACAAAACAAATAAAAACTTCCAGAAAGAGCACTTAGTCGGCAGATGTACCACAAACACAGGCCGCGCGAACAATGGCCGGGCTAACAAAAGCCGGGCGAACAAAGACCGGGCGATCGAGTGGACGATGAGCACGTCCGCACGTGACGGGTGCCTCTATCGGAATGGCAGGTAGCTCTGACGATTCAAAACGTTCATCATCATCATCAGCCCATTTTCATCCACTGCTGGGTATAAATTTCGGCCAATTTACACCACAGAGCTTATTCCTCGCTGCATCTCGACTCACATCATCCATTGCTTAACATTATAACAGTTATAGATAACAATTGTTTTTTTACGGTGTTGTTTTTGCTACAGCGCGCAATGAAATACAAATAAAAATTAGCTGACGCACAAGCTTTGCGAATAGCGTCCCTTTGTGTGTTTACGAAATATTTATTCAGATGAGACAAAAGCAACAAAGTCTTTATGCTTCACTTAAAAATTACATTGTTCTCTTTTAGAAAAATGAATTTCTTTCTTCTTTTAGAAGGATTTCTTCTTTTAGAAGAATTAAAAAATGATAAAGTTAAATCAGGACTCTCCAGGCTTGAGACATATTTAGAGCATAAATTAGCACATGAACTAGAATTCTGTTTAAATTATTGTTATCAATCTTCAAGAATAAGAATCAGCTAATATGGATAAAATAAAAAAAAAAACCTAACTTTATACAAATTTATTTTAAGATAATCATTTTCTGTTTATTACGACTACTCGGAGCACTTTTTTTTTTAATTACATTGTGCGGGTCGTTTAAAGACCTTTGTGCTCAGCCCTGCGTCACACCATGGATATTCGTAACGTTATGTTTCAGAAGGATTCACAATATTTTGTAAAAAAAACCTATAGCCCTGTGTAACCGTGAAACTAAAACTTCATAGATTTATTTAAGGGCGACATAAGCAAATGACGTCATGAAATGTGCTTTCGCGACGATTCACAATGAATCCTATTTTAGACACAGTGCGTACAGTTTAATAAATCCATCTGCATTCATGAGTCATACGGATAAAAGAGATTTGTTGGCGATGAAACATCACCTAACTGCATTTAATTAGATAAACTCATTGAAGATAAGAACAAAATAATACAGAATGGCGCTACCTTAACTGATTCGATCGATTTTTATGGTCGAGGAGCAAGATACTACTGATTTTTGTGTCTAAAAGCATATTTTTAACACGCTCTATGAGCTGGAGCACATAATAAATTGTATGTAATGAAATCTTTCAAAGTAATGTTCGCAAACTCTAAGAGGTACCATTAGGTTAAAATTATCACCTACAATATTATAAGTTAACACTGTAATAAATTTATAAATTTAATTATATTATTATAATTATATTATTTAATATATGAATATATATTTAGACGAATTGCAAACTAAAACAAAATTTTGTTCGACTTGTGATTATAGCGTCTTTTTATTATTTATTTTATCTTATTTATTTCATAATGATGAAACTTTATTTAAAATATATTGTTTAAAATAATCAAAAGTTAATAAGTCGTAGATTCATCATATCATTTAGCATTTAGTCAACGTCACGTATTAATTAATATTATAACTAGAGGTCCCGCAGTAGTCGAAATTCGACTATAATTAATTGGAATTGTAAGTTTGTACACTATTATGATTGTATTTTAAACTTCTACAATCACAAATTTCGCAAAGACTACACTATAAAAAATATTAACAAAGACAAACCATATTCTATTCTCAATTTGACAACAGACGTCAAGAACAAAAGTTTGACAATAAATAGTATGCATGCGTGTGTGCGTCAAATACATGGTATGTAGTGTGTGTAATGTTTTCTTTATTGATTTAATGTATCTTTTATGCATTATTTAAAAAAATATTAGCATTGTGCACTTCTTCTTTATATTCTCTATAAGTGTGCAAAATTTCATGCTCCTCCGTCCGCGCAATTATCGTAAAAAGGGATACAAAGTTTTTGCTTCACGTATTAATATATAGATTAGACTTCAATCATCCGTTTTAAGTTAATTTTACCTGCTTACTATAACATATTCATATATAACAAATGTGTATGTACATATTATTATATATAACTGGATTGGTGCACCGCGCGTAATTCGTTTCCGTTGATTCTTGTCCACCTGAAGGTTGTCTGGAAGAGATCGCTCTTAGCGATAAGACCGCCAATTGTACTTTTTTGTATTTAATGTATCGCACTGTTTATTTGTTTTCTGGTGTACAATAAAGTATACTCTCTCTCTCTCTCTCTCTCTCTCTCATATTCGCTAGCATATTCATGTAATGTTATCATATTATTATGTTATATATAACTATACATATATCTTACATACTAAGCTACTTACATACACAAACTTAATTATTTATCATCAAGAATATCTTTATTACATAGTAACTTTTTCCGCTAAAAATTGTTTTTATTTTGAAGGAAGTATTATTAATATAGTGACCATTATTTTTGTAGGAAAAACAGGACAAGGAGCAAAAATAATTATTTTAATACGGGTAATTACAAAACAGTGGACACTTAATATGTTTTTTTTTTTTTTGCTTTGTTGTGTAGACGAGCTCACAGCCCACCTGATGTTAAGTGGTTACTGGAGCCCATAGACATCTACAACGTAAATGCGCCACACACCTTGAGATATAGTTCCAAGGTCTCAGCACAGTCACAACGGCTGCCCCACCCTTCAAACCGAAACGCATCACTGCTTCACGGCAGAGATAGGCGGGGCGGTGGTACCTACCCGTGCGGACTCACAAGAGGTCCTACCACCAGTAAACCTATAGCCATAGGTATTCAGCCAAAACTGAGCGATTGCTTGAACTTAAACACTAATTAATAAATATACTGTGCAATAATAATACACGCATCATTTTTCTTCTAATCGGTTATTTGTGAACTTCATTATTATACATTTAAACGATATTTTTACATTCAAATATTATTTTTGAGTATAATTTAAATGTAATTGAAAAGCAGTACAAAACAGAAAAAAAAATTATAAAGAGTATTTATGATTACAGTACGAATGGTCATCATAATTATTAAGTACCTACCATCTTATTAGCGGTTTCTCAAAAATCTAAGAGGTCATAAAAAAACACTGTTATTATTAGGTATACATATATCATAAGCGAAGTTTTTATTTGTACATACATTTTATCACAACATAAATACCGCCTTCGATCTTGAGACTTGAGTCTACGTTTAAATCATTCAGATACGTATTTCATTGCGGCATTTGTACACTGACATAGTTGCATCGTACCATTTAGGCCACGATGATCTCAAAACGAATGAACTACAGCACGAATGCTATTTAATAATTTAGGCATTCCACATATATTTTATGTTGTTTCAGTTACTGGTGGTAGGACCTCTTGTGAGTCCGCACGGGTGGGTACCATCACCCTGCCTATTTCTGCCGTGAAGCAGTAATGCGTTTCGGTTTGAAGGGTGGGGCAGCCGTTGTAACTATACTTGAGACCTTAGAACTTATATCTCGAGGTGGGTGGCGCATTTACGTCGTAAATGTCTATGGGCTCCAGTAACCACTTAACACCAGGTGGGCTGCGAGCTCGTCCAACCATCAAGCAAAAAAAAAAACTGTCTATTAAAAAAAATTACATATACACTATTGATATTGTGGTATGCTGATTAATCTAAATCGACGAATTAAAATACCTCGATAAGATAAAACTGTGGGAAAATAATAACGCATTTATATTTATCTGTAGAACTGACGTGGTCCTATTAAAATTTTGCGTATTTATTGTTCATCGCTTTTATCAATTGACATTTTTAGATAGAAGACAATATTTTGCTGATAATTTTGCTCGGCTTAAGCGTTTTTTCCCTACTTATTTCGCTGGTAACTTAAGGGACTATTCCAGCGCGGATAAATATTTACTAACAATCACGCCACGTAAACTGGTCCCGTGATAAGTTCGTAAAGAACTTGTGTTACAGGTACCAGATAACGGTTATAAATGTAACATTTTTATTATACACATACATATATTTAATATACATCCATAACCCTGGAAAAGACATTTATATTTATCATACAAATATCTTCCCTTGGCGGGATTCGAACCCGCGACCCCCTTGTGTAGTGACCATGTCACTTACCACTACACCAGACGGCCGTTAAATAATGGCGGATGGATAGATAGATAAGCTCACGGGCTCAACCTGAGATAATTTGCTAACACTAGCCCTAGCAATAATAGTAGTTCGCAGAATCTACCGTCAGGTTGGAATCGCGACCAATTGAACAGATCCAGCTAGAAACTCAGTGGCTTGTGTATATGGGCTAGTTTGCTCATCGAACTCTTGTCGGAGTCGACGTGTTCGATTACGAGGACGACGGCCGGTGCTTGAAGCCTAAAAGCACCGACAGTGGATCGGGGGATATTTCAGGCTATAGTGGCATTGCGCTGCCTCGTTCCCTGGGTCGGATATGTAATAAGCGGAGGCCACGATAAGAGGATTATCGCGTCGCGCCACTTTGTCGAAGTAGCGTTCTGACACTACAAATATCTACGTATCTATTCTAAATTTAATTCCTCAAGTACCACGGTGCTACGTAGGAGTGGGTAATATCGGTTCTGCCGCGTATCGAATCGTATCTATATATCGAGGACCAATATCGGATATTGAATCTATATATTTTCTGAATCTATATATTGATGGATGCTAGTAGATTTTCTCGATTCATGATATTTGAGATTTGAAACGATACGCTGATATAATATCGTAGTAGGTATAGATTTAAGTCAACGTTATACGGTTGGTTTTCTGATATCAATTTATAATATGATCTTAAAGTAATAAAAAGAACATGAAAATAAAAATATCAAAAAAAACTTTCCTTCATGCTTTTACCAGGCTTAGGACTGGCTACATTATTTTCAGTTTTTAGTATTTTGTGTCTTAATTTAAAATTACAAAATATACCAAAAGAGTGTAGATTTCAAAAGTTTAATACAAACACAAGAAATAAACTCAATTATTTGGATTCAACTAAAAATAGAAAAATGTGTACTTTAAAAATCAAACACAAAAAACTTTTAAGTATTTATAAACACTTGTCCAAAAATTCTAGTTCAAGGTCAAAGCGCGTGAAATTAAATTCAACGATGCAAATAGGCTATACTGCATTCAAGTTAGGGTCGAAAGTTGAAACTTCTTTCCTTAATTGTATCCTGCTGATACGCTAAGAATAATCTACAGACATATGGACTTAAATATAAGGTTTACAATTGTATGGATAATGCCTGTTTCTGTTTCATTCATCACATGATATCCCTATCGTGCGCTCACTCACTCTGGCCGATTCGATACGAACCAAACGAATATTGCTGATATTAACGAATCGGTACGATATGCCGATGCGCATCACATCGAGCAATATCGTGTATCGGCTGATATCGAAATATAGATTTCGATTCACGAATCGGTACGATATCGCGATGCGCATCACATCGAGCAATATCGTGTATCGGCTGATATCGATATATAGATTTCGTGCGGGGCGATATCGGATTCAACGATATTGCTGCGATATATAGATATTGAATCTATATACGATTTATATCACCCACTCCTAGTGCTACGACGGCTATCCTGCAGAAACGGGATTGCTTGACCTGGAGAGAATTTATGTGCACGCGGACCACATGAACGAACACTGCACTTGCATAGGTTATGACGGACGTATGCAAGTTTTATAGAATATCACCTTCTTGTAAAGGGTTTAAGCTTAACACGTCGATATTAGTTTAATCACGTCGTACGTAATGACTGACTGAACTAATGCGATCTTTAACTATTATTTTTATCGCTAAGATGAGTGGACGAGCTCACGTCCCACCTGGTGTTAAATTGTTACCGGAGCCAAACATCTACAACGTAAATGCCTCAGCCCACCTTGGGACAAGTCCCAGTTTTAGACTACGAAAGCTGCCCCACCCTTCAAACTGAAACGCATTACTGCTTCAGGGCAGAAATAGACAAGGCGGCGGTAACTACCCGTGCAGGCTCACAAGATGCCCTACCACCAATAAACCGCGAAAAGTATTACTTCGTTTGCACAATCGTTTCTCTCTTTGTGACTAAATGAATAGGGGCCCTGCGTTACTGGAACCTATATTTTATTATTATAATAGCCACATATTTTCCTTTTATTTCATTAGTGTATTTCATGTTTAATAAGATTAGATTTATAACAATAATAACAATAAAACAAAAAGTGAAAATCACAATAATCTATGCTAATCTAAAAAATTGTTTAAAAACACGCAAAGCCAAACTAAATATTGAATTAATAATTTTGTAAAATCTTATTCATCGGACGTTTTGAAGGTGATGAAAATTACCTTGAAAGTTTCGGTTAAGTAGATATATTCAGGGTAGACTTATAGAGCGTTCTAATATAAATTTTAGTTTGCATGCATGTCTGTCGTCTACGTGTTCCTAAACCATTGATTGTGATGAAGTTTGGTATGCTAACCACCACTATGGTTGGCACTTCAGAAGGTGTTTCAAGAATTCAATGCTTTTCATACGATTATTCACAGGCGTCAGAGGCACAGAGGTTACTATGAGCATTTCTGTAGGCAGCGGCATGGCTCTGCCCCTGGCATTGCTGAAGTCCATGTGCGACGGTAACCACTCACCATCAGGTGGGCCGTATGTTCGACTGCCTACAAGGGCAATAAAAAAAACCAAAAAAATAATAATTTCAGAGCTCCATTGCAATAACATGGAAATAATGTCAATTGTATATTTGATGACAACGACAGAAAGTTCATTAAGCTAAGCACATACCCTTCTACCCCGAGTTTTTTTTACTGCTTAGATGGTTGGACGAGCTCACAGCCCACCTGGTGTTAAGTGGTTACTGGAGCCCATAGACATCTACAACGTAAATGCGCCACCCACCTTGAGATATAAGTTCTAAGGTCTCAAGTATAGTTACAACGGCTGCCACACCCTTCAAACCGAAACGCATTACTGCTTCACGGCAGAAATAGGTAGGGTGGTGGTACCTACCCGCCCGGACTCACAAGAGGTCCTACCACCAATAAATTGCGCATTGGAGCCTTTTGTATGATCTAGAGATGGATATTAACTATCCAGTTTATCTACAGCATTCGACTTCGTCGGCGTTCTACGTGTTATATGTATATAGCCTTCGACCGTTCCGGTTTGATGGAAAAGATACCCTATCCGTTCGGTAACATTAGCCTTGAAGGCGTTATTAGACGGAGTAACGACAACTATCAGAATATATTCGTTGTATAATGTTTCCACAGCATTCGTCGGAATTGACCACGAATATCAGTAAATAATTATGCAAATTAATAAAGTGCAAATAAAAAATCTCACTGATGGCATGATATAGGTAGCATTTTTTTCCCCTACCTATTCGCTGGTAGCCTAGGAGGCTAATTCAGCTACGCCCGGGCGGGTAGGTTAGCTCACGGGCTGAACCTGGGAGGATTTGTTAACATCAGTCCTAGTACAGTACCTAGTATCCGATTGGAGTATGGAGAAAGATCGTGCAAGAGAAAGAGAACGAAAGAAAGAAAATACGGAAGGATGGTCACGCGGTCACGGACCCTCATCATTGAGGAATACGATGCAAGGATATATTATCCGATGATGACCACACAGCACTAATTAGTCCGACAGTTTGCCTACTCCAGTAAAAAATAGCTCATAATCACCGACCGTCTGTTTTGCGTCAAATCTCCTTTGCAATACTGGTACCCTATTCACTTACGGAAGATGATCAATTAATAGAGGCACCCACATAATATATAATGTATTGTAAAATTTTAATAACATTTTTAATTACATCTTCACGATGCTGATACATATAATTCAGTCTACGTAACCACATTATTTCAGTTACGTTCGATTCACTTTTTGTTACGGTCGTATCGTGAGAAAGTTCTGACGTAACACTCTTTAATTTTTCGAGCAATTAAATCGAGCAGCAAAATTCTAATTGATTATTAACTGTTATGTTTGTTTAGGCAGATGAGTTCGCTGTCCATCTGATATTAAGTAGTCACCGATCCCTGTAGATAACACAACGTAAATGTCACCGACCTCCTGGGACACGGATTACAAATATACATCATCATAATTTGTAATTAATGTCGATCTGAATGGATAAAATGTTAGAAATACTAAACTTAATTGAAAAATCATAATGAAGTGATCATTTTATTGCATTAGCATCGATTATAACTATAATATTTTTCATATTGTTTTGTTACCTGACTATTCCTATTCCTAGTAAAATATAAATTAACATCTATAATGTTCTTTTTATTTATTTATTGCTTAGATGTGTGGACGAGCTCACAGCCCACCTGGTATTAAGTAGTTACTGGAGCCCATAGACATCTAAAACGTAAATGCGCCACACACCTTGAGATATAGTTCTAAGGTCTTAGCATAGTCACAACGGCTGCCCCACCCTTCAACCCGAAACGCATTACTGCTTCACGGCAGAAATAGGCGGGGCGGTGGTACCTAACCGTGCGGACTCACAAGAGGTCCTACCACCAGTAAATGTAAATGTTCCAGTAAATGTTCATCTTTCGTATTCGTAGATTACGTGCAAAATGTTGCCGTGAATTCAATTTTCCAACTGTATTTTCTTAGAGCTCATTAAATAATACAATACAAGATCAGAATAATACAGCAAAAAAGTTTATTTAAGAAACACTTCCATTAAGATTTTTCGATGGTCACGTACCTAACCACGAAAGCTACAAAGCAATACAAACTTCAGCAAGTGAAAAATCAATATAATAAAATATCGTAACATCATTTACAATCATGTACATCTCGCAAACGACGATAAACACTAAAACTAATAGTGATAATAATCGTAAATCAATTATACACGTGATTGGCTTATGCGAAGAACAACACAGACTAAGTGAAAGTGATATCAGACGAGACCAACATTACGAAGCATCAACTAATGAAGATGAATGATTCGGAAGCGATTACCTAGAATCTTGGAGTAAACAGAGAGTGAATTGATGATACATAATTACTCGTACGTAGCCCAGAAGTATCAAACGTGACTCTGAATCGAAAAATCGCAGACGGATTGCTGTATCGCTGTTTTTAACTTTAAAAATATATATGCTGGGTTCTTACAGCTAAAGCTTTTTAGAATTCTTACGTATTACTGATAAAATATCACCAATATTATATATACGACTTTGCACTATTTGCACAGCTTGCCAATATCTTCTTCTTCTTTTTTCCACCTTATCCCACTAGGTGGGGTCGGCACAGCTAATTTTTCTCTTCCATTCGTTTCTATCAGCCGTAATTTCAACACTCACTCCTCTCTCTCTCATATCGCCATGCACATATTGCAAATATCTTTCCAATATCTATCTACCACTAAAGCTATAATTCTTGTTAATCGACGGATCATCGATAAAACTTTATACTTCAAACCCTCGATTGCATTATTCATTTTACAATCACGGAAACCTTGAATTCTCAGATGTCATGGTCTACGATGATTTAAATTGAATCACAACGGTGCTTTAACCTCAACCACATCATCTTGTGAGAGTTACAGAAGAAACACAAGAAACATGTCAGGTATAATTACACGTGTAGTTCATTAATCCTAATATTATTAATATTGTCAAGGATCGAAAAGTTATTGAAGAATTCTCGAAGACAGATAGTTATGTAGAGGAAGATAGATGAATAAGAACGTGTAACAATTTTTCGACGAACAATAACGAAAGGTTTTTCACAAAGTGCACTTTCTTGTCTTTAAAAAAAAGAAGTCTCTCTGTAAGAAAGACTACTTCTTAGCATGTCGCCAATGGAAGCATAGCTTTCTAGACTATGAAATGCATGTAGAAGCCCCGATTTTCCTCGAACTATTAACACAGCCAATTAAAAGGTATACCATTACACCCAGGAAACGATATATAATCAATGTCACATGAAAATCACATAGCACGCAAATTCTAATCGGCAATAAACCCCATTTATCTGGTTATTACCCCCGACACAGCTCTCGTGATCTTTATACGGCGTCATCAAAGCGCCATAAACAAACAAAATATACGATGTTGTTTTACGATGATTTTCCCCGTTACACAGGGTGTCTCATAGGCCGGGTGAAAATCCCGCAATAACAGTTTTTTTTTTTTTGCTTAGATGGGTGGACGTGATCACAGCCCACCTGGTGTTAAGTGGTTACTGGAGCCCATAGACATCCACAACGTAAATGCGCCACCCACCTTGAGATACAAGTTCTAAGGTCTCAAGTATAGTTACAACGGCTGCCCCACCCTTCAAACCGAAACGCATTACTGCTTCACGGCAGAAATAGGCAGGGTGGTCGTACCCACCCGCGCGGACTCACAAGAGGTCCTACCACCAGTAAATAAGAGGTCTTACCACCAGTAATAAAGGTACACGGTGAGTTATAAAATATGAACCAATTTAAGATTGCAACTTAGCAGTGTAACTGTTAGTTACGATTACAAGGCATTTACGGTTTAATCTAAAAGCAATACTAAAAGTGAAATATTTGCCTGGATGTAAAGCGTACGGGTAGTTTGTTAACGGGGAAGATTGCTATCAGAATTGCACCAGTATATAATACACTAGCGGCCCGCTCCGGCTCCGCTCGGGTCTTTAACAAAAATTTCAACGATATTTGAAGTTGTTTTATTTTTTTTAAATAAAAGAACGCTTATTGCGGCATAAATCTAATAGTTAGACATGCTGTCGCAACACTTTTTGTAAACAATAATGTGTTCTACAAAGTCGTAGTACATTATTTTATTCTATCATCAATAGTTTTTGCAGGGCACGCGATATAAAGAATACCTTAGGTAATTTTTTTACACCTTGGGTTACATTATTGGAGTTTTAGTAAGGATCGCTAATTTTTTTCAAAAAAGATTATAGCCTATGTCACTCGTGAATAGTGCAGCTTCAAAGAGTGCAAGAATTTTTCAAATCGGTTCAGTAGTTTCGGAGCCTATTCAATACAAACAAATAAACCAATCTTTCCTCTTTATAATATTACTAGCGACCCGCCCTCGCTTCGCTTCGGAAACATTAAAACACACATGAAACCAAAAAAATAAAATAAAATTTTTTTTAACAAAAGTAGCCTATGTTCATCAGGGACAATGTCGGCTTCTAATGGAAAAAGAATTTTTCAAATCGGTCCAGTAGTTTCGGAGCCTATTCGAAACAAACAAACAAACAAATCTTTCCTCTTTATAATATTAGTATAGATTATTACTAGTATAGATTAGTATCGGTTGCATTTTGAAAACATTGATATTCGATATCCTCGAGAGGCATTAAACGTTGTAGCCTTTAAGTTGCAATATTTCCGAACACAAGCAGATAGTACTGGCTGACATGCATAAACTAAAAAAAAACGATCATTTTAATCATATACGTATTTAATAGGTTTTTTTTTTATGATTGAAGGATTACTGGTGGCCCGGAGGCCTTTCCAGTTTCACCAGGACAGGTGGGCGAGCAAAGGATTTAATACGGATCTTGCGAGCATCGTATTATTGCCCGCAATGTAAACCTCTAAGAACGCGGACGATGTTCATTTTTACATTACATTGCCGGTTCGAGAATTATGAATGAACAATTAATCGACAAACGAATATTGTTTGGCGCACATCAGATTAATTATTCGTTTAATATTGTACATTTTACAACATATTAATTCTATTATGGTACGACGATTACAAAACATAAAAATCCACATACAAATTAAAAAAAAAAGGTTTCGGCACTTTGAACGCATTCATCATATTCATACATCGATATTATTAAGTACAATATCAAGTACTTTTAATTACATATAAAAATCAATCATTAATCGAACTAGACTTTAAGCGTCGATACGATAACAACACATAATTCGGATAAAACGATATCACAGATAAATGAAGAAATGTTAATGGCATAACATGGATATGTGACCATTTCGATTTCCAAGCAAAAATGAAACTCGCAAAATTTCTAAGTTTACAAAATTGCTGGTGGTAGGGCTGGCACGTGTTAATATAACCACCCTATTTATTTCGTCGTGGAACAATTACGCGTTCCTACAGCTCTGGTAAACACTTGACACCACGCAGGCCGTGATCTCTGCTACATCAAAGCAATAAGATAAATATGCAGGTTCATTAATACGACTACTACATAATACTGTTACGCGCTTCCCGCGCTGGGGTTCTAGCGAAGTAAAATTTAGAAGTATATTAGTACTTAGAACACTTTAAAATTCTCAATTCACTTCTTCCGCTTCGCTTCAGGTAATAATTCCGCTGTTTCGCTTCGAGTAGAACCGCTTACTAACTGACTTCGTGCCCTCTCTGCAACGCTTTTATAGTCGATTCGATACGACATCCCTAGATTTATCTAGAACATTCTGGGCAAGTCGAGTAACTTCGATGTGTGTTTCCGCTATCTGACAATAGATAGCGTTGTACTTATCGAGCATTCTCGGTGTTACTAGTAGGTGTTTAAGAAGATACAAATAGCAGCAGATATTTGTATTTTAATAGCGACTCTTCATGAGTTTCTACTCAAGCTGATCGTATGAACGAAATACGAAATGAATTAAAAAAAAAATGCATATAATTAGTCGTCTCCGATAGTACGGCCACATAAGCCGCAGGCCTCCAGACTACGTCGGAAATATATGCCTCAACCTCTACGTACTAGGTCCAAGATCGCGCGGTAGGCTTAAGAAACGCTGGTTGGATGGGGTAAAGACAGACATGGAGAAGAATAACCTCACCCAGAAGGATACCGAAGACCGGGTAAAGAGGAGTTTAAGTAGAAAAGCGGACAGACAAGACTCTAGCAACATACTGGGAAAACGCTAAGAAGAACACCCAGAAGGATACCGAAGACCGGGTAAAGAGGAGTTTAAGTAGAAAAGCGGGCAGACAAGACTCTAGCAACATACTGGGAAAACGCTAAGAAGAACACCCAGAAGGATACGGAAGACCGGGTAAAGAGGAGTTTAAGTAGAAAAGCGGACAGACAAGACTCTAGCAACATACTGGGAAAACGCTAAGAAGAACACCCAGAAGGATACCGAAGACCGGGTAAAGAGGAGTTTAAGTAGAAAAGCGGACAGACAAGACTCTAGCAACATACTGGGAAAACGCTAAGAAGAACACCCAGAAGGATACCGAAGACCGGGTAAAGAGGAGTTTAAGTAGAAAAGCGGACAGACAAGACTCTAGCAACATACTGGGAAAACGCTAAGAAGAACACCCAGAAGGATACCGAAGACCGGGTAAAGAGGAGTTTAAGTAGAAAAGCGGACAGACAAGACTCTAGCAACATACTGGGAAAACGCTAAGAAGAACACCCAGAAGGATACCGAAGACCGGGTAAAGAGGAGTTTAAGTAGAAAAGCGGACAGACAAGACTCTAGCAACACACTGGGAAAACGCTAAGAAGAAAAATAGTTCGTTGCAACTTACCTGCCATATTATTTATTCACCTTATTATCAGCTTAATAAATATAGTTTGATTTCTATAGCATTAAATGTCGACTTCGACGAACATTAAATGCTTTTAATGATTGCCGATCCGAAATAATCGAGAAAGCTGTTAAAGCTCTTTTATAAAGCTAATAATATTTCGAACATATCAATTTTAACTATGACGTCGTCATAAATCATATCTAGTTGTAAATAAAAGTTAATGTTGCTGAAATGAAAAAGGTTTCCTTGTTTTTCGCGAGTCGTTAGTTAAACTTACTGTTGAAACTGTTAATGCAATATTCAAAGGTCAAGGAATCTTATTCGCCGTGACGACGAAAATTGTAAAGCATTGAATGGGCCGGAAATAATTAAATTAAAAATATTAAACCCGTACTAAACCGTCAAAGTAGTCTTAATCTATTATTACCCAAAAAAAAAGTTTGTTTCATCGTTCCAAAAATATTGACACACTTTTTAACATGTCTATTTTCTTATGCCCCGTTTTCTCCCTAATCTTTGGGCTTAGAATAGCGTGGAGCGAACTCTACTGAGAATTGAACCTCAGTGACAAAGATCCTCTTTATTTATTTTTTATTTTATTTATTAAGCACATAATATACATCACAAGCTAAAAAGAATGTATCTTTTAAACACGTAAAAACACGAGTAAAAAGAAACAAAATCTGGCTTGCAACATAAACCATGTGCGCACGACCAAACAAGACAGTGACGAATTTGTACACAATGTTCCTTACAACTATACGACAAAACAACACGATAACAAAAACGAATCTAACTTATAATGTAAGGAAATAATTTTATTCACAATATACAATGAAGCAATTTCACTACTAACCTATTACTGACGTGGAGGACGCACTTTAACATTTTTATAAACGTCACTAACCTACAAGTAAAAATATCCAACTAACATGACCATTCTTAAAATTTAACTTATTTAGTATGCAAACTAATAAACAGTGTATTTTTATTATATCAAACACGTAATCACTTTTCTTGTAATCCAATACAACCTAGTCAGGATATTAGGTGACAGTAATAAAATTATTATATTGTCATTATATGCGCTTAATTCGTGTCAACAATTTCAAATTAATCAGGACGTATTGATGAAAATTATGTTGATAAATTATATAGATAAATTTAAGCTTATCAAGAAAGGGGCTTTAAAAATAAATTATTATTGATTTGAATGAAATAAAATAAACAATAGTGTTTTGTTGCTTCTTACATTCGAACCAGCAAAACAAACGAGAATCTCATAACAAAAATAAACGATCTAGAATAACGATCGTAATACATATGACAGTAAATCGATCGTGTAAAGCTCATCCTTATGTATGGGCCGATCCTAGTACATTTCCAATGGGCTCATTTCATACGTAAACCCTATGAATGCCTAATGTTAGAACCATAATCGTAAACGGTAAAATTTATACTAGACTCAATAGCAAGTGTAATTTATTGCTACAGTCAGTAGCTACTTTTTGTTAAATCCTTGATTATTTCACCAAATAGTACTACGCTTTTCTACCAGACCAGATATAATTCTGAAAGGACCGCTAATACCGGTAGTCCGATCTTTTTTAAGTCCTTGATTATTGGTCTTTAATTATTGTCAGTGTATCAAAGTATTTAAGATTAGTTTTATTTACATTCGATTAGCATTTAAACCACGTTGATTTGTGATTAACTGAGAAAATGATAAGTCATATCCCGAACAAAATCTCATGTAAAAATCAATAAGTCCAAAAATGGTAGATAATAAGTTTGAAAGAAATTTCAATGCTGTGGTCTATTTCGAACAAGCCTGTTCTACCGGATTTCAATTTATCAGAAGCCCGCCCCTCCAAGCAGGATGTTACAATATGAAACGAAATCTTTTTGTTGAAATTCTGCTTCTAAATTTAAGACTCGACCAGAAAAGGACACCTATTCATTATACCAATCTAATTTAATGCAGAAAAAACTTAATCAACGAATTTTAGCCGATTTTTTTAGCGATTAATGTTTGGTTCCTTTTAACGTAATGCCTTGTAAACTTCGAACCGATGACGAACTTAAGCCTAAATTGATTTATAAATTGAGAGTTCGATTAGAAAGATCCTCTATTAAAGAACAATTACTCTTTAGATATTATTAGTCTCTTACTTGAAGGGTGTTCGGGGTATTGGGATGGACAGATTGGGTTTTTCATTTCGTTTAATTTATTTATTCAATTATTAATCTAATAAAATAAATCGGTTTGATGTAGCGAATCGTGTATTGTGATTGAAATTTAAAATTTGATGTGTGGTGACTTTGATATGCTAAGAAACAAATTTCAGTTGAATCCGGTGTGACCGATTCTAAATTTCAAAATGTAGTACGAGTGGCTTGATTAGTTCGTAAGCCTTCACGGTTTTAACTCGCGAATCGACATTAAAGTAAATATATTTTAAGATCGACAAATATATAGGTACTAGTTTCAATAAAACTGCAGAATGCATTTGAAATTTAGATGCCGACCGGAAATGCCTGACGAATTTCGATCACAGCGAGCCAGAATAATTTTCAGCTTCATAAAACACAAATTTATCTGCGAACCGCGACATTAGACGTCTAAAGTATGGACAAGATATAAGTTGTAGTTTATTGTGAATATTATTTAAGGGCATTTGTCACGGAATTGTGTGGGCGGCAGAGAAAGCCACCTATTTCTCTCGATCTCTTGCTGCGCGACGGGTAAAAGTCGTGTCGCGAATCGTTTATTTTAATAAGACTACTTAGCATGAGCTTCCATTAATTAGGGGACCACCACAGAGAGGTAGGCAATTTTAGAAGATTTAGAAGAACTGTGCAAATATAGGTTTTAGAGCGAGGCTTTCTTTATAAAGGCGAATATAAGTTTAATCCGTTAACAAACTATGAATATATTATCGAGAAGAACTTATCGACTTTTTTACATCACAAAGGGTTTGATTTTGGGACAAATGCGTTAGTAACGAGAGGATATTTTTATAACACAGGACCTTTGTGTCGTCATTAATTCGCAGATGTAATTCTACAGACAGTTTGTATATCTTCAGATAACGTTAATAAAGTTTACAAAAATTACCCTTGTTATAGTGTTTGAAATTTATCTACTAAGAACTTCTATTTGTCATTTCAGGTCTAATTGACTTCGGGATATTAAAAGGGGCGTTCTTTGCGAAAATTACCCTGGTTATTGTATTTGAAATTTATCTACTAAGAATTTTTATGTCATTTCAATTTTAATTGACTTCGGGATATTAAAAGGGGCGTTCTTTGCAAAAATTACCCTGGTTATTATATTTGAAATTTATCTACTAAAAACTTCTATATGTCATTTCAATTTTAATTGACTTCGGGATATTAAAAGGGGCGTTCTTTGCAAAAATTACCCTGGTTATTATATTTGAAATTTATCTACTAAGAATTTCTATATGTCATTTCAATTTTAATTGACTTCGGGATATTAAAAGGGGCGTTCTTTGCAAAAATTACCCTGGTTATTATATTTGAAATTTATCTACTAAGAATTTCTATATGTCATTTCAATTTTAATTGACTTCGGGATATTAAAAGGGGCGTTCTTTGCAAAAATTACCCTGGTTATTATATTTGAAATTTATCTACTAAGAATTTCTATATGTCATTTAAATTTTAATTGACTTCGGGATATTTAAAGGGGCGTTCTTTGCAAAAATTACCCTGGTTATTATATTTGAAATTTATCTACTAAGAATTTCTATATGTCATATCAATTTTAATTGACTTCGGGATATTAAAAGGGGCGTTCTTTGCAAAAATTACCCTGGTTATTATATTTGAAATTTATCTACTAAGAATTTCTATATGTCATTTCAATTTTAATTGACTTCGGGATATTAAAAGGGGCGTTCTTTGCGAAAATTACCCTGGTTATTGTATTTGAAATTTATCTCCTAAGAATTTCTATTTGTCATTTCACGTTTAATTGACTTCGGGATATTAAAAGGGGCGTTCCTTGCTGTTAAGTCGGGAGAATATTAATACGCACAATTACAGTGTCGGCGAATTCTAAGCTATTCATTGCGTTCAACGAGCACGTTTTACTTTCGGAAACGCTCGCGCTACACTAGAAGCTCTAACAAACCAGCGGACATTGTACACTCGTTAGAGCGTTGCTTATATGGAAGTGTGGCATGCGCGGGTTTCAGACGCGGCTTTATAATAATTTACTCGAATACATCAAATTTCGATGAAAAGAAAATTGGTATTCGATTTTTCGTAAGTTTTTTTTTTCGGCTCTTAGTAGGCAAAGGCTCCATCGCACCGGTCATATTAATTCGTCGTGTATCTGAAATGTCTTCGGGACTCTGTGGTCGTTACCGATTTTCCTTTAAACAAAATGTAATGTCACAAACGAATTTTACGGTTTAAGTTCGTGTTTGTTTTTTTGCGTTTAATAATTTCCGACTTTTCGATTACTTTACGGTTTCATTGGTCATTGGAATCGAAGAACATCTGGCCAGTTTCAACTTATGAAATAAAACTGCGAACATATATGTATGTATATATATACAATCCCTTCGTTTTATTACGTTCAGTAACTTGTCACTGAAATGTGATTGAGCGAGTTCAAGACAGCTTTCTCTCGTAGTGGTCAGTCGTAAATAACGAATGCATTAGGAAAATAACATAACAGTAAATTCGGTTTTATTGTGTGGCACAATCAACGCATAGCTCGAGGTTGTTTGGACTGTTAATACGTTGTAAGGGAATCGTTCCCAGCGGCGAACCAATAAATTATTAACCTAATGTGAACGTAAAGCATTTAGACAAGTGAGCATTAATACGTGTTTACTAAGGTAACTTACTAAGGTAAGGTAACTTACTAAGGTAAGGTAACTTACTAAGGTACTTACTAAGGTAAGTTCATATTTGAGTCGTCTATTATCAAAGGTGGCAATCTGTGCATTTGGACAAAAAAATGTTATTGATATGTCAATACAGATTGATTTGAATATAATCGTCTCCTTCAAATAAAACGGTTCAAAACCTGCATTAAATAAAGGTTAATACTTAACCTGTTATTTATCTAAGATGTCGTTCAGAAGAGTTTTGTGACTGCCAATGGAATACAAAGTCAATAATTCGTTTTTCTGATTTACCAATAATTATCCAAAAGTCACATTGCCGGCTTTGATAATAGTCGACTCATTTAGTGAATGAGCAATCGGAAGCAAAGACAGCTGGCGTTCATGCAAGAAGCCTATATTTTTCACATGAAATTTGCTTTTAGGCACAGCTTTAGTTAGTAATCAACAGAAAATTTGTTTTCGTTTTTTGAGAATTTTAAATTCACCCAACGTCCATATTCAATTTGATATTATAAATGCGGAAGTGAGTTTGTTTGATCTTACATTTTCACATCCTTAATTGATCGATCATTATAAAATTTGGCATGCACAAAATGCATAACAAAAATATTACTATATCCGAAAGTTTTTTTTTCTACACTAACGCGAGTGAAGCCGCTGTTAATAGCTAGTATTTAATAAACGCATTAAAGCAGGTATTCAAAGCTATTTTTTTACGTTAATTGTTAACGTAAACAACACAACGAGTTTTGTTATTGTAACGTTTTGAAATTAGCATCAATTGTTACACGCGTTTACTTCATGCACTATTAAAACTATTTGCATGCGTTACGTTACGATTGATTTGATCATGCGTGATTATGCTATTTGTTTATTGCGTATTCGTGAGCATGTTTCAGGGGAATGTTTAGACAATATCAATTTCGAACAAAAGATAGCGAACGAATATTTTTTTATTTTTTTTATTGCTTAGATTGGTGAACGAGCTCACAGCCCACCTGGTGTTAAGCGGTTACTGGAGCCCATAGACATCTACAACGTAAATGTGCCACCTACCTCGAGATATAAGTTCTAAGATCTCAGTATAGTTACAACGGCTACCCCACCCTTCGAACCGAAACGCATTACTGCTTCACGGCGGAAATAGGCGGGATGGTGGTACCTACCCTTGCGGACTCCCAAGAGGTCATACCACCAGTAATTAATTAAATTATCATTGATGTGTGTTTTGTTAATTGATAAGACGCTCTTCATTCCCAAAATAAGTTATCACCCGCTCCTCGTTTGACTTAAAGATAAAAATCTGTGATATTATTCATCCACCCTTAGAACTTAAGTGGCTTAATACAAAATTCTTGTTCTTTGTATTCAAATTCAAAAAGAGTACTTTGTCCTTTTCTAGACTAAAAGAGACTATTTAATTTTATAAGCTGATAAGAGTACATGTTTACGAGTCCAGTAATGTTCAAAGTATAAAACTCATTTTCTTAAAATTTTTATTTAAGCCACTTCTATTCTAAAGGTGGGATTTATTATGAAGTTTTTTTATTAAACAATTCTAAATATCTTCTAATAAATAAATAAAAAGTTTATATTCCGAAATAGTTACTACCTATGTTAATGTAAAAAGTAAAACAAAATATTCTTATTATTTAAAATTCACTTTTATAACTATATATGAATTATTTTTTCAGATAATTCCGTATTTAAATAAAGCCTTTAAATTTATTTAAGATTCAGATTAAACACTTCGCGAAAACACACACGGGTTATCAAAACTCGACCCCCAAGTAAATAATTTAGTCAAACGACTAAAACGATTCAGTTTCCGTCTTTCCTTTAGATCTCAACGAAGTCTATGATAATCTCGGCAGTGATTACTCATACTAAAATTTACTGTAAAACCAAAACGCTAAAGTTGATTTTCGTACGTCGATCGTTAATGTTACAAAACTTGCAACAATGTAAGTACGACAAAAACGAGGTAACCCTAAGAAGTCGTACTGAATTTATCACTTTCCCTTCGGCATCGGACAGCGGTCGGTCTGTAGGCGACTTTATCTAGAGCCTACTATGTGTACTCGAACGTGTATTGAAACTCGAATTAATTTCGCGCATAAACTCGCGGTCACGTCATAAGGACAATACAACGCGTGTGCTGCATTTGTTTTTCCCGACAAATGAGTGGACGAGAGATTAAGTGTGTTTTTTACAGTTAGTTACAAGACGGTAGAATCGTGTTGAATCGCCCGAGAAGTCGCTAAGGCATACAAAACAAAATATAGCGAATGTCGTATCCGAATGTTTACTTTCCTCGGATTCTCTCGGAAAGAGTAGCTTTTTTTTAACGCCCCTGTATAATTTTACCGATCGAGGGGGGTAACAGACCGGGTTTGTCAGACTCCGGCGCCTCCCGAAAGAGGTAGACGAGGAGGGCTTAGGTTCTCCATCTCCCCCAATTCCTCGCAGGAGACAACGCCTTGAAAAAGGCGCCGAGGCATTCGCCACGTAAAACCGACTACCGACTAAGCGCCATCGACCGCCTCATAGCCCACCAGCTAAACCAAACCCTACGGTACCGCAGTGCACCCCGAAAGTACGCCTTCACCCGTACGCGTCCTGATGATACGAAGGACGTCTCGGGAGTCACCGTTGGTGGCGCACAAGGGCCACCTTGCACCGGCCCTTGCACTTTTTTTTTTTAGGCAGACGAGCATACGGCCCACCTGATGGTGAGTGGTTACCGTCGCTCATGGACCCCAGCAATGCCAGGGCAAGAGCCAAGCCGCTGCCTACCGTTTAATACTCTCCACAAGCCCCGTTTGAAGAAGGACATGTCATAGCGCTCCGGAAACACCGTGGAGGGAAGCTCATTCCAAAGCCGGACGATACGATGGATGGCCGGATGGTTCTTTGATGGCAGACGATAGTATAGTATATACAGCACAAGGAGTTTGACTTATTATCTTTTTTTTTACAAACTTTTAAGCGTGCATTGAACTAAGCTAATTTGAAATGTATCTTATAATATGTAATTTAATATTCGGCGTTCAATAAACATCTCTGTAACAATATAATCGTGCGATTTATAACAACTCCATAAAATTAACACAGCACGAACGATACATAAAACATATCGATTATTATGAGTTTACGATTCATTCGAGTATACAGCCTGAGGCATTGTCTCAGCTCTCTTCCCTTCGAGCCATAATTATCATCGAATACAATATCGATTACATACGATCGTAATCGCATTAGTATCGATTGTATAACGATTGTAGCTTTCGTCGATTTGTTCGTATCGTCACGAACATTCATCATTCTTTGCAATAACTGACGCGCTCTAATTAGTGTAATATTATCTACGTTAATTTTTGAAATTACATACATTCTCTCTTTTGAGTATATGATTATTTTATTACATATTATTTAATGTATTGATGATTGAGTACTCTGAAATTTAGACCCGATAGGGAGGCAGTATATTTGAAAATGAGCAAGCCCAGAATTTCTACATGATTTTTCTCAGCTTACTATTCGAAAGCTTCTGTGAAGATATAACTGAATAAAAATATATTTTTTCTTCGTAACGTATATAATTTTAAAACTTTGTTCAATTGATGTACAGCTTTGTTTTTTTTATATGTAATTTTGAAATATTCATTTCTTTCGGGACCATCTCCTCCCATCCTCCCATTATCCTTCTCTGGATGATGTTACGCCATCTTCCTCTGTTCTCGAAAAACCTAAGTACTACTTTATTCGATTTGTAATGCTGGGTGACAGAATTTAAACGGTTAGAAAACCACAATCAGTCTTTAAAACATAATCATTAATGGCTTGTGTTATAATTATAAGACTCGCGTTAATTAGCAAGAAACAGCCAAACTACGCCTAAACAGTTCTGGTTTAACACGAGAAAACTAACGTTTTGTCACGTATCACGGGGCACGCGAAACACTCTCCGATAACACAAAAGACGTTAAGTAATGCTTCACAAACAATTTGCTTGCATTGTTACACGGCCACTTACGTACTTATACTTGCTTCAGATAGTACAACCTCGTTTTGAACGATACCTACATATTTCGATATATTGTAATGGGACGCGTTTTTTTGACGTGACAACGTCTTATAATTCGATGGAGCCGGCTGCACGCACGAGAAAACACGACTCATGCGGCGTTACCTCACTCTGAGACGTACATGTTTTCGTCAAGTATGAAGTTCAGTGAAAAGTGAATGTGGTGTCAATTGTTTATATATTGAACAAAAGCAAAATATTGAAAAATGAAACCATTCCATCAGTGTTTTCTTATGACGTTGTCAAGTTCAACTATCGTCAGTAAACCGACTTTACAGACAACCGTTTTTTTTTTTGTAATATTTCAGTCCTCTATAACCTTTTTCCAAGCAATTTAATACGCGAAATTAAATCGCCAACTAATAAAAACATTATGAATCAAAACAACGTAATGTGCTCAAACCGTATCAGATTACTTTGCAATTTTCGATTCTTAACCGTTTATCTTTATTCATATTATTATCGTTACTAGAGGTCCCGCAGTAGTCGAAATTCGAGTATAATTAATTGGAATTGTAAGTTTGTACACTATTATTTTGTGTATTTTATACTTCGCCAAGACTACACTATAAAAATATTAACAAAGACAAACAATATTTAATCTCAATTTGACAACAGACATCAAGAACAAAAGTTTGACAATAAATAGTATGCATGCGTGTGTGCGTCAAATACATGGTATGTAGTGTGTGTAATGTTTTCTTTATTGATTTAATGTATCTTTTATGCATTATTTAAAAAAAATATTAGTATTATGCACTTCTTCTCTATATTCTCTATAAGTGTGGAAAATTTCATACTCCTCCGTCCGCGTAATTTTCGTAAAAAGGGATACAAAGTTTTTGCTTCACTTATTAATATATAGATTTATTTTTACCGCGGTACATTTCTCTACAGAAAAAAATACCGTTATCATGGTAGACTTCCATTATTTAGACAGTACCAAAGAGTTTATCAATTTGCTCCACTCTCACTGTAAGTGCTAGGTAAACATCACATATAACAAAAAGATCAGAATTAAGAAAAGTTATCAAGTTTTATACTGATAACACAATTATAAGTGTGAGTAAAATTAAGAGTATTCCAATTCATTCCACACACGTACCTAAATGGTGTCGCCAATAAAGTGTCTTACATTATTTTTTTCTTAAATGGATGCACGTGCTCACATTCCACCTGGTGTTAAGTGGTTACTGGAGCCCATAGACATCTACAACGTAAATGCGCCACCCACCTTGAGATATAAGTTCTAAGGTCTCAGTATACTTACAATGGCTGCCCTACCCATCAAACCGAAACGCATTACTGCTTCACGGCAGAAATAGGCGGGGTGGTGGTACATACCCGCGCGGATTCACAAGAGGTCCTACCACCAGTAAATTATATAAATAAATTAATTATTATCCGTTGATTATCCGTTGTTCATAGTGAGCTTATGCAGCTTTACGATTAGCTGCCTTCCTTATTATATATAACAGCTTGAGTTACCAAGCTATAGGAATTAGTAGTATTAGCAGAAGTAGTAATAGAGGTATTAGTGGTAGAGCTTGCATATAGGGGAGTGGTAGAGCTTGCATATAGGGGAGTGGTAGAGCTTGCATATAGGGGAGTGATCGAAGTTGCGTATAAATTAGTTTTTATTTAAATTCGTTTTATTATGTCAGGTCATTCTTTTAATGAACAGCAGACACCACTAATGGCGGAGAAACTAAACAAATACATTGGAAAGGTAGGTTGCCGGTAGATAATCGGTTTAAAAGTAAAATGAATATTAATTACGTGGCGTCTGTGTTTACGGAGACTTTGGTTCTCTATGTTTATCCTAATATACTTTCTTCGGGGAGTTGGGGATTGTTTGAGTAGATTAAGTAATATTCATAAACAAATATAAGTCATAAACAAATTCCTCAGATAAAGAATTGTTTGTCGTGATTAATATTTGTCTAGAGTAGTCTTGCCGAAATCTGTGATTATAGAAGTATAATAGTCTTTGACAATACAATCATAATAGTGTACAAACTGACAATTCAAATGAATTATTGTCGAATTTCGACTACTCGTCTCGAATAAAATCGTAATGTTCATGATTCGAAAACAATTGGTAAGCACCGTGTTCGCGACAGTTGAATGACCGATTGTAACAATCTAGCGTTGGCTTTTATATTGACCGGAAACGGACAACGAACGCCTTCCAAACTGGACACTAGCACTGGATAGATACGATACGAGCCTGCTAATATGAGCCGCATAAAAAGACTTCCTAGATTTCCGGAACGACACGAGAAAAATCGGTATCACAATAAAAACTTATTGAAAATAAATTGTTCCTGAAAGATTAAGAGGTATACCTACATATCGATGTGCCTACATTGTGGAACGGAAAATATTTATATTTCAATATTAAATTCCCATTACAATTTTATGCTAAATTTGTTTATTTGTCTACTTTTCACGCAGTAGCGACACGGTTTCTTGAAGATTACCATACAATTTTTAATTACATAGATGGGTGAAAGAGCTCATGGCGCAGCTAGTGTTTAGTGGTTATCGGAGCCTATGCCAATCATAATGCGAATGTGTCGCCACCCACATAGCGACATGAAACAGTTTTTCTGAAGGAATACACGTTAATTTGCGTATTCCTAGTATCTATATCTGTCGTGAAGCTGTCGTGTCTTCCGAATTGAAGGTTTGAGACGGGCGTTATATTATGCAATTGATACTTAGAAAAGCAGTAATGCGTTTCGGTTTGAAGGGTGGGGCAGCCGTTGTAACTGAGATCTTAGAACTTATATCTCAAGCTGGGTGGCGCATTTACGTTGCAGATGTCTATGGGCTCCATTAACCACTTAACACCAGGTGGGGTGTGAACTCGTCCACCCTCTAAACAACAAAAAAAACTTAGAGACCTCATGTAATTTTTTTGTCTTTACCTAATCACTGATAGCCGAAGAGGTTATTCCAGCTAACCAACTATATGTATTGAGTAAATTCTCATCGGTCTTCGGACATAATCAATCAGTGGCCGGTAGGTAAACATGAGACCTCGTGTGCAATGCCAAATTCTCGGACGTCACGCCTTCATATATAATTACGAATTATTTCGGTCGACTTGTTTATTTTGTAAAGTGCATATTGTACAGGTGAACATTTCGTGCGATCAGAAATAGTTTTGTTTACCGCCTTACAGTTGAGGACGACCGACCGACCTAATGTTAATCGGCAATCAAAGCTGAACCCTATGCACTCCACACAGGGTTCGCAGCAACGAGTGAGAATGGCACGGTTTTTTTCATCACACTTTGGTAATTATATAGCCGTTTAGATGTCCCCATTGTCTATACTAATATTATAAAGAGGAAAAATTTGTTTGTGTGTTTGTATTGAATAGGCTCCGAAACTACTGAACCGATTTAAAAAATTCTTTCACTGTTGGAAAGCTACGCTATCCCCGGGTGACATAGGTTATATTAATTATATTTTTTTAAAAAATTTGAGATCCTTACTGGAACTCCAATAATGTAACACGATTTGTAAAAAAAATTACCTAAAATTCTTTACATCGTGTGCGCTACCTCCCGATCGAAGTCGGGGCGGGCCGCTAGTCTCTTATATCAGTGTGCTTAGTGCGAGTTTTTTAACTTCTCGATCGCATAAAAGTTAACAAAAATTGATATAGAGTTGGAACAACTTCCCTTCGTTTGTCTCTAGGAGCGCTTTCAGTCCAGCTCTATACAAATTTGTCTTAACTTGAGAAGTTAAAAAACACGCACTAAGCGCACTGGTTCCAGTACAAATAAGTTATGAAGAAAATGCTAACTTAGACGCACTGTATACAAATTGTAATTTTTTTTAATTACTTAAGAGAGTTGGTTCGAATTTACTATAAAAAAAAGGTTTATTTTCATCACCGGGGGATGTGACTTGTAAGCCCCACGCTCAATAAACGACCATGTTAACGTGACTATAAGCTTCCTAGTTATCTGCACCACACTAGGGCTCCAAACACGATTGTGTCATCTCGTTACTATGCATGTTCATATTTAATGAAGCGCCACTGAAACTGTGTCACGTTTCGCTGTAAACAAAGACAGCGTTTGAAATGTATCGGTTGAAATCACGAGCGCGCCACAATTAGGCTGAAGTTTAACGAGAAATTCACAAAAATTCAACCGAAATATTTATATAATCATAATATAATTACAATTTTTTTTTATTGCTTAGATGTGTGGACGAGCTCACAGCCCACCTGGTGTTAAGTGGTTACTGGAGCCCATAGACATCTACAACGTAAATGCGCCACACACCTTGAGATATAGTTCTAAGGTCTCAGTATAGTCACAACGGCTGCCCCACCCTTCAAACCGAAACGCATTACTGCTTTACGGCAGAAATAGGCGGGGCGGTGGTACCTACCCGTGCGGACTCACAAGAGGTCCTACCACCAGTAATTACGCAAATTATAATTTTGCGGGTTTGATTTTTATTGCACGATGTTATTCCTTCACCGTGGAAGTCAATCGTGAACATTTGTTGAGTACGTATTTCATTAGAAAAATTGGTACCCGCCAGCGAGATTCGAACACCGGTGCATCGCTCGATACGAATGCACCGGACGTCTTATCCTTTAGGCCACGACGACTTCTGAATGACTGTATAACATCAGAAAACGTTACCTACTAAATTAGACGAATAATTTTAAATGACTGCTGTACAATAGAACTTGGTTATTATTCATATCTATATAGGTCACAGACGAACCGTTAAGTGTCAAACAATTTTCTCTACTGTTTGTTAATCGATTTGCATTTTTCTTTTTGTAAATACCAACTATTGAAGAAGTTTAGTTTTAAAAACAAAATAAAGGTATTTTATTTATTTACTACTGGTCCCGCAGTAGTCGAAATTCGACTAAAATTAATTGAAATTATAAGTTTGAACATTATTATGGTTATATTGTCAAAGACTTACTACTATAATCACAGATTTCACCAAGACTACACTATAGACAAATAATATTAAAGATAAACAACATTAACCTATTTTCAATTTGACCAGACTTTAAGCATTAACTAAAGTTTGACAATAAACAAAGAGCATTATACATACATATGTGTGTGTGTCAAATACATGGCAGTGTGTGTAATGTTTTCTTTATTGATTTAATGTACCTTTTATGCATTATTTAAAAAAAATATTAGCATTGTGCACTCATTCTCTATAAGTGTGGGAAATTTCATACTCCTCCGTCTGCGCAATTTTCGTAAAAATGGGTACAAAGTGTTTGCTTCACGTATTAATATATAGATTCCAAGAACAAAACAAGAGGAAAATTTCATAAACAAAATTAATACAAATCTTGGAGTGTCTTTATGGCTGAATTTCGATCATTGACCGCATACTAATTATTTATTATAAAAGTGCGCTAGGCAATATGCAACAAGGCAAGGCAATGGGCAACAATCTAATATGGTCTAAGAAAAAAGACAAAAATTCCTATCTGTCAATCTATGTTAGAGCGTTGGCTGCCTCCTGTCTATTGGTTATAGACAATGACTATTGTACCGCAGAATTCTTCACGGAACATATTGAGTAATCAGGGTCTATCTGTATTCGTTCTGGTCTCGCATGGGTATATCCAGCAACCATAACACATAATAAAAGTCTGTCTAGATAGTAGCCCAGCTTAGGCCGAGCCCTCCGTGTGCTTAGTGCGACTTTTTTAACTTATCGATCGCTATCAAATCTGTATGGAGTTGGAACAGCGCCCCTGTCGGCAAACGTAGGAAACCCTGTCCAACTCCATACAAATATAAGTTTTTACGCGATGGAGAAGTTAAATAGCCCGCACTAAGCACACTAAAGGTCTCATTGGCCACGACCACCGTACGATTCGTTGTTCGATGACCTTTCCAAATTCTGTCACACGTGCCAGGATCGGAACGAAGGTGCCTGGAGGAAAAGCCACTGTTGAGGTTTTAGTGGGTTCTATTCCCAACAATCGCCACTCCTCCCGGTTTGTGGTGAGCCTGGTACACTCATGCAAACAGCCGCCAACTGCCGACTTGATCTGGTCGGTCCATCGCATGGGTACCCTTCCACGCGGTCTGGTGCCTTCTACTTTGCTCTATGGAGTCATTTCCTCGCCGGGAGACATATCCAAAAAATGATAGTATGCGTCCATGCACGAGCGCCGAAAGACGCTGCTTAATGCCGATTTAAGGAGTGGCGATTGGTAGTGAGGCGCATAACATCAGCCCACAGCAATGATGCTGGATGACGACCACGACCGCTCTGATAAGAGTGATACGACATACGATACGATTCCCAACAATCGCATGATGACGTCATAAAAAATAATCAACTCTAGCATTCAGCCAATAATAATTGATAGTCACATTTATGAGATGAGAAAGCAGTTGCTCTTAATTGGTTTTAACGACGGGTTTTTCCTTTTCTTTTATCTTGGATGCGTTCAGTATCACGGGTAGTTTACGCGATATCATAATTTTTTTAGTAAATAAAAACAGTATACAAATATTATACATAGCCATTATTAAATTCGATCGAACGGGTTATTTAAAAAAAATTAATACATAAAAAAATATATCGGTAAATGAGATTTTCGTACAAAGCATATTGTAGAATCTGAGAGTAACACACGTAGTAAAAGTTTATTATAACTTCAAGGCGTATTGCATTGACTGAGAGCTATTCTCAATGAGGCCTTCTCCGAACTATATCCAGTTTGTCATTGCGTGTTTATTATTGTCACGGGCGTAATTACGATACCGGTAAGCTAATCTGTACACGAGATTCTGTAATCATGATGAGATGGTAAATGTTCAAAGAAATGGCACACAAATATCCCATAGTTTAATTGAATTACTGATAGTTTTGAATATTGGTAAAGTTTACGGGAAAGATTTCGTTTTTTTGCCCTAATGGGCAGACGAGTATACGGCCCACCTAATGGCGAGTGGTTGCCGTCGCCCATGGACATCAGCAATGCCAGGGCCAGAGCCAAGCCGCTGACTAACTTTAACGGCCGTCTGGTGTAGTGGTAAGTGACATTGTCACTACACAAGGGGGTCGCGGGTTCGAATCCCGCCAAGGGAAGATATTTGAATGATAAATATAAATGTCTTTTCCAGGGTTATGGATGTATATTAAATATATGTGTATAATAAAAATCTTACATTTATATCCGTTATCTGGTACCTGTAACACAAGTTCTTTACGAGCTTATCACGGGACCAGTTAACGTGGCGTGATTGTTAGTAAATATTTATTTATTTATTTATTTATCGTTACTTGTAGTGTAGTTACCGGAACGCACAGAGACACCAACAAGAATGCCCTCATCCAACATGAGATATGATGTTAAAGTCCTAATTGTATTGTTTATCCTTTTTAACCCTTCAAACCGGAACGCCTGACTAATTCGCGGCAGAAATAGGCAGGACATCAGCAAAAGCCGGTTGGCGATCGCAGTAAGCCGGGTATGACACTTAGATAACACCACTTCCTAACCTCCTATGAATCCATTACTCGCCTTTTATGACACCCACGCGAAGAGTTAGGGTGGTACACCCTAAGCACATAGCTAGCTTACAAGCTTCTTCTTATTGCTCCTATGCCATTATGTCGGGTCGGCGAAGCATGTCTTCTTTTTGCTTTCAGACGTATATATGGGCGCAAACGCCACTATTAGCAATAATGAACATAATAATATATGCTTTAGTTTATTCTATGTTATTGTTTATTTATTATTAGTAAGATGAAACTGTTATTCTACCGTATTTAATAATTAGCAGACACTGTGTTGATGTGAAAATGTTCAGAATATGTTTAGTGTTTATATTATTGTTTAAAAACACAAATGACTGTATAAATAATTAAATATTAACAAAGCATAAATATTAATAATAATTTATGTTATAATTAACAGTAATAATTTAATTAAGTATTGTAATTGTTATTCAATGATGTTGTTGGCGCGATCTATTATTAGGCTGGATAATAACAATGTTAGTTTATATTAGTCAAAGATAATTCATGTAAAATAAATTAATGTCAGAGTCATGTAAAAATCACTAACATTTATGTATTGTGAATATTAAGCCATATTTTGTGAATTGTTTCGCAGTAATTACATTCGTTTGTATAAAAGAAGTTGTAGTTGCTATAACCATCACAAAATGTCTAATTGTGTAAGTACTAAGACGTGGCTTTTTGTAATAAACAAGTAAGTAATGTTGAAGTTTTGTAGAGTTGTTTTGTGTTTTCATTGTAAAAGACCTTATGTGTGAAAACCCTGGCGTAACGCCGACATATATCATACGTCATCTCTGCACTCACACATATCCTTCTCTAGCATATCTTTTTTAACATAGTCCACCCAAGGTATTCTAGAAAAGCCACAAAAAATTTAAAAAATAAATCGCAGAATATTATTGGCGTTATCGTAAATTTTAATTAAATGTTCTATTCTCGTATCAAACATCAAGAGTTCGAAGATCACCTTTTGTGTGAACTCAGTGTAAGATAAGTGAATCTGACCGATGGTGATGCTTGTGGTGAGCCCACAGAGTAACTATCATTCTGGCTATTTGAAGATTCTACCATGGACAGGTGCTATTCCAATATAGGTGATACTCCGACAAATCCGTGGGAGTCTATATCACCCTTGTTCAAACACAGTATTGTAAAGAGCTTGTGCTTTAAGCGGTGACGGCTTCAAAATATCAGTTCAGGAGTTCACGGTTGTGATTGTATGTAGTGACATAGATAATGGTGGATAAATTTTATACTGGTGGTAGGACCTCTTGTGAGTCCACGCGGGTAGGTACCACCGCCCTGCCTATTTCTGCCGTGAAGCAGTAATGCGTTTCGGTTTGAAGGGTAGGGCAGCCGTTGTAACTATACTGAGATCTTAGAACTTATCTCAAGGTGGGAGGCGCATTTACGTTGTAGATGTCTATGGGCTCCAGTAACCACTTAACAACAGGTGGGCTGTGAGCTCGTCCACCAAGCTAAGCAATAAAAAAAAATTGGCACGGGCAATGGTTTATAAAACATTTTCTCCATGTATGTAGCATATCCAAATAAAATACCACTTATCACATTTACATTGATAACAAAAGTTTTATTCGATAAAGCGTCATTAATATTAGTTTTATGCAAATTAATTAATAGATAAAAATTTGTTTCTCTTATTACATTATAGTTAGGAGCGCAATACAGATTCCAAATTTTTACACTGCATCCGTGAATCAGCCAGATTTAAAATGTGACGCACAATAATATTCTTTGAGAATTTCTCCACCTACCAACGTCAAAAATACCATTAAAAAAACTTATTACATTAACCATTAGGCATTTAGGTTAGCCCGTAATAATAAGAAAAGTACATGAAGATAGATATAATAATATCGCGCGTTTAAAAAGCATGTTTACAAATCAATATACATATATATATTAACTTCATTTATTTGTACGTTATACAAATAATAAAAACATCTGGGTATTCCCAGTTAAGATATTGAAAATACATTTAAAGATACACAAGTAATTGTAAGCAATAGGAAAAGTTATTTTTATTTAAACATATAAACAGAACACAAGGAGGAAGTTGTAACAAACTGAGAAGGAACATTTTAAATAGGAGTACCAACAACAGGCGTTGGCCTACATGAGGCCGTTGACGTAAAACTGCAGTTTTTGTTAGATTAGCACAGAGCCAACGCGTCCGGTGATTTCGCGCGATAACTGTACAAAACTGTTCATAATCCTAATGAACAATTTTAAGCTGTATAACTATCATAGAACATAAGATATTTGACATATGCTTGAATCGGGCTAAATATATTTTCAATTTACATTTGCATTTAAATACAAGATCCGAATAATAATATTTGGACAGTCGGTTTCACGATCAATTTCACGCGTCCGGTGGAAGTTCTTCTCTTTGTCGATTCCACCAAAAAAAAATTTTTATTTTTTATTGATTGGGTAGGTGGACGAGCTCACAGCCCACCTGGTGTTAAGTAGTTACTGGAGCCCATAGACATTCACAACGTAAATGCGCCACCCACCTTGAGATATAAGTTCTAAGGGTCTCAGTATAGTTACAACGGCTGCCCCACCCTTCAAACCGAAACGCATTACTGCTTCACGACAGAAATAGGCAAGGTGGTGGTACCCACCCGTGCGGACACACAAGAGGTCCTACCACCAGTAACAAAATTAAAATAAAATAAATTCAATTTCTTTAAATTATAAGTCCAAAACAAAAAAAAAACCTCAACAACTTTTTTTATCGAAAGTTATTCGTAACAATTGCTTTACGTCGTACACGAACTCGTGATTCGCTAGTTTAATGATTTAATCTAAAAATAACTTCACTTTCATTCGCTATAGTTTACGAACGGTGAATGTTGTAATAAAATAGTTTTTATTATCGGTAATCACTGCGTCATGATAAAAAAAAATGATTTACTATTCGCGTCGATTCAATTTCGAACAACAAAAAATACAAATCGTTTAGTTGTTGTACACATTACGGTTCTGTGTATTTTTGGGTGATTATTTATTTATTTCTGACAATCTGTTAATTTATTTATCCTGTCTATATCATTATTTAACTATTAACTATAATTAATAGTTCGACTACGACATGGTACTGTTAAAATATTTACTGTTATAGCGTATGTACATTTTAGGGAAGGATGGAATCAACATCCTTCAGTCACGGGTGCAATGTAGTGGGTAGTGGATAATCATTATAAACCTCGCGCCGCTGTCAATAGTGACGTCCCGTCGTTTCGCAGGAGGAGGGCGACACTGTATTTCTTCTTCTTATCAGCCCACTGCTGGACATATGCCTCCCTAAGCCTCGCCACAAAGACCGACCACTACTATATAGATAACCCTATTATACACCCTATTAGCGGAAGTTTGGATCTAAGTATTGTTAGATAAATTAGATACTCAATAGGTCGTTGACGTGAATGTTGAATCTTTTTTTTACGGGGACTCGAACGATGCTGAGTCGATACTAGACGAATTAGGTCACACTCTACTGGTGGTAGGACCTCTTGCAAGTCCGCGCGGGTAGGTACCACTACCCTGTCCATTTCTGCCGTGATAGCAGTAATGCGTTTCGGTTTGAAGGGTGGGGCAGCCGTTGTAACTATATTTGAGACCTAAGAACTTATATCTCAAGGTGGGTGGCGCATTTACGTTGTGGATGTCTATGGGCTCCAGTAATCACTTAACACCAGGTGGGCTGTGAGCTCGTCCACCCATCTAAGCAATAAAAAAGTCTTACGGATTAGGGAGCACGACAATCGAACAATAGATTTAAGATTCAGAACAGCCTAAAACCTAGATAAGCGAAAGATCACATCGATTCTCAAATAGCAAAACAGCAACGTAAACTTTAGCATTCGTTACCCGTATTATAATAATTTACGTTCTGATAATTTTAATAACAAACTAACTTTGTATCGTAAAGCCACGTACACATGTACCACGGCAAGGTCGCCACTGATGAAAGATAACAATGATTTTGCGTTTTTTCAACAGTACCACGACAATAGTTTTTGTGATGTGTGTGAATTCATGATCGAAGTACCTATATGACGAGTTGACGCGAAAGTCATACGCGTTTTTCAGGGTGGCGCTTAGGAGACTAGGTTTCAAATGTTATTAAATACTAGCTGTACCCATCCGCTTCGCTGGGCATTTAAAATTAACATTATTATTTCTCACCCCCCCCCAAATACTCTCATCATTAACGGCTCCCGCAACTGGTGTAAGGAGTCCAACACTCATATAAATATTAGCCTATCCATTAAGTACATGTATTTTCGGTGTTTACGGATGTTCCGTTATAACTACTACCATGCATCCGATTGACTTGAAACTTGGTATCCATGTAGAAAATACATGTACTTAATGGATAGGCTAATATTTATGAGTGTTAGACTCCCTACACCAGTTGCCGGGGCGTTAATGATGAGAATCTTTGTGTGAGTGAGAAATAAAAATTTTAATTTTAAATGCCCAGCGAATCGGACGGGTACAGCTAGTTGAATATAAAGTTGACATTCGATGTTTGTATAGTTTTGTACAATTGCGTTTGTACAATTGCAATGCAGAAACGTATCTCTCTCTTTTTCTCTCTCTCTCTCTCTCTCTCACTCTCTGTCACTTTCTACTTTGAAAATTTTACTTATGTCATCTGCATCCGAATGTTTATCTTTAGCGAGCGTCGATCCTTTTTGTTGAACGTCTCTCGGCTGTGACCACGCATAATTCAAAATACAGTTTTACTGGAAAGTGATAGAATAATTCAGAAGAACGTAAAAAGTACGCTCCGAAACCGATTTTCAAGCCGCCCCAATTTTATTATAAATCAATGTTTGTCATACTTATTTCGGTATCGATAAAAACAGAAACATTTCGCGCGTTTGATTGAGGATCAAGACCTTGGAGCCAGGGAAAACCGAACGTCACGCGAATAACAAACACGCACGCAAACTTTTACGAAGGTCATTGGTCTTTACGATACGACACATGCGAGCAGTGTAAATGGTCGTGATTTTGGTCATATGTGTATCGGAGGAGGCGACCAATTGAGACAATTGAAGAATATTAATTTAGTAAACCAGAGTTATTAAGATGCCCAAACTAAGTTGATCTATTAAATAATTCCAATCCTGCCATCCTTTACTAAATGGGGCGTATCGTGAACTGACATCGGCAGGTCCTACGTGACAATTTGTCGTGATGTCTGTGTGCTTAGTGCGAGTTTTTTAACGTTGTCGATAGCGTAAAAGTTAAGTCAAATTTGTAGGGAGTTGGAACGTTTGCCTATGTTTGCCACTAGAGGTTTGAATGGTGAGACTGCATTTACTAGAACCGATCTCATGTTTATTGACGTTGCGATGTCCACAGACTCCGTATATATGTAAAACTGTTACAATAAACGGTCATCCGAATTTCAGCATCAATTTTCTTGTCATCAGATACTTCATGTCACTCAAAGAAATAGAACAACTTTGACTATGAACTTTGATGACAAAACAATGTCCTTGAATTGCCGAAATAGAAATGAATGCCAAAATAAAGGACGGATTTTTTTCTTCCTAAAATGACGTCATGTATATCTAGTATATTACAATAGCAAGCTTAATTTTTATCGTCAAGCTTACGAAACAGAACCACGTGTCGGTCGCGGCGGGCTCGCTCCGTGACACGCCCACTTTGACTACGTCAGGTGGCGCCAGGTATATTAATAACGGGAGATCCGCTAACGACATTCTTGTTCTATTTTCGAATCATGTCAGCTGATATTAATATGTTTTTTTAATTTATTTTATTATTACTTGGCTACCATAGTTATAAAGGTTTTCTAATATACAGTTTATATGATAGAAGGCAGTTAACACTGCTTATGGAAATGGGTGATTTCAGAGGCGCTACTAAGCAGCTGAGAATTCTTCTGGAGCATCATTTGAAGAAACATATGTCATAAAACTCAGGAAGCATGGCGGAAGATGGATGAATAGATTGAATAGATTTCAGTCTAGAGTCAAATGGTATGTGGAAAAAGTGGAGTATAAAAGTGGACTGAACTATAAGAGAATAAGAGCTCTATCATACTTCATTTAGGAGATCACCAGTGACCCAAAATATGAGGTAGATATGTTAAAGTTTTTATTATATTATGTCATTCATCTATAGTCAACAGCCTGTTTTTCACAAATTATGAATTGACAAAGACTAAAATATTTTTGTCGTTGGTTACATATCAGTTAATTGCATGAAGCATTGTTATTGTTTAATTAACATGATCAAATAATATTTGCATTGATAATATTTATTGTATGCAAACTTAACTGGAATTTTAATTAAATTCTATCAACATCAATAATTATGATCATCCTCAAGTACAAGATAACAAAATGTTTATTTATCACAAAACCATTAGTATTACTATAATCTTATTGTTAATCATTATTGAGGTTATTAAGTGCACCCACTGTTACAAATGAGGCAAATACAAAATCAAGCATTTTATATTAAAGTAGATATTTTTATTCATAAAATCATCATAAAATTACCGTTACTATTTTAACCATTGCTTATTTAAACAAATTTATTTGAAGGTAACTACGGTATTTCCTGTAACCGCTTTAAGTAGCATAGATAACAAAAAATAAAAGTGAAGGCTGACAAAAAACTTAACTCACTTTCACTAGCACTCAGAAGAGCCAAATAATGTTGCCTCTATCCTGTTCCTTAACAAAAACATTGAATTGTCTGACGTTTAAAACAAAATTCTTAATATAATAATATACTTAAGTATCTAGTATAGTATCTATACAACAAGTAGTATAGTATCTCTACAAAGCACATTCTGTAATTTGCTCCTGACATGTATTATATTTATAAATTTGTTTATACTATTGTAGACACCTGTAGTTGTTAAGGGATAGAGATAAATTAAAAGGTTAATAAAGTTACTTAATTTGTAAGTCTAATTGGTAATCCATTAGATTAAACACTAATGAGGTTTTATATTAAAACCCACTTTATTAAAACCTATTTCAAGTCACCTAACCATTGTTGAGCTTAATTTATTTCAAAGATGAACAATTCACTTACCCATCGGTGGTCACAGAGTTCAGAGACAACGACTCAGGGAAGGTCATCTCTTGTCTCTCAGGTTCCTGTGCTTCCACTGGCTCGGTGTGTGCAAATTGTGAAACTTCTGCCGGTATGTTTGGTTCATCAACCCCATCATTACTGATAGTGCTACTCTTCTGGCTAACATTGTGAAGGCCTGATAGGTCAACGCTCTTATCTACACCCTCGTTTAGAGCCTCTGAGACAACAAGAATAAAGAGTGCACAGCTGCAAATATCAAATAATTTTATTAATGATTTTGTATTGAATGTCTAATTGGACTTTAATGATAAATCAGTACTTACCTAGAAATCACGGAAATAGTCAGCAAAGACGTGTAGATGATACACAGTCCACCCTTCATCGTAGAATTAATGATATATCCACATTCCATATCATTTTGCAAGTTTTAGCACATATTTTTGGTAACGTCACACGATTCACGACGTTTTTATTTATTTATAAACTTACGATCGTACTATCAACGATAACTGAACATTTTCACTTTCGATTTTATTAATGATTCTAACGTACAATCACATGAAACGTTAAAATAATGAACGAAGTTTTCCCCAAATTTTCTGTAATCGAGTCGTCAATAGTCAGTTGAGTACTTGACAGTTGACATATGTATTTCATTTTTATTTTTTTCACACCCATTTATATATTCTTTCAAATCTAATTGGTTGAATGGGATCGTTTCATCGATTTGAAACTCGCCACCAATGAACGGATAACATTTAAGTCTTATGTTTGTTCTCTCCTTCTTATTGGTTACATGTACGTTACGTTTCACGTAGGTTTTTTAAAAAGGAAACATTACAAATTTCTCGCTTGAATTAAAATTCGATTAATAGTTATGCTATAGAACCTACCTACTATAATAATTTATGTTATCTTTTGCTTAGAGATTTTATTCACCAATCCAATAGATATTTATGTGACAAAACTTTTCATTAAAAGAGTTAGAGTCTTGTCCTTAGCGATATAATAACATTTTCATTTATCTTCTTAATATCTTAAATATAATCACAATAAACTTTACCTATCATGGATAATTTCAATTAAAATATGGAACACATTTGAAGTCGTCTTGACCTAAAGGATAAGACGTCCGGTGCATTCGTATCTAGCGATGCAATAGTGTTCGAATTTCGCAGGCGGGTATGGTGAGTCCACATGAGTAGGTAACACCCCCATGCCTATTTCTGCCGTGAAGCAGTAATGCGTTTCGGTTTGAAGGGTGGGGCAGCCGTTGTAACTATACTGAGACTTTAGAACTTATATCTCAAGGTGGGTGGCGCATTTAAGTTATAGATGTCTAAGGGCTTCTGTAACCACTTAACACCAGGTGGTTTGTGAGCTCGTCCACCCATCTAAGCAATAAAAAAAAATGGCTGTATGCTCAATACGAACAAAGATTTTCAAAAATAAATGTTCCAAGTGACATTTGGCAGTTACGAATTACGACAAAAGGCCGGCTCTTGAGTTATCTTGCCGTTGACGTCAACAAGTTTTATTTTTGTTAAAGTTACAAGTGAGGATTTGTACTAAAGCAGTGAAATGGAAGGGCTATTTGCAATACCGTTTACAGTTTTGGAAATTCCAAACATAAAAATTAAGAAACCAACATGGCTTCAAGCTCCGTCTGCCATGACAACCTTTTCACTGGTGTTACTCTCTTACTTTTTGGTTACTGGAGGTTAGTTTAATTTTTATTTATTGCATATTTGAAATTTCCTCATTAGATATTCGTGTAATCGGTGTTCTGTTATTAGGTATTATTTACGATGTGATAGTCGAGCCACCGAGCGTGGGTTCAACGACCGATGAACATGGACACAGCAGACCTGTAGCCTTCATGCCGAATCGTGTTAATGGTCAGTACATCATGGAAGGTCTTGCGTCGAGCTTCCTCTTCTCACTCGGAGGGCTTGGCTTCATAATACTAGACCGCACACACAACCCAACCACACCAAAACTGAATCGAATTCTCCTTATCTCTGTGGCATTCCTATGTATTTTAGTGTCATTCTTTACCACTTGGATATTCATGCGTATGAAGTTGCCAGGATATTTACAGAATTAATTTGTAAGCTAATTTTGTATTGTTTTATTTTTGGGCTGTAGTACCAATAAGTTTTAATAAATATTTTTATACTCAGTTTTTTGATGTGTTTTTGTTTTATCAGTATTATGGTTTCATTACTGTTGGTAGGGTGTTCTGCAAGCTCACACATGCAAAATCGAAGTGGTGTCAAACCAATGACCATAAAAATATGATGGAAATAATCGCGTCCCATCACACAAATGGTAGCTTTAGAAGCTTTTGGAGAGAGGTGAATTGGTTGAGTCCTGTATTGAGTGCTCCGTTGAATGTTGAAGGGAAAAAAGAGTTGGTATATATTGCCAATCAGTTTTTAGAGCATTTCAAATTCTCATCACCATTGGGTCCATCTACTCGAGCAGACTGCTATGACGTTAGTGGACTTGAGGTATGTTTCTCAGTGTGTGACATCATTATGGTAGTCAATATGTCAATATATAAAATTTTTAGATAGTTTACTAAATAGCTACTTAAATAAACAAGTGGATCTTAATGATAGGTAGTTTAGTTTTAGGAATGGGTTAATCGACTGATACAGCAATAATGACACTTAAGAGTACTGTGCAGTATTTTACTGGGAGGAAGACATCTGTGTATGCATGTTTCCAGGATCTGTCCAGGGCTTTTGATCTTGCTCTATATGATTTATTGTGGAATAAGTTAGCTAGGGAAGTAAACTTGCTGCTGAATTAATAAAAAAAATTTAAGATATCCCAATCTTGGCAGCATCTTGGCAATCAAAATAATAGTGTGCGATGGACCGGTGCTCACTCTGATGTGTACTGCTTAGAGCAAAGCAGAGGGTCTATCCTCATCTATGCTATTATATTAAGCATATACATGAATAAGCTCATTGATGAGCTTAGTAGTGCAAGTGTCGGCTGCATTATGGAGTTTCTTTTAACAATATTAGTTATGAAGACGACATGGTGTTGCTCAGCCCATTGATAAGTGCACTAAAGTATCAAAAAAAATCTGTGAGTCCCACAGGCTGAGGTACAATGCCAAGAAGAGTGAACTGCTAGTGTTCAAAGGCCAGAACAAAACTTACGAGAATGTTAAACACGTCATTTCGGATCCTCCCGATCCACTAACGGTGCTTTTAGGTACCTCAAGCACCGGTCACCGTTCTCGTCGAACCCGTCGTTTGCGACGAAGGGCTCGACGAGTAAATTAACCCTCAGACATAGCCCACTGAGTTTCTCACCGGATCTTCTCAGTGGGTCGCGTTTCCGATCCGGTGGTAGATTCTGCGAAGCACGGCTCTTGCTAGGGTTCGTGTTAGCAACGTCGTCAGGTTTGAGCCCCGTGAGCTCACTACTGGTTAAGCCTCTCAAGGCTATCAGCTTAGGTAGAAAAAAAAAAGAAACGAGAATGTACCTCCAATCTGGCTAGCAGGCCCAACACTTACACGAGTCAAGTGCTTCAAGTACTTTGGTCACTGGGTTACAGAGGATGGTATGGATGATTGTGATATAGAAACGGAACGTAGGGCCTTGATAGTAAGATGCAATATGCTGGACCGCAGAAGTAGTAGTTGCGATAGCCAACATTACACTTTTTAAAGCTTATTGCCAGACTATTTACGCCAGTCTGCAGATTACATATACCAAGGTGAGCTTATAATGCATTACGTGTTTAATATATTAATGCGTTTAGGCTGATGTTGTCACTGCCGCGCTTTTGTACTGTCTTCATCCATGCCATCTCCAATCTCACACAGACGACTTCTTGGCAATAATGGGGATGAGAAGTGTATCGTTATTACGTCGAGTGCGTGACAGTGGCCTTCTGTGTGCTTAGTGCGAGTTTTTTAACGTTCTCGACAGCGTAAAAGTTAGCTCATATTTGTTTGGAATGGGATCGTTTGCGTACGTTTGCCGGTAGGGGCGCTGTTCCAACTGCATACGAAATCGGGTTAACTTTTACGCTATCGAGAACGTTAAGAAACTCGCACTAAGCACACTGAACATCATATCGAGCTAGATCCAGAAAGGTCAGCAGCCTCTGCAGCCTTTGCAGCTTGGGACACTCAAAAAAAATTGTAAATAGTCGGATACTAATGTGTTAGGTTTTTAAGTTAATAACATAGATTAGAAGTAAAATTAAAAATGTATGGATTTTATTAGAAACAAAAATAGAAAAAGAAAAAAATAGGACCCAATTAGCAATTTCCGTAACAAAGCAGTATTGCGTTCCAGTTTAAAGTTTAGTACAACTGTTATACTACACAAGTGAGACTGAGACATTATTTTTCAATGTGGGTAGTGGCATCCACTACTTTAAGCCCGTAATATCAATCATAGTTTGACTCATTGATAACGTGACCTTTTTTTTCGTGTCAAAGCGGGACGCCGGGTAAGATGTAATGTTTAAATGCAAAATTAAAAATATAGTTTAAAAAATGAAATAATTTATTATTATATCTTACTCTCACTGACATCTTAATTCTTACACCAACTTGCCCTTAAAATAATATTTATAAATAATTTCGCAACTAAAAACTACTTTTCTACAGCAAAATTAGAGTTACTTTAGTATGTATTTTGTAATACATTAAGGATTGGGGATAAGTTTAGTGTTCGGTAAGTTTCTAATAAACACATTCACAACAGATGAATGAAAACGGGACATTTTTGTTCTGGGGACAGCCTGAAAGCAGGACAAACTCACCCAAAGCGGGACGTATGGTCACGTTACTCATTGACTGTCATGTAGGGCACCGGTGACCGAAAGTGGTATTTTATCAAGGAGCTGTCTAGGATAGGACAATGGGACCTCATGGACTTTTTGGAGTTGATTTATGCGCGGTAGTACGCATTTTCTATAGGTTTTCTATTAGTAAGTGACGGGAATTGCGCTCTAGAGTAACAGTCTCATATGGTTTCTATGTAACGTAAGAATATTTTGGATTATGTATTGAAGGTAAACTTTTATGTTGTGAAAATTCCTAGAGCATAATAAGTATTCAATTTATTTAATAACAGATTTATTCTTGAATGGTTGTAAATGCATTACAATAGAAAGATTATTAAAAGAAGTCATTCCAGATGAACATTTTAATCAAACTTTTTTGTTTTTTAGTACATGCGTGCATATTTGAAAATATTTGAAAAAAAAGAAAAGAAAAAGAAAACTGAAATCAGAAAATGAAGTTCACTGCATTCTTACATAGTATAAGGATGGCACTTATTAAAACATTGAAGGCAATAGTGGGGTTGTGCAGGACATTCAGGACAATAAGTTGGCACTTTTTTGGCCCTGTTTTTGGCAATTCTTGATCCAAATATGGAAACACAGTTTTTGTAGCATTCTACACAGAAGCGCCTTGATTGCCTAACTTTGCCTTCTTTTGTTATCAATGTATGTTTTAGTCTTTCAGGTCTCTTGGAAATAGATTCATTCTCGTTATCTTCGGATTCGTCTTTCCCAAAGTCTACTAGATATTCCACTAATTGACGTCGGAATTCTACAATTCCTTGCTGAGCCGTATTTTCGCAAAACATGATCCAGGCGTTGGCTACGGCCGTGTTTAAAATTAATTCGATGCCTAACTTTTTATACCATTTTAGAGTTTTTCTCAATGGCGATGAATATGCGCTCATTTGATCGCTCGTGTGAATAGCTCCTTTTGCTTTATTATACGCTATAATAATTTTCGGTGTTCGAACTATTTTTCCTTTTATGGGCACACTAGGAAATTCTTTAGTGTGTTTTGTGGAGAGCATTAACACACTTTGTTCATCTTTCCAGTGTAACACTGTTATGCCTCTTTCGTTTTCCATTTCCACAGATTCGCCTTGTTTAAGTTTTGCATCAATTACTTGTTTCGGGAGGCCCTTACTATTTTTTCTCAGTGTGCCTAATAAATGAGTATTCCTGTCTAGAAGTTCGTGGGCTAAATCCAAACTTGTGTACGAATTATCCGTAGCTACGGTGTGCCCCAAATCAAGTATTTCTTTACAGAGTGACATTATAACATTTTTAGGCGTTGCATTCAGTGGTTCGTTGTTTTTATCAGCGTAAAGTTCTAATTTACAGGTATAACCTGGTATTGTGCACAGTTTGACCAGCTTCATTCCACATTTATGCATTTTCCTTTTATTGTCCTGCCTTAAGATCAATCGCCCGCTGTAAGGGACCTGAGTTTCATCGACACAAACTTCTTCTTTGGGCGAATAGCACCGTTGAAATGATTTGTTTAACTTATCTATCAGACTGCGTATTTTATAGATTCTATCGGCGGCATCAGCTATTTCGTTGTCAACGAAATGCAGATTCTGCAACAAAAGTTCGAATCTATTTCGACTCATAATCGAAGGCGCAAAAGTTTGTTTGAAAACCCTGTCTGTGCTCCAGTATAGACTTATTTTTGGGAGTTTGACTAGTCCCATGTACATAATAAGTCCAAAAAGACTCTTGACTTCATTTTTGTTTGTTGGCTTCCAACTATTCAAACGCGAGGAAGGCATTGTGCTCTCGCGTCGCTCAGCATACAAGTTGGTTTGCACTGCGATTTCCTCAAAAATGTCGTCTGAGACTATTAATGAGAAATAGGCCCCTGGATCTGCATTTCGTAGTTCTTCGTCATACGGTTTCTTGATACCTAGAACAAAGCCGTTCTTTAGTCATAAAAGAACGTACAAACGGACATACAAGTAGCCTACCATATTAAAAAAGTAAGAACATTCTTGACCTTTGGGTTTTAGGGTTTAGTTGTTTTTGTTTTAGTGCCTACTCAGCTTAATTTCATATAGGTATGAATTTTGCAGTAATTGTTACCAAAAAAGTAGGTACTTTAAAAAAGCTTTAACATAAAAAAAAACACAAAAATTAATGCTAAATTCACAGCAAAAGTATTTTAAATGGTTATTTTTACAAATATTTTAACTTATTAAAAACATATTATACAGGCGTGCGCTAAGATATGTCCGTACAAAGCGATACCTACAGCTCGACCAAGCTAAGTTTGCACCTCGCATCGATTACGATGAAAAAATGATTCTTTGACTTTAAAAATGTAAACAAATGTTTGTTACATTTTACTTTGCATTTATTGTTTTTAACCATATATTATACATAGCTACATTAGAATATAGCGATATCAGGTTTTATATTAAGACCACCCGGGCATTCTTGCACTTTTTAAATTTGTATCCCAATTTCTCAGTAATAATTTTCTTTTATGTTTCCTTTTCAGGATTATGTTTCTCCCTTCACCGTGTATGACCTTTCCTTTCATTTTTGGTGCCCACAACGATCCTCTCCAAGTAAAAAAAAAATGAACGGTTATCGTTCAGTAACAACAGTTCAACAAAAACTTAACAAAAATAGTCCATTAATATAACTAAACTTCAACAAAAAACCTAACAAGAACAGTTTAAAAATTTAGAATTCAACGGATAGGGAGACGAAAACTCGTATGACGCGTGTCGGCGACAAAGATGCTAACCGTACTGACGCGACAGGGCGATCGAGGGAAGGTGAGCGGGGAAGCGGGCGGAGCGCCGCATTCCAGCGAGGTGCAAACTTAGCTTGGTCGAGTTGTATAATCAAACTGCACAATTACACAATAGTCGTTATTCCGATGCTCCGCACTTTATATGCATTAATAACTTGTAACTATATTGAGACCTTAGAACTTATCTTAACGTGGGTGGCGTGTTTACGTTGTAGATGTATATGGGCTCCAGTAACCACTTAACACCAGTAGGGCTGTGAGCTCGTCCACCTATCCAAGCAATAAAAAAAAAACAACAGTCGATCTATCGACGGTTCGCGCTATAAGGGTAAAAATAAAATCGGTACAAAGTCTAAAGTGTAGTCTGGTGTTGTTGACTCTAAGAAAAAAAAATACAATTGACGGAATAAATCAAGTAACACAAACAAAAAAAGCAGAATGGAACCCAATTTGCATTCAGACAAATTGAAGATCTCCTCCTTTTTTAAGTCGCTTAATGAATAAAAACATATAAATACCCGTTGGCTCCGTGAATGCAATCTGCGATAGTTGGTGTTCCGTTGGTTCTCTCCATTTTTGTAGCCTACTTGAAGACACATGAGCTACATTTTCAGTGACAGCATTTTCCACCGAATCACATTTAGTTTCTGAATCCCTTCTTATATAAAGACGCTTTCGTTTTTTTGGGGGATGGATAATCTCATCTCCACTCGGCTCTAAATCGTATGCATTATCTAAATCGATTTCACGTAAATTAACCTGAGGTGAAAATAAGTTCTCAGAGTTTATATCTAACTCGGACATTGCTAATAAGTACGACACAAGAATGTGGTAAACGCTAAATGAGACGGCGTACTTCCGTTCCGTGATAGCGCGTGCAAGCGACTGAGGTGCGCGGGTGACCGGACCGGTGACCTCAGCGGCGCCTTAGTAACAGAAATCGACACAATTAGGTACTTAAGTAAGCTCCGCGTAGGGCACCGGTGACCTACATAGCAGACAAAGGGTTAATTTTATACAGAACCCTGCCGATTGACCCAATAATTGAGCAATATATCGAGGGGTGTACACGGGTGGTATACCTAATATGCGACAATTCGTTTAATACGCCATATTTATCTTTGTCCGTAAATGTAAAGGTGTAAAGATCCAAGATCCGTTTTATTTGGTATTATGATTTGAATTTCAAGTAAGTTTACTATATTCAAATAGCTGAAGAAGTTTGTTGTTATATATTTTTTGCAAATTTCAAACTTTAAATTCCTCTTTTTTTTATTTTCGTAAGACATACTCTGGCAGTTGATGTTTTAAATTAAAATCGAAAGTTTAAATGTTCACAGACAATGAACTCGTCATTTCAGTCATAAACTCTCCTTCGAAGTTTATGTGGTCACGACCATAGATTTAAATATGTCACGACGGAGTGATTACAATGATATTGAGTTTAAACTTCTTTTCAAATATACCACCGGAAAACAACAGCAGTTGTTTTTTTTTGTGAAAGTCAGTAAATAGAGATATAAACAACTCATGTCTAAAACATGCATATTATGCTGAAGTCGTCGTGGTCTAAAGGATAAGACGTCCAGTGCATTCGTGTTGAGCGATGCACCGATGTTCGAATCCCGCAGGCGGGTACCAATTTTTCTAATGAAATACGTACTTAACAAATGTTTACGATTGACTTCCACGGTGAAGGAATAACATCGTGTAATAAAAATTAAACCCGCAAAATTATAATTTGCGTAATTACTGGTGGTAGGACCTCTTGTGAGTCCGAACGGGTAGGTACCACCGCCTTGCCTATTTCTGCCGTGAAGCAGTAATGCGTTTCGGTTTGAAGGGTGGGGGCAGCCGTTGTAACTATACTGAGACCTTAGAACTTATATCTCAAGGTGGGTGGCGCATTTACGTTGTAGATATCTATGGGCTCCAGTAACCACTTAACATCAGGTGGGCTGTGAGCTCGTCCACCCATCTAAGCAATAAAAAAAAAAATTACAGCGTCAGCATACATTAAGAATAATACACACACATACACTAAGCTAGCTAGGAAACAATTCCGTTACAATTTTTTTAACAGACAGAAAAATTTTTTTTTCCAAAAACGATTCACTAGTCAAATACATTTAAGAACTTTCAGCTTCAGATCCGATAAGATTGATATGAATAGAATCGTTTTTGTTGTTGTGTATAAACGTAAGGTGTTACCACCATACTTCAGTGGTTACCACACATCAAAACAGCATTTCAGTTTAGCTAAGCGATGTTTCGTTTTCATATTGATATTACGAAAGAAGTTTAATCCATTCATCAAATTCGGACGAAGTTTTCCTAACCTTTGATTTAAATTACGATTGATATTATGGACCTAGGTATATTATTACCAGGATAACGGTACGTTAACCATATTCTAACATAACTACCATATTAATTGATAATTCAGCAGCATGGTCTCGGGAAATCTCCATAATAAGGCTCTCCTCCTCCTTGCGTCGGTTTCCTCATTACTGAGGGTCGTGGTCATGGCCTTGAAACAGATTGTTTTTTATAGTGCACCGCCATCTGTTCCTATCTGCAGCTGAGTGCAGAGCATCGTGCACTGTGGTATCCAGGGCTGCACGAATCTGGTCCGTCCAACGGGTCGGGTTCCTGCCTCTTGGTCGATTGCCCTCGACCTTTCCAGTGACCATCAATTTCTCTAAGTTGTCATTGTCTTTCCTTGCGATGTGGCCAAAGTATTCAAGAATCCTTCGCATGCAAATGGTGGAGAGTCTAGTCCAGATCTTCAACTGAGCTAGGATGGATAAATTGGTGCGGCGTGCGGTCCAGGGAATACCCAACATCCTCCTCCAGCACCACATTTCGAAGGCATCAATCCGATTGCGGTCCATGTCTCTGCTATAATAAGGCTAAAGTTTGAATAAAACAAAAATTACTGTGTATAAGCTTTTAATACTACTTGGACAATTCACACTAACAAAATAAATAAATAAAATTATTATTCACAATTATTATGTATAACAAAGATCTCTATAAAAAAACAGGAAGACTTGGACTTTTCATTCATACGATATCATTTTCCCTGAACATAAAAATTCTTTAGTAAATTTTGACATGGTCATTAATTAATATGTGGAACATAAATAAATGCCCAATACAAAACTTTCTTTAATTAAATCTTAAAACTATTTTATTATTATGAAAATGCATCATAGACTTAGTGGTAAATATTTAACAATTATTCTAAATGGAACTATGTTTTTGTGCTAAAAAATATGTATGCACTAAATATTAAAATCTACATTCTTAACCCTTTAACTGCCTTGTAGGTCACCGGTGCCCTACGCGGCGCACTGAAGTTTATTTTTTTTTTTTTTTATCGCTTACATGGGTGGACGAGCTCACATCCCACCTGGTGTTAAGTGGTTACTGGAGCCCATAGACATAATCCACAACGTAAATGCACCACCCACCTTGAGATATAAGTTCCAAGGTCTCATGTATAGTTACAACGGCTGCCCCGGCCTTCAAACCGAAACGCATTACTGCTTCACGGCAGAAATAGGCAGGGTGGTGGTAGTTAGCCGCGCGGACTCAGAAGACGTCCTACCACCAGTATTTAAGTATATCGATTTCTGATATTGTGCGGTACTGTTTTGTTACTGTGACCTACATGATACAGTCGACGTGTTAATACTACTTAGCGAAGTAACAAAAGCACGTGACGAAAATACAATTTCATTACCTATGTTATAATAATGCAAGTAATAATACTGTTTTAAACTGTTTAATGTAAGTGGATTATTAGACAGTAAAGTAAAATTTTAAATACAATTTTTTTTTAATAATTTTAAACACGTTTTCCAGTAACACAGAATCTATCATTCCTTTCATTATTTGCTAGAATTTATTTTCTATAAAGCAAGAAATCTACTCAGAAATGAATAATTTAGAAACAGACCTGTCAGTTGTCAGTTAGTTATACTAAAATTTAGTTTTATGGTTCATGAAGTTTAAGTTTCATATGTAGAAGATTGTAATGTAGGTATACCCTCAGAAACTTACTAACTCCTGCTATATTATAAACTACAACTATATTTATTATTTCAATGCAGATTTAACATAGATTTTTTTCGATAACAATTTCTGATGCTTGTAAAGTACACAGTGAAAATGGATTTTTTTAGCAATATTCTGCGGTTTTGGCATCTTCTGAAGGTTATTTCTTTCTAGTTCTCTCATTACCCGTAGCACAATTCGCGTATCTCTACTTTCGGCAGTTCTAAGTGCTTCAGATCTACTGTTCAATCTACTGTTATATACTAATTATTAAATACTTTTAGATCGTTCTTAAATGGTCACGATTAAGTAAATGCCTTAAACAATTGAGTATACTGTACATGAACAACTGAATAAATTTTAAATAAATAATGATAGAATTCGTAGTGAGATTGACTAGAGAATTAGTTCTCAGCTACAATTATAATCAAAAATAACCAAATACTTTGGAAAACAACAAAAAAATGTAAATACCAATTGATTATGCAACAACTCCCAAAAAGGTACGAAAGTAAATCAGCTATAAAATAATTGATTTATAAAATAGCCATAATATATAAATAGAATTTGAGATTAAAATATTGTGAGCATTTTTGTGACATGGATAATATTGCATGTTGGTAGAAATTTCTTAAAGCCTGATTCGGAATGCACTGTAAGAAAAAACAAAACATTTGTTATTTTTATACAAGCTTGTGTTTTTTTTATTTTGCATGTTATTGCATTTTGAGAAAAACAAGTTTACGGCCCACCTGATCTTGAGAGGTTATTGTATTACAGTGAGAATTCCATCACTTAGAATGTGAATTCCATCACCACCAATACAGTGTGAATTCCATCACCACCAATACAGTGTGAATTCCATCACCACTTAGAAACAAGAGATTGAAGTTTTAATTGTAGTCTAATAAAATGCCTGTTCCACACTTCAAACTAAAGTGCATGGCTGCATTTGTGCAAAAATTGGTAGGTGGGTAGTAACTATCCCTGTAGGCACGCAATTCAATCTTTAACTTATATTCCAACCAAATTCTGCTTAATTTCTTCGATGACTTAGTGGGTGTAGGGCGGTGAAAATATTAATAACTCCAATGCAATTGAGATTGCTACTTCATTTCTCCACATGTCATATGGATTTCAAGGCACTATTCGAGTTATGTTGTTATTTATTTATACTTCAGAAATTATGAATTCAAAAAAACATTACATTTTCTGACTTAACCCTTTAAAAGATGTATATCATAATTGGCCAATTTAGGCCTATTATTCACAGGATAGTTACTAATACTAGGCTGAGTTATATTGAAATCCGGATATGTCAGTCCCACAAAGTAGGTTAAGGGTAAAGAAAAATCAATACTTACTGGCAGAAATCAGAGCTCTTATCTATGATATGTTCAAACTCAGCAAAGGAGAGAGCTCCATCATCATCAAGATCTGCTTCTTCCAAAACATTCTGCACCAGTTGTTGTATTTCTGAGTCTGTTAGTTTTAACTCCGGTCCGCACAGACGCTGTATTACTTCACGTAAATCTGATACGCCTATCATGTCATCACCATCAAAATCTGGAAAAAATCAACCTGATATTATATCAATGTTTTCATGCTTTGCTGAATTTAATGCTTTCAAGAAAATTGGATTTTATATTTTCTCAGATATGAGTGAATTATTGATATTATAATTTCTAAGGCTTTGTTTGGTATAGATCATAGGTTTTCAAAGTAGTTCTGAGGGTATCTCAGAGTCCGAGTCAAACTTTAAGTAACATTGTGGCCCTCAGGGGCCCTGAGCAGGCAGTAGAAATTATTATGTCTTGGATAAACAATCATTGGTACATTTTCTTTCAGTTATTGAGCGAATGGGGTTTTAGTGGAGTAAAAATTATTAACAAAATAAGTTATTGGTTGCATATAAATAAACATTATAGGTGGATGGATGACCAATTAGATTTGTTCTAATGTAGATTGCTTATTATTTTATCACCATGTTTATTTATAAATCTCATAGTTGCATTGTCCATTAGATACTTTTTTATTTTGCTTGAATGCTATCACCCAACTCGAGACATAAGTCCTAACTCTTAGTTCTATAGTTCAACTCATCTTTCAAACCACAATGCATTACTGTTTTGCAGCAGAAAAATTGAGGGTGGTGGTAGTTAACTATGTGGGCTCAAAAGAGGCCGTCAAGATATCAAATAACAATGCTCTTCTGTATAATATTTGATGTTAATTTCAGACATAAATATTTAATACATACCAAATATCCTAAATGCATGTTCAGCTTTTACTGCTTTAGGAGCCATCTCACTGAAAACTGACATCATGTCCAAGAAGTCTTCAAAGGTGCAATCTCCATCATTACTGGAACTGAACACCTTACATATCCTATCTTTGAATGGATTCACTTTAAGTTCTGGATATGTGAGCACTTTGGCCATAGGTAATTTAGCATTTTTATTGTGCCCAACTTTCTCAGGTGCCAGAGCTTTGAATTTTTGGTGAGCACTGTGTAATCAAATTTTACAAAATTAAAGAAAATTCCAGTTTTTTTTTTCTATTACTACTATTATAATATACAGTTACAAAATTAAATTACACTTGCACATGAAGCATGAAATGACTCAATTGGAAGTATTTTAGATTTCTAGTACTTGAATTTCATTATGTACTTACTACAATACTTCTTTCTTCGTAAAGTACGTGAGATCCTGCAAAACGGTAATAAGTTAGTCAACGATATGATGAGATTTCTTTCTTGCTCCTTATGAGACGGACGTACCTCATAGTCTTGTAGTTCTTCTTCTGTAAATTGGCTTTTTCCTTGACCCATACTTGAAGAATATTACTTTAATTCATAGAGTTTAATATAAACATATTATAATGTGTGTATAAATTTTAACTAGTTTGTATGTACTTGTAAACATATATTTTGGTCTACCTATTGATTGACAAGATGCTAGAAATTAGAATTGTCAGTCTGTCAGTGTCAGACGCTGTCAAAGTTGCGTTGCGTTCATTAAAATAAGGTTTGCATTAATGGAGACAAGATAAAAATGCTAAGGTTTTGTTAGTACGTTTAATTTCCGTACTATAATTGTGTATTGCAACTGCAATTTTTATTTAATTAATTTAATATATTTCATTTTGTTGTCCTTTTCATAACATTTTTTTTTATTCTTGTTTTTTTTTTTTATATTTTACATTGCTGTGTACTTGTGTTTGTTTAAATCTAGCTTCCTTAACAAAGTATAACGTGTTCCAATTTTAAAAAGGAAAGTAATAATTTTCAAAACTCAAACTCATACACATAGGTAACGATTGGTCGGTCTGATGCTGGTGTGCGCGTCACTCCGCAGGTGCCGGCGGAAGATCAGCGCCGCAGTACCGATTGTTTCGTTACTGTTAGGCATTGCTGAGCCGGAAACCGTTTCCAAGCCTCGTTATCTTTGTTTTTAATTATTATACCTAATTTATCTTTGGAAGATCTTGAATTTATCTTTTTATTATTATTACTATTATTATTATTACATTGTTAACACAGCTATATTTTGTAATTTAAACTACTTTTTTACGGCTTAGTCTTGCTTTAGGTAGAGTAGACAAAAAGGTGTTAAAAATGAATAAATTAGAGATAAGAATAATTAAGTCATATTGTCCGTTTCAAAATTGTTTATTTATGACTTACTAATTATTTAGTTTACATCATTTTGATAATTTATAAATTAGGTACCGTACTTACTTCAATTCTTCTTGTCAATCATTGTTCCTATAAAGTAAACAAAACAATGGTATAGTTAGATTATAAAAATATTTATGACAAAAAATGCTTAGAATTCTAAAACAATTCCGTAGCTTGGTAATTTGGTCATTTCCGGTAAATTATATTGGTCAACGAACCATTTCGTTTCTCAGAAGTAAATATGGATCCTTTCTTGTACGGCCCTCCGGGGTTTAATTCACATAATGCAGGATATCGTTTCGAGCAAGCCGAGGACAGCCAAGTTTTTTGTCGACTGATGAGAACACATTCAAACTTAGTAGAGTTCCGCCGCGGGTGACCCGGCGCCCAAGCGCGGTAGGTGATACAATCTAGAGTGGTACCTAGGTGACAGATAGGAGCTAAAAATTACTTTCATAATATATTAAGGAAGTGCGCGGAGTTATAAAAACGTTGAATGAAATTAAATGAAACGAGAAAAGATTCGAAAATACGTCTCGAATTGAAATAAAGTGTCAGTAAAACGCTGAGAATTTATTAAGACTTAAGTAGACTTTTTAGAGAAACCGCAGCGACCCGCCTTAATCAACTAATTTTATTTTATCACACTGCACTCTCACAGCTGCTAATTCAGATAATATACACGCTTAAACTTGATGAAATGGTAAATTGATGAAATAAAACAACCGATAGAAATCTTTGTTTTTTTTATGTGTCTCGAAGTGTTAGTGATTGTGCTTGAACACTAGTTTTATTAATTAAACCATACATGTTTTATAATAATAATTATTATGAAGCCCTATTTCAAACGTAGTTCAAATTCGATTCTCGATTTTCGTAATCTTTGCAGCGAAAGCTAAGGCTGGAAACGTTGCTAATAGGTTTTTTTTCACTGCATGGACTGATGATTAAGCTCACGACCCACCTGGTATCAACTGGTGGCCGAAGCGTTCAAGATGCTTAACTTTAGATTTAAGACCGTTGGAAGGCTTTTTAGTTGAGATCATCCATACGCAACGGTATTTCTTAATGGCTTGTTCATTCCCGATCTTGCGGACCGACGGGTAAACATTGGACGTCGCCCTAGATACGTCATTTCGGATTCTCTCGATCCACCAACAGTGCTTTTAGGTACTACAAGCACCGGTCACCGTTTTCATCAAACCTGTCGATTGCGACGTAGGGTTCGGCGAGTAAATTAACCTACAGACACAGCCTACTGAGTTTCTCGCCGGATCTTCTCAGTAGATCGCGTTTCCGATACGGTGGTAGATTCTGCGTAGCACTGCCCTAGCTAGGGCTAGTGTGAGAAACGTCTTCAGGTTAGAGCCCGTGAGCTCACCTACTCGCTCGAAGAATCTAGTGGAACCCCTCGAGGATAGGTACTAGAATAGGTAGGAAAATAATATATGGTTTGTTGGCGTTACGCAAATTTCCTACTTACTTACTTACCCCCAGATAAATATACTTTAAACAATAAAAAATGCTCAGCCGTTTCCACAGATAAATCGAGCTTAATACGAGACGTTAAAGTAAAAATCTACTAAAATTTAATAATTCATTTGCTTCCAACTCTCACCTCGACTATTTTTAAAGACACTACCGTTACTTCTTCTTAATCCAACAAAAGCCGCTTCATTACCGGATCCCGCTAGCAACTGTCCCAAGGAATCAGTTCTCTGGTCAGTGGTAATATCTGCAAGAACTCCACTTATGTTCCTGCATTGTTCGACTGCTTCCGTATAATTAAGTTTTTGTGGTAATAGACGAAACATGCCAATCGTGGGAACACAAGTAGAGTTTTTGTCCGCTGCGAAAGTAAGAAAATTGCCACCATAAAATATCCATTTGCTAGTCAAACTTCAGATACACAAAATCCTATATTAGTCACGTGCAATTTGAAAGTACAAAAAAAGAAAATTATCGTTTTTTTTCGCCTAAGCATGAAAGGAAAACCCTGAATTTAATGTTCCTATCCTACTTGCTTTGTGATATAAACAACAAGGAAATTAAAATCAATTTATGATTACAGTTTTAGATATTATAATAGTTTAATTAATTATAGGTAACTACTAACTTTCATTACGTAGATATCTACTTACGCACTGGTCTCGCGTACAAAGTGTAGTAATCATATCTCGTGTCATTTTTTAAGGACAGACCACCATCAGTTTCGGCGCAATTCATAACTTCACAACTGTGTTCCATACCGACTTTTCTAGCTTCAGGGGGACTGAAATTAATAGCCAGACCCTTCTTCTCAAGCCCAAGTCTTTGGCAGCTGGTCAGAGAAGTATAATTGGCGTACGCCACGATGCCAAGTTTCGATCGGTGGCATTTTTCCGTTAAATGGTATCTGGATACCGATGAAGCTTCGTCAGAACACTGCAGATTTGCTAATAGTCTTGGGATGAGCATTGCAGAGAAGATTAACATTTTCATTGTTTTTCGGATATTCGTAACGAAATACTTCATAATTAAGTACTTACTTTAGATAATCTGTTCGCTTCATTAGCTTAGTTTTAGCACAGAAATGGTTAATTTCACATTGTAAATATCAACTAAGGTGAGATTTTATTACAATGCTATGTATATAACGCTGCAGTTGAATATAGCACACTAAAGTGCTCGTAGTACTGTAAAATGAAATGTCCTTTTAACTATGACAAGATAATTGTGCCTTTAGAATGTTCATAATAATATGACTATTGTGGTTATCGGTGACGGATGTATAATCGTAATTTAGCTTCAAACTTCACTCAAATTATGGCCTGAATAGATATTTCATAATATTATTGGTAGTAGTTAAAGTTTTATTTTCAAGTGAACATTTTTTATATCAAATTACCGTGAGAAGTGTTTATATCTTCTGTAGTAATGTATTTCCTTTTATGACGGTGTGTGTATATATGTTGACTGCTAATGGTGACTGGCAAGGTGGACGGAAGAAGCCCACGAGGTAGAGGTCCGACACGTTGGACTGATCAGATCCGCACAGCCCTCGACACCACAGTTCACGATGCTCTACACTCGGCGGCAGAATAGGAGTAAATGGCGTGGAATGATCCGGAACAGACTCTTGTTCCGAGGAGGTGGTCACGACCCTCAGTATTGAGGAAACCGAAGCGAGAAGTAGAAGTATATATGTTCGAATACAGCGAAAAATTTTAGAGATCCGCTTTTTTTTATTGCTTAGATGGGTGGACGAGCTCACAGCCCACCTGATGTTAAATGGTTACTGGAGCCCATGGACATCTACAACGTAAATGCGCCACCCACCTTGAGATATAAGTTCTAAGATCTCAGTATAGTTACAACGGCTGCCCCACCCTTCAAACCGAAACGCATTACTGCTTCACGGCAGAAATGGGCAGGGCGGTGGTACCTACCCGCGCGGACTCACAAGAGTTCCTACCACCAGTAATAACGCAAATTATAATTTTGCGGGTTTCACTTTTATTACACGATATTATTCCTTCAGCGTGGAAGTCAATCGTGAACATTTGTTGAGTACGTAATTCATTAGAAAAATTTGTACCCGCCTGGGATTCGAACACAGGTGCATCGCTCAACACGAATGCACCGGACGTCTTATCTCTTAGGCCACGACGACTTCTACCATTACATAATAATATATGGTTTGAATTGTTTTAATTTTGCTGAAATGCTGAAGATTAGAATGTGGCACAATTAGCATTCAATAATCATAGGAAAAGCCTTCTTTATGCGACTTCTCGTTTATAAGACGAGAGCTACCGAATTGAAACTGAGCCTCCTTGAATTAATAACTGGCCTTGTATTAATAAATTAGCGAAAACGAAAATGAACAAACCTCATTCGGCCTAAAACTGTTTGAGAATTTGAAATTATACGTCAATCAAGTTAATCTAGTTGTTTCAATTGAAGACATATTTATATTATGCTATTTTATCTATGTACCTTAATGATTTTATGAAAGTGTTATTTATTTAAGTATTTGCTGAATTTAAAACCTTTTACAAAATGGGTTGCTTTTTCTCGAAAGATATCGAAGTGGTATGTTGGTTTGTTTATAAATTTTCTTATTGTCGAGACAACTAGAAACGAAGCAATGAATATGCCAAGCTCACACTCAATATAATATTATTTGAATGCATATGGCGTGTTAATCTGATTTTATGGTCATAGTAAAGTATTGTTCGTATGTTTTATTAACACTGAATTTGTTACAATTATAAAAGCAGGAGATTTTGGTTATATTTTGGCAGCTATGCCATTACAGCCGATAAGCAATTTCCTTAACCTAGGCTAATCCTAGGTTAAGGAAATTGTTTTCATAAGTTTACATTTTGCTGAAATACTTCTGTATTATATTTTCGCCTTCACGAGTTGTAGACATAATTAAAACTATGTTCAATTGAAATGACGACGGATATCATCACCTCAGTCGTTCCGTGAACATAACAATAAAAGCGAGATTAAATCAGAAAAGAGGTTTTAATTATTTCTCTATTATTTGGCTTTCGGTTAACTTTTCATAGTTTATCGGGATCTTTTATTGCTTTTTTTTTAAATTAAACTGTACAGTAGTGGGAATTTCATAATAAAGCACGGGCGTGAGAAATTGTAGACACACAGAAAATTGCCAGCAGAAAATATTTTTTTACCGATGTTAAAAAATGAGTAGGTTCTCAACTCGACAACTTTTTTATCTCTGTTACTTTAGAACGTTTTTTCTTGGTGAGCTCATTTTAATTATTTTAATAGCTCTAGTTTCGTGTTGCTTTTCGTGTGGTCCCGATGAATTTTTTTCGAGATTTCACCAATAGTTTTTCCCGTTGTTCCTAATATTGTATATTTAATTGTCTTTGATAACATTGATGTTTATCTCATTTCCCTGCATTGCTGAACGCAGTTTTTTCTCTCTTACCGACGCCGAAAGTTCAGAGGGAGTCCTTCGGCTCGGGCGGCAATTTTACACGCGGGAGGAAATGTCCAACTTTTCTCCCTGGGTGCACAATGTACAATTTTTTTTGTTTAAAATTTCTATTACAATTTGGCAGGTAGAAGACTTGTATGACATGTCACCGGTTCGTCGGCTGCCGGTGATATTTGTTAACGGCGTTCCCGGAGCCGGGAACCAGACAGTCGCGGAGACGATATCCGACATCACAGGCTACAACATGATCCGGCCTGGCGAACTGGAAAGAGTTGAGGCTACAAGGGACACGGTCAGAGGGAGGATGGTCGCCGAAAAGATTCGAACGCTCGAGGATCTACCTGAAGTTAGTCTACTGTTCCGGACCTTCACTGTGATCGTATTATAAGTAGTATTAGCTTAATGAAAGCGCAACTATAACCTGTCCTTTTTCAAACGTGGCTCGAGGAGGTTTCTTAGCAGGAGGCAGCGGCTTCCCTGTGCTGCTATCCTATCTATTCTTGCCGCAAAGGGTTGAAGGGATTGAAGCTGTTGTGCATATTCTATGGCCCCAAATGACCAATCAAAATCAGATGAGCTTTGAGCTCGTCACTCTTCTAACCAATAAGAAAATCGGATGATTTATCATTATAATCATGTTATAAAAATACACACCTAGAACAAAAAGTGTGTTAATACTAATTACATTTTAGCTTCGACCTCATCTTTCAAGTTCTATGGCATCATTCTTTTATTTTTATTCTTTATTTCTTAGATGGGTGGACGCAGTTACTGGAGCCCATAGACATCTACAGCGTAAATGCACCACCCCCCTTGAGATATAAATTTTAAGGTCTCAAGTATAGTTACAGCGGCTGCCCCACCCTTCAAACCGAAACGCATTATTGCTTCACGGTCGAAATAGGCAGGGTGGTGGTACCTACCCGTGCGGACTCACAAGAGGTCCTACCACCAGTAACCTGGCTTGAGTCTGCCTTGAACCGGCGAGCTCTGTTCATATTAATGCCTGTTTTCCAATTTCTGTTTCTAGCAATTAACGGTAGATCTGATTAAAGAAGAGATGCTATCGCAGCCCGAGGCGAAAGGCTTCATCCTGGTCGGCTTCCCCAGGAACTCTCGGATGTCAGATATATTCAGTAGACAAGTGAAATGGCCGGAAAAAGTCGTGGCGCTCGAAGTTGACAATGAAGTGAGAATCTTTTGTTTAAATAGTCTCTTTTCTTCTTCTATTTCTTGCTTTTATCCCGTACTAGCGGCCCGCTCCGGCTCCGCTCGGATCTTTAACAAAAATTTCAACGATATTTGACGTTTTATTTTTAAAATTAAAGAGCACTTATTGCGGCATAACTATAATAGTTAGACATATGCTGTCGCGACACTTTTTGTAAATAATAATGTGTTCTGCAAAGTCGTAGTACATTATTTTATTCTATCATCAATAATTTTCGCAGGGCACGCGATGTAAAGAATATTTTAGGTAATTTTTTTACGCTTTGGGTTACATTATTGGAGTTTTAGTAAGGATCCCTAATTTTTTTCATAAAAGGTGATTGATGGCCTACGTCACTCGGGAATAGTTTAGCTTCCAAACAGTGAAAGAATTTTACAAATCGGTTCAGTAGTTTCGGAGCCTATTCAATACAAACAAACAAAAAAATCTTTCCTCTTTATAATATTGTTATAGATTATGTTGGGTCGGTGGAGCATGTTCTCTTTTTTTTCACTTTAACTATCAAATCATGCTGGATACCTACCTAGCTTCAACCCTCCTCGTGAATACTATCATTGGCATATGATGGTAGCCAAAAGAAGTTCCTTGGCCAGTTTTTACGACAATATTTATGACGTAATTTATCCACTATTCGTTTCGTTATAAGAAATAATCAAATCTACTTTCCGACACGTACTTAATGTAAGTGGCATTCGGCTCTGGTGTGAGCGTCGCCCTTTCTCGAGCACTGTATCATGTATTTCTTACAGACAGTAATCGATATCATCAGGTTACGCATGATTTCGAAGGCAATAAAAACAATATAATAACAACAACAATATACCAATAATAACAATAACCATAGTGTAAATTTGTTATCTAAAAGTGCATCGATTTTCAAAATATGCGTATCGAAAAAATTTCATTTCTAACAAAGGCGTTTGGCGGACGCCATTTTTTCCAATATTTTCTCAAATCAAGTCATCTTTTTGAGTTTTTTATGACTGATCTTGCACCTTTGGTTTTAAAAGAGCGAAAAAGTCACGTTTTTATTTCGATTCTTTCGCAATAAAATGTATTCATTAAATAATATAATTAATTATAATATAATATAATTAATTAATTAATTTAATATAATAATATAATTAATTAATTTTTTGTTTTGTTGTTGTTGTTTGTTATGCTTTTGTCAATGCACCTACCATGCATTATCTCTGCACCACCCTATGGTCGACTGGAAGAGAATGCCCATGGCATTAAGTCCGCCTGTGTACAAGTTTTGTTTTGTGCATAAAGTATAAATAAATAAATAAATAAATAATATAATAATACAATTTAAACTGCTTATACGCTCCTAATGATTGGCGTACGTTAACTAGATTTATATTTAAAATCCAGGTGGCCGCCGCAAGGTTACAGAACAAACTATCGGAACTGGGCAGGCCGGAGTCGGAGATTAACGCGGCTCGTCAAATAATCAGGGATGCCGCGCATAAAGTCAAAAACGTTCAGAAGAGATTTGCTCGACACGTGGTCACGGTATGACGGAGAACAACAATTACCTAAGTCCCTACTATCTGTGAACAAATTAATTTTCTTCGGTTTTCCCGAGGCGTAGATTAAATTAAAACTAATTTTACTGCGGCTTTCGTTCTCGTCGAACCCGTCGCTTGCGACAAAGGGCTTGCCGTGTAAATTAACCCACAGACACAGCCCACTCAGTTTCTCACCGGATCTTCTCAAGGGGTCGCGTTTCCGATCCGGTGGTAGATTCAGCGAAGCACGGCTCTTGCTAGGGTTCGTGTTAGCAGCGCCGCTAGGTTTGAGCCCCGTAAGCTCACCTACTAGTTCGGTGAATCTAGAATAACCCGTCGGGATTACTAGAATAGGTGGAAAAAAAGCGGCTTTCGTACATGACTTGTACAATGTAACAACGAACAATGTAGGTAAATTATTCGGAATATCTTAATATCGTATATGGGTAGAAAAAAATCTGAAATTAAACCGTAAAACCATCTTTAATTATACTTACTATATGTTGTCGAAGTCTGTATTGGGTTTTGGCACCTGCTACGTCTTTATTTATGTTCACAGGCTACTTACTACCTAATGCTACTTTATAATATGTATTTCGTATGTATCATTTAATCAATTATTATAAACGTAAATAAAAAGTACATAAGTAGGTCTATTTCTGGTACTCATAGTACCGTAGATTGGGGTCAGGCGACCGTATGTGATTCGTCCCTCATTATTTATTTATAAAAAGGGTATATACATGAAGAATAGGGATCGCAGCGCATAAAATAAAAGTTAATAATAAAATAAAAGTTCCGTTCTTACCAATCCTAGATACATATCATGTTTTGATTGAACGAAATGAGAGTGAGTTAATTTAGTTATTTTGTATGGTATATAGGTCGACAGTACCGACAACCGTACCGCCTTAGCTTCAACGCTCAAAGAGATCTTGTCGGACACCATGGAGAAGAATAAGCGACCGGTTTCGCCAGAGCCCCGGCCCCCGTCAACGGTTTCGGCGCCCGCCGTCCTGCCCCCCAGTGCGGAAGTTCAACCTACACCAGACACAGCTGACGAAGGAAACAAATGATTTTTTTTAAATTAATTTTAGAATACGGCCTCACGAAGTTTTCTCGTAGAGCTGTTTTTGTCACGTATTTTGGTGTTTAATTAAATGTAATGGTGATTTTATTCTGTGTTTTGTTCTTTTGGGTTTCCGTGCCCGAATTGTCATGATACGGATATCCGATAATTTTTCTGTTCGTATATCACAGAAATTTTGAGTATCTTGGCATAATTATTTCACTTGAACGAAATTTTACTACTGTCGAAGAAGGTGTCTCGTAAAAGGTAGATTTTAGTATAGCGAATGGCTTAACGCCTGAATTAATCATTGTGGTCATAAACCAGATTAAAATAATTGGAAACTATTTATTTGAATAAGCGAAAATCAGACTATTTAAATCTCATTCGTAGGTGAATTCATTCCGGAGATGGTTTATGACAAAATTTATGAATGAAACGAACTGTTGCAAGTTTCAAATTTGTTTCTATCTCATACCTCATAAGTACTTATACGAATATTTTGCGAAACGGCAAAAGTAAAAATCTATCAACAAATGTATGTTCATGCTGGTCGTGCACTTAAACCTAGGTTTGCTTAGAAAATAAGCGGCTCCGTACACATCGATAGTTCAGATAGCTTATTGGTAATAAGTGCCACTTCGATAAAGCGGCACGACACGAGAACCCACTCATCGTGGCCGCCGGTAACTACATCCCCGATCCTGCGGACAGAATGGAAAGCAGTCGACGTCGCCCAAAACACGTCATCTCGGATCCTCCCGAACCACTAACGGTGCTTTTAGGTACTTCAAGCACCGGTCACCGTTCTTGTCGAACCCGTCGCTTGCGACGAAGGGCTCGACGAGTAAATTAACTCTCAGACACAGCCCACTGAGTTTCTCGCCGGATCTTCTCAGTGGGTCGCGTTTCCGATCCGGTGGTAGATTCTGCGAAGCACGGCTCTTGCTAGGGTTCGTGTTAGCAACATCGTCAGGTTTGAGCCCCGTGAGCTCACCTACTAAAGTTAGGGTTACGCTGACATAGCCGCTAGGGCTACCAGCTTAGGTACGAAAAAAAAAAAAAAAGGTAATAAGTGTTGGTACTTACTACCTACAATTTAATACTTTGTTTAAAAATTATTTTTCATCGAAGTAGGATTTTTCACACACACATACCGAAATATTATTAGTTTGTATTAAAACTTTTTCCATAATAAACCTATTTTCAAATTACATTTACAATTACAGTATACAAATACATTAAAATATTTTTTTATTGAAAGGAGGTTACATATTAATAATTTTAAATTTTGATCGAATCAAACTGGCTGTTGAATTATTTACGACAATTAAAAGAAAACAATTTGAAAAGTGCATCGATTTTCAAAATATGAGTACCTATCGAAAAAAATTCATTTCCAAGAAAGACGTTTGGCGGACGCCATTTTTTCCAATATTTTCTCAAATCAAGTCATCTTTTTGAGTTTTTTATGACTGATCATGTCATGAATGTTGATCTCCGTAGACTTTATGTTGATTGACGTATTAGTGGGCGCGAAATTAATACAGTTTTCAATTTTGAAGACATCACGCTGCGTAAATCAGTGATACAAGTTATGAAGATAAAATTGCGTAAGTATTTTTCTATTCGAAATTAAAATCGATGATATAAACTGATATGCCTCTTATGAATATCTGAGATGTTAAAATAAAAGCCAAACGTGTACTTGAAGATCAAAATTAAGAAAATGATTCAGAAGAACTTATTTCAAACTTTATTGAAATACCGCTGATGATTACGTTGTTCTTCGTCATTACTCCTCCCACACATGCACAAGAACTTTAGCGGATGCGATTATTAAAGTCCATTATTATTTTCTATTTGTTAGGCGACGGTAACCACTCAACATCAGGTGGGCCGTGTGCTCGTCTGCCTACAAAGACAACAAAAAATCAAAATAAAACTACGATTAAATTTACAAACGAAACCTCCTCATTCTGCTGGCGTGTGACTTGTATTTTGATCATGATATCAAAAACAATTGGTGCAATTAAATGTCACGAAATCTTGATACTTGCAGCGCGTGATCGTTTCCCGTCGACATCCTCGACTGAAGACATCGAAACCGGCACCGAGTGGGACATGAATCGGCACAGCATCCCACATCCGCTCCCTTACCCACATCCCGTCCCGGACATGTTGCATCCCATGCGCCATCCTCCCCCGCAGGCAATCATAGTCGGCTCAGTACGAAAACGTCGCGGCAACTTACCGAAGCATTCGGTTAAGATATTAAAGAGATGGCTTTACGAACACCGGTACAATGCGTATCCTAGTGACGCGGAGAAGCTTGCCTTGAGTCAGGAGGCAAATTTAAGTGTCCTGCAGGTTAGTGGTAGAGTAAAATGAGTAAGTGATGATATAAAAAGAGACTTGTTCAGATGTATATCTTATCAATAAATCTCTAGCACTAATAATATATATAAATAATAATAAATAATAAAAGCGCACACAAAAAGACTACAATTTTGTTCAGGTGTTCCTTAGAATTGCATAAAGAAATGGTTTTTTAAATTCGTCATCTACATTTATCATGATAGCTGATTTCTGAGATGTCGGTGTTGCAATAGGACTCCCAGTCACAGCACCTTCATAAGGTATAAACTAGAAACAGTAAAATCTACAAAGAATCCTAGCAAAGTTCAGTCTTAATATCTATTAATGAGTCTCTGCGACAGCGTAAGTGACATGGTCACTAGGGGGTCGCGGGTTCGAATCCCGCCAAGGTTAGATATTTGTATGATAAATATAAAATGTCTTTTCCAGGGTTATGGATGTATATTAAATATATGTAGGTGTATAATAAAAATCTTACATTTATTTCCGTTATCTGGTACCTGTAACACAAGTTCTTTACGAACTTACCACGGGACCAGTTAACGTGGCGTGATTGTTAGTAAATATTTATTATTATTATTATTATTAAATTATATTAAACTAGCGACCCGCCCTCGCTTCGCTTCGGAAACTGTAATTTATTATTGATTTCTCCACTATTTAATGGATGTTATTATACATATAAAGCTTCCTCTTCAATCACTCTATCTATTAAAAAAAAACGCAACAAAATCCGTTGCATTATTTTAAAGATTTAAGCATACATAGGGATATAGGGACAGAGAAAGCGACTTTGTTTTATACTATGTAGTGAAGTTATTTGTGTGTTATTAAACCGTCCAATTTTCCGTAGGTTTGCAATTGGTTCATAAACGCCCGTCGCCGTATCTTACCGGAGATGATCAGACGCGAAGGTCACGATCCCTTACACTATACGATCTCGCGTCGTGGCAGGAAGCAGCCCGGTGCTGCAGCAGGAGTGGGACCAATGGTGAGGCTTTCTGCCGCCTCGACGTCTGGGTACGGACTGGGCCACGGTAACGTCACTGTAACATCCTGGGACAGCATTATGATGGAGGTTGGTACGAAATTTGTACAATCAGCCTTATTTGCTTTACGTTCTGATTTGAACGCTTGATCAAATATCGCTTCTCAAATCTCAAAGTGTTACCGATTTTGCATCTGGCATACTGGACCACCACCCCGCCTATTTCTGCCGTAAAGCAGTAATGCGTTTCGGTTTGAAGGGCGGGGCAGCCGTTGTAACTATACTGAGACCTTAGAACTCACATCTCAAGGTGGGTGATGCATTTACATTGTGGATGTCTATGGGTTCCAGTAACCATTTACCACCAGGTGGGCTGTAAGCTCGTTCAGCCATTAAAGTAATAAAAAAAAAATCTCACTTGACCTTATCTAATGAGTAATTGGCATTTCAGAAGAGTAATTAAACTGTCTAATTTTCTTTTTCCACTTAGAATCGAGTGGAAGTTCGCAATCACGACTATGGCAACGATTTGCTAGTGTATCGTAGCGACGGAGAGCTCGGCGAGGAAGGCTACGCCAGCACTCTGAGCGAGGAGGAGGTGAAGTACGATCCGTCCGTCTGGCAGTCTGTCATCAGATACGGGCCTGACGACTTGCATCCCGCAACTAGAGGGTATGAATCAACCTTTTCACTGGGATTTAAAGGTCATGGGAACGCGAATATTGTAAAATTGGTCCAATTTCTACTGTTAAGCTTAAAAAAAACTTTTTTGTTTTATTGCTTAGATGGGTGGACGAGCTCACAGCTCACCTGTTGTTAAGTGGTTACTGGAGCCCATAGACATCTACAACGTAAATGCCGCCACCTACCTTGAGATATGAGTTCCAAGGTCTCAGTTTTTTGTAACACAATAGCTGCCCAACCCTTCAAACCGAAATGCATTACTGCTTCACGGCAGAAATAGGCAGGGCGGTGGTACCTAACCGTGCGGACTCACAAGAAGTCCTACCACCAGTAATTACGCAAATAATTTTGCGGGTTTGATTTTTATTACACGATGCTGTTAATTCACTGTCGAAGTCAATCGTGAACATTTGGTAAGTACGTATTTCATTAGAAAAATTTGTACCTGCCGGTGGGATTCGAATACCGGTTCATCGCTACATACGACTGCACCGGATGTCTTATCCTTTAGGCCACGTCGACTAGAGTGATGGTTTGATCTCGATAAGTATGCATCCACGCTCTGTCTCACAGGAACCCTTCAGTCGTGACGGTGGCCACAACAGAAGCAAACGTGGCACAACAAAAGTCTGAGATCGTCACAACAAGCGACGGCAGCACGTGGCACTCGCTGCAGCCCGTCTCGCAGCCAAGCGCACGTGTACACTCTGCCCAACTGCATCCCCACGCTCAGATACCGACGCACGCTCAACTGCAGAATCTTGCCCAAATGCAGTATCACGGGCAGCTTCAGGCGCTTAGACCGAGACGGATGCAGGTGAGCCCCCCGCCCCCGCCTCACCCCCCGCCACCAGTCGCAGTCGAACTAGAAGTGGCCACCACCGACATGTGGTGTCACACCGCCAGTTAACCAATGTGGCTGGGACTTAGCGATTGTAAAGCGGGACGAGCCTCATAGCTTTAAGTTGCAGTTGAGGTCGAATTGGCTCAAAACTGCGGTGCTGTGCGGTTGAAGCTTTTTTGACCTTAAGTTTTAATGTACGAACAAGTTTGACAGAGGGGTCCCGCAAACAGAGAGGACATGACAGAGAGGAGAACATGCCTTCTTTCCTCTAGTGAAATAATTTCAGTCAGCAGTTTGTGGTCTCTCCGAACTCTATCATGCTGCAGTCAGAGTTTACAAAGTCTTTAGCAATTATGGTTTAAGTTTCCTTATTTAGTGGCGTTTTTCAAGATTTATTTTGCAAGAGAAGTCGGTGTTAAAACACAGTTTGTAATTTTGATTGTTGTCATTTGTATTTTTGGTCGAGAATGATTGTTTGGTTCTTTTGTTGTCAATAAACGTGTTTTTTGTCTTGCTGCGAACTGTTTTCGTCTGGTGTTTTAATGCCGGCATCACCTGCAGTGCGGTGGTTGGAGGCGCTGAATGTTGTGGCTACTCCAGGTGGTGCCGAGCATTGAGGACGGTGAGGAGGACTTCAAGCGCTTGTATCTGCTCGTCGAGACGGCTGTAGCGGTCCGCCAGAGGGAGAGGGAACAGGAAGCTCTGTTACCGCATTGCTAAAATCATCGGTCCCCACACATTTGGGCTTTTGTTGCCAATGTCAATAAACAATGGCGCTTGTACTATTGACATCTCCAACAGGTGTAAAAAAAACGATCTCTTCAACAAAGATAAGTGGAATGATGCCTGATGCAATATTATCGACCCGATAATTTTATAGAAAGAGCAATCGAAAAATACATTCATAACCAATAAATTAACTTCCTAATGCGATAAGTTCTAATAAGCTTGGCTCAGTAAATTAACAATACTTTCTGTTTGTAATGGGGGGTACATTATTTCTGGAGGAACCCTTAATTAATGTATGATATGTTAAGATGAACACATTTTATAAGTACAGAAATTCCTACTTTCCGTGTTGCAAGAACGATTTGATACAAAATAATTTGAAACAAAGTATGCAATTGTACACAGTACACTTGTTACCAAAAAGTTTTCTGAACTATCGATGTGTACGGACCAGACTTATTGTGTAAGCAAACTTAGGTATTTAAGTGCAGGAAATCTTCACGTAACTGTAAGTATACTTTGGCAATAAACAAGCAATATTTTTATGATAGATTTTTTACTTTTTCATTTCAGAAAAATATTCGTGTGTGAGTTTGGAACAAGCTTTAAATTGATTTTTTTAATATCGGTCTTAGCATCGGTCTTATGTCCATAGAAGGTACTTACTGGTGGTAGGACCTCTTGTGAGTCCGCGCGGGTTGGTACCACCACCGTGTCTATTTCTGCCGTGAAGCAGTAATGCATTTCAGTTTGCGGGGTGGGGCAGCAGTTGCACTTTAGACCTTAGAACTTATATCTCAAGGTGGGTGGTGCATTAACGTCGTAGATGTCTATGGGCTCCAGTAACCACTTAACACCAGGTGGGCTGTGAGCTCGTCCACCCATCTAAACAAGAAAAAAAAGTAGATTGTTTGTTGATGATACTGTGTGCTTAGTTGTAAGTTTTTTAACGTTCTCGATAGCGTAAAAGTCGAACTCAAATTTGTATGCAGTTGGGCGCTGTTCCAACTGCAAACAAATTTGTGCTAACTTTAACGTTATCGAAAACGTTAAAAAGCTCGCACTAAGCATACTTGTCTCACGGTACGGTCGGGTCCACTCGAGTCTGCAGAATAACTTGGATTCTGTGCATCCACGTCGAGGAGTGGTCTGCGGGATTGTGACGACCCCATTGATTGTTCTAGCGTCGCGTCACTCACTCGGTGCCAACAACAGTACTTTTTACCACTATCTAGAACCGTTGCGTATATTGGCACTAGATTGTAAGCATAAAGTGTGCCTTCGGAATTAGATATTAATTCGTTTGCAGGCTGCTTTTTCGAACACTGAGTTTTATTTTATTGAATTTAAAAAATATATATTACATTTCATAACCTAAATAGCATCGCACATATATAAAGTACATACCTATTTAAGGGTTATGAAGATACATTTCACGGTATATGAGCTTCAAATAAGGCTTAAAAGCATTTCTTAGAGATGGAGATGCGAGGTGGATAGCTAAATTGTGCCGTTGGCATTGCTGATGTTTACGAAGAGCATTAGCTTTTACAAGCGCTCGTTTGGTTAACATGGCGACAAAATTAATATGTAATTTCGTCTTTTTTCAATGTCAAACATGGATTTGATAATAATTGATACGTTTTTCGTTGATCTTACGGATTGCAAAATTTTATTTGTTGATTTCGCCCCAATTTTGGCGGCTTCTCCTTTTGCCGCCCGTACTCCAGCCAACCACCGATATTCGATCAGTACATCGACGACGTACTCGATGACGTAGTCGACTCAACGAGTTTGACGTGAACGAGTTTAAAGGTTTCTGATGACTCGTAGGGAAAATTTGTTTAAAACTCCAACGGTATCTGTGCTTTTCTTAAAGTGATAAATCTAAATATGTACATATATAAAAAATGAATTGCTGTTCGTTAGTCTCGCTAAAACTCGAAAGCGACTGGACCGATTTGGCTAATTTTGGTCTTGAATTATTTGTGGAAGTTCAGAGAATGTTTAAAAGGTAGATAAATATGAAAATGCTCGGAATTAATAAAAATTACAATTTTGTTTTTCCTTTGATGTGTCTCCCGTCGGACGAATTCCTTTTGTTTGTTTTAAGTTTATTTTATACAAAAGTTTAGGTCTTTTATTTATCGATTGAGGCACTACGAAGTCTGCCATGTCAGCTAGTGGATAATAACAGTCTTTAATTAAAAAATAAAATCAACAATTTATTATAATTAAGTTTTTGTACATTTCGTTGAATGGTTCAAGCGGGGCTCGCGGGCGCGGCTCACGCGACCAGCGGGTCCAGGATCGACTGTACCTCCGCGAAGATCTCATCCACAGGACGTTCCGCGTTTATCTGTTGGGAAACAGTCGTATTACAGTAGAAGACGATTGTAGGACCAGCCGCATCATGTCTGGTTTCCGTGCTTACCGGTGCACCTGGTGTTAAGTGGTTACCGGAGCCCATAGACATCTAAAACCTAAATGCCGCCACCCACCTTGAGATATGAGTTCTAAGGTCTCTACCCTTCAAACCGAGACGCATTACTCCTTCACGGCAGAAATAGGCAGGGTGGTGGTACCTACCCACGCGGACTCACAAGAGGTCCTACCACCAGTAATTACGCAAATTATAATTTTGCGGGTTTCATATTTATTTTTTAAGTGACGATAAAAGCTCACGTCAGCGTGCTAGCTAATAACACTGTTAAGAGCATGGGCAACGGCAATGGCTGGATAAAGTTTTAGCCACCCACTCGTAGCCAGCGCCGACTATTGAATAGCTTTATGGTTGATGTGTAACAAGAATAAAACTGGTAATGTAATGCAATGAAATCATCTGATGCGCGGTTTGACGGTAGACCTTGCGTTTAGAGGCGGAGCCCGCGGGCAGCACAATGCTACCGTCTATCGTAAGAAGTTAGGTTGCTACTTTATTTAGGCTATCTCAAGCCTTTAAGAGCAGCTCATTCCTGCTTTGGATCAGGCTTTGATAATGAACAAGACTTATAGTTTCCTACCAGTACCTGTTACCTATTGGAGTACGCTGTTGCCCAACCTGTCAATCATTTAGTCGCCTTACGATATCCACGGGAAGAGATGAGAGGTGCTAGGCTACACACAGCCAGTTGGAAGTTAGAAAGTCGTCCGAATAAAGTAGTATGTGAACTGACCCTCCTGAGTTTGTCCGGGTACTGCGCCAGGACGAGGTCGTTGTTGTCCAGGAAGGTCTTCAGCCTGAGCTTGATGGTCTCCTCGTTGTCATCGGCGCGGCCGGAGCTGGCGGCACGGCCCAGAAGGCGCTGCGTCAGCGTCTCCGAGGAAGCCTCGAAGTATATTATCACCTGACGCACAGTCACGTTCTATTTTTAGATCTACATGAGGCGAACAAATATGCCTGTGTTCGTGCCATGTGCAATATTCATCCTCTGACTTCTTGTAAACCATTCTTCCAAAAACATAATATTTTAACTGTACCATCCATATATATACAAGAATGTTGTTTGTTTGTTAAAAAGCACCCACAATTATATAAATCGTGTGGCGAGTACTGTCAATTTAATACAAGATACCCTACTAAACTAATGTTACCAAGTATAAATACTCGTTACTACCATACAAACTGTTATCCTATGACTATCAGAATATTTAATAAGATACCAAACAGCATAAGAGATCTTCCACTAACTCAATTTAAAAGAAAATTATATTTATGGCTAATAGACAAGGCTTATTATAGTGTGCAAGAATTTTTAAATGATAAGTGTTGTACATAATAAAATATTAGAATAAGAAGTGATAGAATGTAAAAATAGATAGATTTAGTAAATTTTGTGTTATAATTAATATAAAAATAAATTAAATTTTCGCATGCCTAAACAGGCGAAATATATGAAGCTATGTCCTATATCTTGTAAACTATATTTCTGGCGAATAAAGATTTTCTTTCTTTCTTTCTTTCTTTCTTAATCGCATTCCTATTTTATTGCTACTTTTTTCCTACCTATGCTGATAGCCTTGAGAGGCTATTTCAGCTTCTCCTTGACGTGTAGGTGAGCTCACGAGGCTCAAACCGGGTGTGTTGCTAACACTGGCCCTAGCAAGAGCAGTGCTTAGCAGAATCTACCACCGGATCGGAATCGCGACCCACTGAGAGGATCCGGCGAGAAACAGTGGGCTGTGTCTGTGGATTAATTCCGGGTTCGACGAGGACGGTGACTGGTGCTTATGGTACCTAATTACTACTAGAGCTGCGCTGGCGCTATGACCCCGAAGCAGCGCTTTGGTCTCAGACAATACTCCGCCATTCATCATGACATTTCGCTACACCTAGCCAGTCCGGCACTTGAAGATCACGTAAATTTCCTTCCACAGCGTCAGACCAGCTTTTTTTTTCTACCAGAGCTGATGGTCTTGAAAGACAATTTCAGTGTAGTCTTAACAAGTAGATGAGCTCACGGGGCTCATTATCATAGTCATCTCACCGAAACAGGAGCGATGTTCTCTTCAAAAGCGATACCCTGTGACTTCTCGCGAGGGTAGCCGTCGATGAGGAAGCCTTTGGATTCTTCAGCGCGGGCCAGGATCGCTTCTTTTAGCAGATCCAGGACGATTTCATTAGGGACAAGCTCGCCTTAAAAAAAATCAAACGTTAATTTTGCTATAACAACGGTAAATATCGTAAGAGCTCTTAAAATTTTAATACGAGAGAACTAGAATTTATTTTATTATTATTTTTTGTATTATTGCCTAGATGAGCGACGATCTCACAGCCCACCTGGTGTTAAGTGGTTACTGGAGCCCAAACTCATTTACAACGTAAATGCGCAACCCACCTTGAGGTATAAGTTCTAAGGTCTCAGTATAGTTACAACGGCTGCCTCATCCTCCAAACCGAAACGCATTACTGCTTCACGGCAGAAATAGGCAGGGCGAGAGGCTCCACCACCAGTAATGACAAGAAGTCCTACCACGAATCTGTGAAACGTAGCCTTGATTCGCCAATTTACAATAAGCAGACTCGCCCGGTTTCATGTTAAACTTAAACCGTAACGTATAGAGATCGAATATCAATAACGGTGCTTGAAATGTTAAATTCAATGCGTGTAATAGGTCATTTCATGCGTTTCCAATATAAAAAAAAACACGAGAATTAATAATTTTAAACCAGTTTATTCTTTAACCGACTTAAAAAAATGATGAGGTTCTCAATTCGACTGTATGTTTTTTTTGTTTGTTACCTCATAGCTTTTGACTGGGTGAATCGATTTTGATGATTCTTTTTTTATTAAAAAGCTGACGCTTCCCGTGTGGTCTTATTTCAATTTAGTCTAGTTCTGATAATGGTATCCATGAGAAAGCCATATAAGTCTTAAATTTGCATTAAGTACGTGCGCGACAAATAGATGAATAAATAACTTAATATCACGCCAACCGATTTCGATGATTATTGTTTTTAGTATATATTAATTTGTTTTGGAATATCTTTTTTTTCTACTTGAAGTCGGTTTTTGTTAAAGCATGTCTGTCTATTTACAACAATTATTACCAACCTCTTTCCATAATAGCGGTAAGGCATTTCGCCCTCTCCGAGCCGCTTTTGACTTCAGCCCTGAGCAGGTCTCCAGTCGAGAGGTGAGTGAACCCGTATTTGGCGACGATCTTGTCGCATTGTGTTCCCTTTCCTGATCCGGGACCTCCCAGGACCCACACGATTGGCTTTTTCGATGTATCTATGGGTGCCTGTAATATTTAAAAAATTTTGTTTATTTAATTGTTGACCTACATATTGACGGTTAAAATCGAAAGTAGTTGTATATTCATATTTATTTTATTAAAACGAAAACAATAGAGACACAAGAAGCACAGGTTTCAACTTTTGTATTTATTTGTGGTAAATGTGGCATTTTCTTTTAGATATAAACGAATTATCGCGTTGTATTCTATCAGTCTAACGATTAAACGTAAAAAAACAGTGAGTACATCGTGTAAGATATAAAACATATTATGTAACTACATATTTCTTTCGTATACATAACCTATGAAGAACTAGAATCATACAAAGCTCGAGTAACTTGTATAGTTAATGTGATAGCTAAAAATACCTAAAAGGCTAAACGGAAATATGGGTACATTCTGATGATCTTGTAGTGTATTTCTAACCATGTACGCTTTGCATTTCGGTGATTTGCACATCAGAGGGCACGGCGGCAGCTTATCAACAATCGGCTCTTTACACGGTTCACATAGTTTCTTTTCCATTGCATAATACAAAAATGTACCTATTGTTTATTTTTTTATTCTTTATTCATATTTGATATAAAATTTGACGTTTTTAAATAAAACGTCAATAGTAGACAAAGAGAACGTTGCCTTCATGATTTATCGGTCGATGTCATCGACATAGTTATTCGAATGTTTATGCAGGTCGTAAGGTTTCCCGGGCAACAAAGAAATAATTAAATCATAATTGTAAACGGACATGCTTTAATAAAAGCCGACTTCAAATAGAAGAAAAGAGATATTCCAAAACAAATTAATATACAATAGAAACAATAATCATCGAAATCGGTTGGCGTGATATTGAGTTATTCATCTATTTGTCGCGCACATACTTACTCCAAATTTAAGACTTATATGGTTTTCTCATGGATACCATTATCAGAATTTTGAAATGGGACCACACGGGAAGCGTCAGCTTTCGAATAAGATAAGAATCATCAAAATCGATTCACCCAGTCAAAAGCTATGAGGTAACAAACATAAAAAAAACATACAGTCGAATTGAGAGCCTCCTCCTTTTTTGAAATCGGTTAACAAACCTTCATATATTAATGTTAAACGTTATTCTTTTGTTAAGCATACATAGTTCTCGGTCACTGAACGATCGGTTCGTTCCTTTTCGTCTTTTAGGAAGGCATTGAAAATAATCTACTGCTGCAGTCACGTTCGTCCTCGCTCCATTTCTTTTTTTTTTTTTCTTTTCAAATCACCTGTCAAGTTTCTGTTTTAGTCCATGTCTAGCCGTTGTAGGTCGTATGTCCTGTCAAAGAGGTTTCACGCCACGACGGTCATGTTTTTTAATGAGCCGACCTGTAATGCAAATACTCGCCTTCTGCTCCTAACATCCGGAGACCGTCAAAACCCATATATCCCTCATACTTCCGAGACACGGTAACTACGGACGATGTGTAGATTGCTGGTTGAAAAAAAAAAAAACTAGATGGTAGTGCTAAATCACGCGGACTCACAATACACCCCCTTTTTTACTACTACTAGGAATACAACTTCATATGTATATACGTATATTAGATTACCACTAGAATAAAGGTATTTTTTTTCCATTACGGGATAATATTATCAAGAGGAATCCGACTTTATCAGGACTAATGTAAAAATGGATGTGTTTGTGCACTTAATAACAAGCTATCACAAACCGACTAGTTTACTCAGTTTTCAGTCTCTCTATGGAATTGTATGAGACCTTTTACTGATATTACACTTTGCCGCATTATCTAAAGGGCCGTTTGACGTAAGTACGACCTATTACGACAGCGGGAAATCGATCGAAGATATTAAATATTCAAAACTACGCCGCCAGCCTTCCTTTTCTTTTTGTGTGTCTATAAACCTGAACGTTTTTGAGATTCGAGAATCTGGTAATTTATAGTTTTTTTTTATTGCTTAGATGGGTGGACACGCTCACTTGGTGTTAAGTGGTTACTGGAGCCCATAGACATTTACAACGTATATGTGCTACCCACTTTCAGATATAAGTTCTAAGGTCTCAGTATAGTTACAACGGCTGCCCCACCCTTCAAAACGAAACGCATAACTGCTTCACGGCAGAACTAGGCAGGGTGGTCGTACCTACCGGTGCGGACTCACAAGAGGTCCTACCACCAGTAAAAATAATTAGTTAAATTATTAAAATAATTATTTCAGGCAGAGGTAATAAAAGTTCATGGCGCAGCCACAACTCCGGCGGTTCTGTGGGTAGTAGGGGGCCCGGGGAGCAACGGCCGAAACGCATTACTGTTTCACATGCCTTAGTAAAGTTCTCTTATTGGGTCGCTGGTCTGTGTTAGGTAGTCCTCTGACTACTAAGAGACAAGAGAACAAAAATAAAGAGTCCTTAAAACATTTGAATATGCAATTTCGAAAAGGGCACATCTCTGAAAATGTAAAATGTTCAGGAAATGACCACCCAACTTAAAATATAAGTTCTAAGGTCTCAAGTATAGTTCCAACGGCTGCCCCACCTTTCAACCCGAAACGCATTGCTGCTTCACGGCAGAAATAGGCAGGGCGGTGGTACGTACCCGCGTGGATTCACAAGAGGTCCTACCACCAGTAATTACGCAAATTATAATTTTGCGGGTTTGATTTTTACTACACGATGTTATTCCTTCACCGTGGAAGTCAATCGTGAACATTTGTTGAGTACGCATTTCATTAGAAAAATTGGTACCCGCCTGGGATGCGAACACCGGTGCATCGCTCAAGACGAATGCACCGGATGTCTTATCCTTTAGGCCATGACCACTTAAAATTCAAGCGATGACTGTTTTCTACCGTGAATGCTGTACATTCCATCAAATTTAGTATAGCATAGTATCAGGCTCTACAATAGTTTTCCCTCCACGAAGTTACCGAATGCTATGACGATGATGATGATGCAAAATATATATTGCGTGCCAAATGTACTCTACATTACACTTAACAATCCTCTAAAATTAAAATATTATCTATTTTTTATAAAATTAAATGTATTCTTCTACTTCACTTGTTATTTCACAAGAACACGAGATTTATTTATTTCAATTATCATTTTCTACTCCTCAATAACTATGATCCTGGTGGTAAGAACTCAGTCCGCACGGGTAGGTGCCACCATCCTGCCTGCTTCTGCCGTGAAGCAGTAATGCGTTTGAAGGGTGGGGCAGCCGTTGTAACTATACTGAGACCTTAGAGCTCATATCTCAAGGCGGGTGGCGGCATTTACGTTGTAGCTATGGGCTCCGGTAACCACTTAGCTGTGAGCTCGTTCGCCCATTTATGCAATAAATAAAAAAAAAAAGGTGATTTATTTCTTAACCTATCCAGAATCTACTACTTACTGTTTTTAATGAGCACGAATTAAAAATACACGAAATTTTTTAGCAGACCTCGTTTAGACATTGGCCGTTCACAAGGTTAGTTTAAAAATAAGATGGCTAAGCGAACCGTGTCTGTAGCATTTAGGTAACAGTGTGACGCGACCACATCTTTGGCTCGTTGATGCGATCTGTAGATGCGAGTATACAGATTTTTTTGCAAACTTGTCTGCCGGTAGCATCGAGGAGATATTCTTTTCTTTTATTGCTTAGATGGGTGGACGAGTTCACAGCCCACCCGGTGCTAAGTGGTTAAGTGGTGATGGTTAATACCAGTTCCAAGGTCTCAAGTATAGTTACAACGGCTGCCCCACCCTTCAAATCGCAACGCATTACTGCTTTACGGCAGAAATAGGCATGGTGGTGGTACCTACCCGCGCGGACTCACAAGAGGTCCTACCACCAGTAATGGCTCCGCACTGACCGGTAGAAGAGTTCTCGGGGTTGGAAGAATTCGCTGACTGATGCGCTAGCAAGAAAAGTGCTTCGCAGAATTGTATGCAGCATAATCAATTTATAATTCGCAAGTAAGGTAGAAAATGGAGTAAAAAGAAGTTTCTGTGGGCGCGTAAGATTTTTTTTATTTGTTTAGATGGGTGGATAAGCTCACAGTCCACCTGGTTTTAAGTGGTTACTGAAACCCATAGACATCTACAAAGTAAATGCGTCACCCACCTTGGGACAAAAGTTCTAAGGTCTTAACGGTTGCCCACTCTTCAAATCGCAACGCATTACTGCTTTACGGCAAAAATAGGCATGGTGATGGTACCTACCCGTGCGGACTCACAAGAGGTCCTACCACCAGTAAAAAGTAAGTACGTATACGTACTTTTTTCTGTTTTTTTTTTGTACAAGGTACTCATTTTCAAAAATGTTGGTAAACCCATATTTTTATGTTTAGATTAGTTTATGAACGTAAAAAGACGAATAGTGAAGAAAATGTCCTATATATTATTAAGCAGATAAGATCCGATAGGCGAAACTAACTAGCACGAAGAACAAAAAAAACTAGAGGTGTAATTTATTAAAGAATGCTGACGTTGGCAACTTGTCAGCGAATGCTTGACTATCAACGTAATATAAAGACTTACAGCACCAATATACATTTGGTGTCAAAAACATTGTGAAAAAGTCCAAAATGTAGATTGTGTAAAAATATAAATTAATATAATTTTTCTTTTCGTTTTCATGATGCTCTAAGTTTTGGTAATTTTTTTATGATCGGCCGCCTGGCTAACGTCGACCCTCCCTGGGAATGCGTTTGTTGACCTTGGGTCTAAGTTGTGTTGGGTTCGATCAGGCTATGGCTCTTAGTCGCCTTCTAGGACACTCATGAGCTAAGTTTGGGCTGGGAGTATGCTTAGGCGCCCCAACACGCTAAGAGGGAAGTGAGAGAAGAAATGTTATATGATAGAGGAGTATGGAAGGAGAAAACATGTTGCGTCGACCCCAGGCGACTGGGAGAAGGTCAGAAGAATGATGATATTTTTTAATTTATTTTTATTGTCTTAGTACGCAGGCGAGAACGCGGCCCACCTGATAGTGAGTGGTTGCCGTCGCTCATGGACTTCAGCAATTTCAGAGGCAGAGCCAAGCTGCTGCCTACCGTACCGTTTGAGTGATCTTCTCGAGAATGAAAACATAATTTATTTATTTAATAATAATAATGAAGTCTTTAACACGCCTTCAATATTCAAATTGTAATTTAGAACATTCTCTGTGAATCTAGGTAACGCCACATACACATGTATGCATCAAAGTTTTAACGTGAGAACAAAAGACACAAACACACACAAGCTCAGTGTCGAATTAATATTTTTCGTCTCGACACGGAAGCACCAAACAAAACTATACCTTAGCAACATTGAAATTAAGATTATCACATAGATAATCGAAACGCAACGAGTCGATCTATTTTCATGTTGACTGACTGACTGTTGACAGTTTTCGAGGACAATGTCAACGTTTCTATAACGAGCATGGTCGCTGACATTGTTTTTTGCGAACTAGCTGTTAAAATTAGTAACGTAAGACTTAAATTGGAATGATTAATTAAGAGTTTAAAATTGGTTCAATGATAGTGAAACAAATTGAGCATCATCCATTTTTTCTGCTAATAATTGTAATTAAGGCTTATATTCGAATAAAGAATATGTGGCTTTAAAGCTGAGCTTTAGTTTAGTAGCCCACTGAGTGTCTCGCCGGATCTTCTCAGTGGGTCGCGTTTTCGATCCGGTGGTAGATTCTGCAAAGCACTGCTAGGGTTAGTGCTAGCAACGACGTCAGGTTTGAGGCCCGTGATCTCACCTACTTGTCAAGGTTACGCTGAAATGGTCTCTCAAGACCATCAGCTTAGGTAGGAGAAAAAAAAATAAAAAAAAATTAGTTTAGTTTATTGGCCTCCTACTTAATATTAATACAAAATGTTTGCAAGAACCTTCTGAAGGATGGAGTTTAAAAAATCATTTTCAATCAACTTTTTTCGAATAGATATCTAATATCTAAAGAGTTATTTTCATAAATTCCACCAAAAGCTTACTGTAATTTTTTTTTCATTTTTCGTGAGCGAGCTCTCGTCTTTTTTACTGTTAAGTGGTCACCAAAGCTCATAAACATCACGACGTGAGTGTCCTGGGTTAGAGCATTAAAACATGAGATCGGAATATCAATATACAAGATACACTCACATACGCTTATTTATCTATACTAATATTATAAAGAGGAAAGATTTGTTTGTTTGTTTGTTTCGAATAGGCTCCGAAACTACTGGACCGATTTGAAAAATTCTTTTTCCATTAGAAGCCGACATTGTCCCTGATGAACATAGGCTACTTTTATTATTATTTTTTTTTTTTTTGGTTTCATGTGTGTTTTAATGCTTCCGAAGCGAAGCGAGGGCGGGTCGCTAGTTACCAATAAACCTAAATTTAAGTAAACCTGGATTCGTAACACAATGTAAGATTTTTTCCAGAAATATTTTTACGTAAATACGATTAGCGTGGCCATTGTTAAAGTGTCTTGGTCATGACTTGTAAAGCTGCCGCGGCTTCATTGAGGAACGCATGGCTCTGTAAATGTGTTAAAATATAGACATATTGCAATACTGCTATGGTTTTGTTTAAATTTTCTGTATATTTATTAATTATTTGTGCAATTATAATTAATTCACTGTTTGTCTGTTTGTCATTGTCTTGGGGTCTCGTGATACATAGGTCATTCTCATTTTTCGATGTTTCGAATTTAGTTTTGTCGTAACTAACTAATTATGGTGTCTTACGTCAACACTTGAATAGTACACTAACTAAAAGTCGAATGGTTCATGAATATTTTCAATGTTGGCTGTTTGATTGCAGTTTCATTTTCACGATAAGAATAATCAAAAAATTAAAGAGCTGACGGTTAGCGTGGTACGGACATGTGATGTGCCTAGGAGATATATGGAAATGGTAGTGCAAGATAGAGGGGGAAGAGGTCGACCGAACAAGACATGGATGGAGTGTGTGAATGACGATATGAGAGAGAGGCTGATAGAAGAGAATGGAAGAGAAAAATTTGCTGTGCCGACCCCACCTAGTGAAATAAGTTGGAGAAAAAAAAAGAAGATAAGAATAAGGCCGGTGTTAGAAAAGTGCCAATCATCTTCTCTATAAAACTTAGATTTATTTTCAATGGTTTCACGTTCTGAATTATACTGTTTTAATTAAACCGTAAAGTAGATTTAATTATATCTGTTGCTCGATCTATTTTGACTTGCGAAAACAGAAAAAAAAAAACAAATATATTACCTACCTTAAAAATGTTCATAAAAATACCTCGAAAATAAGTTCGCTAGCGTATTTCAGCAACTCTAGCCAAGTTGCCATAACAAGAACGACGAAACATCGGTAATCCAGCGCACTGTTCGTTTTCATCACACAAAAAAAACAACACAAGATAAAACAGATTTAACGAAAAACATCGAAATAACTAAAGACATTCATACGTTTTACTATTTATACGTTAATAAACATAGCGGTGGATGCCAGTTGGCTGCGTTCGAACTCGGATGGAAGCGATTAGGTACTGGATATGTTTTGGAGGAAAGCCCAATATTTTTAGTGTTTGGGGCTACGACCTAATAGTCAAGACGATCTTAGATAATTCGAGAAATCATTTTCATTAATATCTAACGTGACCATACGTCACGTTTTGGCGGGATTGTCCCGCTTTCAGGCTGTCCGTCCCGCTGTCTCCAACGAGAACAAAAATGTCCCGCTTTCATTTATCTGTTGTGCATGTGTTTATTAGAAACTTACCGAATACTTACTTATCCCAAATCCTTAATGCATACTAAAGTAACAAATTTTGCTGTAGAAAAGTAGTTTTTTGTTGCGAAATTATTTATAAATCTATATATTAATACGTGAAGCAAAAACTTTGTATCCCTTTTTACGAAAATTGCGCGGACGGAGGAGTATGAAATTTTCCACACTTATAGAGAATATAGAGAAGAAGTGCACAATGCTAATTTTTTTTTAAATAATGCATAAAAGATACATTAAATCAATAAAGAAAAACTTACACGCACTACATACCATGTATTTGACGCACACACGCATGCATACTATTTATTGTCAAACTTTTGTTCTTGACGTCTGTTGTGAAATTGAGAATAGATTAAATATTTTTTGTCTTTGTTAGTATTTTTATAGTGTAGTCTTGGCAAAATTTGTGATTATAGAAATATAAAATACAATCATAATAGTGTACAAACTTACAATTCCAATTAATTATAGTCGAATTTCGACTACTGCGGGACCTCTAGTATTATTTTAAGGGCAAGTTGGTGTAAGAATTAAGATGTCAGTGAGGGTAAGATACCTTATTAAATCATGCCCTATATATGTATTTATTTATATACGAAATTCCGTAGTCGTCCCGATATGACAAAAAAAAATGGCCACGCTATTAATATCCCGTAACAATGAATCATTTGGTGATCGAACGATTGATTGAATGGTTCTTCCTAACGTTCCCTAGTTTGTCCTCAATGTGTCCAAATCGGTGCTAGTTGCGTGAGAAGAATTTAAAACTAACATAATAAAAGTATTCACGCACGATTCATATTGAAAATCACAAGAATTATAGTGTTTCAAAATTGATAATACTGCCACTGTTCTCACAAAACTCCTGAGAAGAACCGGTGAAACAATCTCAATTGGTTTGTCTTTTTTCTTAGTTTTCTACTAACAATCAATCTTTGCGGGTTCCTTTATGCGTAAATCAAGGATATAACGCAGTAGCTCGTGAGCGATTTGTATGAATGAACTGGTCTTTTTAGGTGAGTAAAATGAACTCGTTCACCTATATGTAGTTTATTCGCACTGAATTTACCTAACTCCGATTCCACTTTCCGAGTAGATATTCACGTAACTCACTCACGTGAGCGATTCGATACGTCGTTACATATTCAAACACCCACACACAACTCACCGGTTGTATATTTATCGCATCACCCGTATAGCGCTTTTTCTAACCTCATGAACAGGCGAGTCGATATTAAATAATATATAAAGCCTAGAAAACTGATGCTTAACGATAAATCGGTAAATTGAAAGAATAAGCAGACATTACAAAAATCTCTTTTTTAAATACAAATTGTATTTAAACTGAAATATAATTCGTCTCTTTAATACTGTTGGTCTTAAGTCTGAAGGGAGTCTGAGAAATTGTATATTAACGAAATTCATTTAATTCAGGTAGCAAGTTCCGACTCTCGGGTTGTAGCACCATGCAGTCGGTACAATTGCACGCATTGACGGAACGAAACTACGATCAATATTATTAATCGAAGGAACGAAACGAACTATTATGGAACGAATTCCATTCCTAGTTCAATTTGGGGAGCCAACCGGTGATTTATAAGATCTACTAGACTTGCACAAGACCGTTTGCGGCTTCGATCAATATTATTGTTCGAAGGTTCGCGGTAATAAAGTAGTAAGTAGCTGGGTCAGCGACTCTATCCGTGTACTTACTTATACAGCTTTTTCTTTTTTCCTGCCTATTGCCAGTAACCTCGAGGGGTTATTCTAGTTTTGTCGAACGTGGCCTTACACAGCCGCTAGAAAAAGTATTTTTTACATTAAACCAAGTGATATAGGAATAGCGCGATTCAGAAAAATAACAACGCCATCTATCAAGTAAGGACTATAAGCGCGCGTAGTTTCTAAAAGTTTTGTATTCATGATTAACGTGATGTGTTTTTTAGATACCAAATATATTTAGAGTATTATTATTTTAGTATTTTCTTCGATTTCCGTGAGACGAAGACGTAATAATTAAAACAGCGGTTTTACGGTTTAGTCTCCTTTTTTTGTCTTTATATTATTTCCGATATTTCACAAACCAGTGTATTACTAGTACTTATGCCCTGAATACATCATTACGGTTCCTCCCGATCAATGTACGGTGCTTTTAGATACTTCAACCACTGGCTACCGTCCACGCCGAGCCCGTCCCTTGCGACGATGGGCTCGACGACTAAATTAACCCATTCACAGCCCACTGAGTTTCTCGCCGGATCTTCTCACTGGGTCGCGTTTCCGATCCGGTGGTAAATTCTGCGAAGCACGGCTCTTGCTAGGGCCAGTGTTAGCAACATTTCCGGTTTGAGCCCCGAGAGCTCATCTGCACGCTAGGGTGAAGCTGAAATAGCCTCTCAAGGCTATCGTATAGGTAGGAAAAATAAAAAAAAGTACTTACTAACCAGAATTGATTTCAAATTTACATGGTAACAGATTTTTATCGTATCTGATTTCATTGTAGGATTATTCACTTTTTCATTGCAATTTCGATTTATTCGCTTTTATTATTCATATTGATTACTATTGTATGGGAAAGACGAGTTTTATTTGCTATTACTTAAATACATCAATAATCTTATCGCTTTAGATTAGGTGTAATCGCTTGTTTTGTTTTGGCGAGAAAAAAAATGCTTCTTAACATATCAGTAAAGTGCATTATGCTACATTTGATTACTGTAGATAAAAATACTGTGCATTCTTAATTAATATTGAATTTATTTACATCGGCATCAAATTACAGAAGTGTATATGTAGTTATTAAAAACTATTTTTGGAAATAAAATATCACAATATTTAATAAGCGTTCGAATAATAGAAAAACTTAAACTAATTCTTTGAATTATATTCTAAATTTAACTTATCTTAAATGCATATTAGTTAAAAAAAAAAAAGTAAATCATATACACATTTTTTAACTACTGGCCAGCAATAAAATTATCTTTATTTTTATAGTTAGCGAGCTTTGTACGATTCTATTCTTGTTCTGATTATGACGTAACATTTACTGAAAAAAACTCGTAAACGTCATAAATTAACCTACATATTTAAAAAAAAGAATTAAAAACCGCAATTAAACAGTATATTTTTGTTTTCTGTCACTCACCATTTTTTATAAAATTAAAACTGACGTAGTATGCGACAATTTAGTAATTTCTGTTTAGAAACGTGTATTTCCCGCGCGTTCAGCGGACCGACTGCGGTCTGGAGCTCGCGGTCAAGGCTACGGAAACTGTGCCAACAGCCAATAATCGACCTCTGAAGACGCGGGAAAATTTTCATGGAGGTTATCATATGCTTCTAGCGCCAATAATGTTTTAAAATTTATTTTCCTAATATTATAATAAAAAGCATCAAGATGGACAATAAAACATGTAATTTAAAACACATTACACAGTAGGAACCTAGAAACATTCATCTTTGTTTTGTTTTGTAATAAGATAAAAATAGGAGATAAAAATATCTAATTCATGAAACCCAAGTCGTACATTGTTTTTTTATGTGTGTGTCACCACCAATATTTTCTTCTCTCTTTCTGAATAAGGTTGACTGGTATAAAATGTATTTAGAATTAGATCCACAATATCGTTGCTTTATTTTTGGTACCTAATCTATACTAATATTATAGAGCTGAAGAGTTTGTTTGTTTGAACGCGCTAATCTCAGAAACTACTGGTCCGATTTGAAAAATTGTTTCAGTTAGATAGCCCATTTATCGGGGAAGGCTATAAGGCTATATAACATCACGTTAAGATTGATTGAAGAAGATTTGGAAGTCGTGAAGGCTATAAGGCTATATAACATCACGTTAAGATTGATTGAAGAAGATTTGGAAGTCGTCGTGGCCTAAAAGATAAGACGTCCGGTGCATTCGTGTTGAAGCGATGCACCGGTGTTCGAATCCCGCAGGCGGGTACCAATTTTTCTAATCGATTGACTTCCACGGTGAAGGAATAACATCGTGTAATAAAAGTTAAACCCGCAAAATTATAATTTGCGTAATTACTGGTGGTAGGACCTGTTGTGAGTCCGCGCGGGTAGGTACCACCGCCCTGCCTATTTCTGCCGTGAAGCAGTAATGCGTTTCGGTTTGAAGGGAGGGGCAGCCGTTGTAGCTATACTGAGACCTTGCAACTTATATCTCAAGGTGGGTGGCGCATTTACGTTGTAGATGTCCATGGGCTCCAGTAACCACTTAACACCAGGTGGGCTGTGAGCTCGTCTAACCAACTAAGCAATAAAAAAAAAAAGCACCAGTAAAAAATGTTTCAAAATCAGGGTTTTTTTTTCCTTTTCAGAGCTTCCTCTGCGTGCGCTGCGGAAAAGTTTCGCTAAAGTAATGCATCAGAGAATTGTTCCCCTTTAAAAGATCTAAAAAAAAGTCCGCGACGGCATATGTCTATATGTTAAGGTTGGCTCCCTATAAAGTTTTTTATGCTAACCAAATTTGTTCTAAAATCAACCATTATTTGTGAAGGTGGTTTTATAAAGATGATATTAATTACTATCCAAATAAATACGTTATTGATTACAACATTGAAACACCTAAATCACTTCAAAATAGGCTTTGACAATTATAGATTTTTCTGGATTTCTCCAAGATACCATTCTCAGATCTTGATGTATAACAGGACCATTCGGGAAGTCTACCCTTTCGAACAATAAAAAAGAAAAAAGAATTATCAGCATCGGTTCAAGCATTCTCGAGAAATCGGTGAACATACATAGATAAAAAAAAATGGTCGAATTGATAGCTTCGTCTTTTGAAGTCGGTTAAAAAACCTGATTTTGGTACCTTAAATAGCTCCTTAACATTCTATTAATCAAAGATATTTTCACTTTCTACGTAAATGAAGAGGCGGATAAAATTTAGCGTTATGCCAAAATAACAATTCCACGCCGACGAAGTCGCGGGCAAAAGCTAGTAGTAAATGGTAATAATGGTACCTAATAGGAAATAAACAAGTAATAAAGTGTCCCTACAAATAATGATTATGACTGACTGTAACCATTGGTGAAATGAGGAACTTAGAACATAATATTTATTATAAAAAATAAAACAAATCTCTTGTGGGGCATAAACATTTAGCTATATAAAAGACAGTTTATTTTAAAAAGTGCTTTTTATTTAGAAATTGTACATAACAATAAACATTTTTTATAAACAAAATAAAATTTTCTTTCGCCACAGAACATTTCAAGATGAACTTAAAAAAGAAATTGTAATACAATCATGTTATATAATATCAATATTCTTATTGCATACAAAACATAATTTGAAAACAAAAGACAATTAATTATTCATTTCCACTTATATTTTTTCACACCCATACACATCCTTATTTAACATTTAATGTTCATATAAAATTAGTGCGTTTTATTTTTCCTGTTTGTTAAAATATCTATATACTAGTAAATACTAGCTAAGTCTAAATCTAGATTGGCCCCTGTTTGGTGATACTAAAGCTACGTGTAAAGATACTATTACTATACTCTTATTACTGTAGTAATATAGCTATTCTATAATTATGCTACTATAATATATAATGCAACACTACATGCGTATTTGTACTCTGTTGTGCTTTAGTATATCTCATAAATATTTGTTTTTGATATTAGTCGTTTTCAACGATTTTTTTCACATTCAATGTTCAAAAAGTACATTCCTATTAGTATATTAAAAAAAAAAACTTGTCATCACATCTTTTTTCCTGAGGTAAACGTAAATCAAATGAAATTGCACGATACATAAGATTAATTACAAAGGATAAACTAAGAAGTTGCCGTTTTAACTTAGAGTCGCCTCTTGAAGGGCGCTTGAGTTACTTAACCCTTTGAGCGCGAACCGTCGTTAGAGTGCGGAGCGTCGTAATATCGATTATTTGCGCAGTTTTATTATAGGCATATGGTATCGACCTGTACGGACGTTAGTCGCGCATAACGTCTTTAATAAAATAACATTTATAAATAACCATTTAAAATTGTTATTGCTGTGAATTTAGTATTGGTTGTTCTACTGTTTTTTTTTAGTTTTTATATGGTACTTTTTTTCATAAACCCCTTAGCAATATCCGCAAAATATATGAAAACAAGCTCAGCACTAAAAGGGTTAAATAAAAACTCATGTCGTACATTAAGCTATCTTATTCACTTAAAGTGATTTTTATTAGATTCAATCTAGTTGTTATTATTAGAGCTTCGTGAGTTACCTTTCAAATCTATGCAATTTAAGCTAAGGCACTTATTTTATGTGCGTTTTATAGGCTGCATCGAAATTGTATTTGGTAAATCCGTAACATTGAATTTATAAGACGGTATTTGTGTCATCTCCGTCAAGCTGTCCATTACCGGCTCAGGTGTTATCATATTCCTTTAAATCATCCGTAGAACTGTACTAATGGTAGAGCGTGTTGTGAGCCATCTCGGGTAGGTACCACGGCTCTGCCTAATTCTGCCGTGAAGCCATTGTACTGTAAAAACTGAGACTTAGGACTCGTGTCTCAATGTAGGTAGCGGTATTTACCTTGTTGATGTCTATAGACTCCGGTAACCAGATAGGCTTTGAGCTCGTTCACCCCATCTAGGCAATATTTTTTTTCCTAGAAATGTTTTATCCTCAGTTTCTACCTCCAATTACTCCTCTCCCCTCTTCGAATTTTAGTAGTACCATTGCCATTGTCCGCTTAAAATAGGCACATTGTCGATAAATAAGAATTGATCTTGAATCAAACAAAGGAAATTGATGAAGTGTTAGAGATAGTCCCGTCATCTCCTTCCCTTCTTGCCATCAGCGCAGAGTTCACTGGGAGGTGTTTAGAGATTATGTTTGTCACGTACCAGCCGGCTCTGGAATAAGCACCTCAAGATGCTCTCCTTCTCTCGCCTTTGACAAAATTCTTCGGCGCTACGTAGAACATTGGTTGTGCCCCTGGGATTGATTGAGAAACCACGAGGTTGGCTCCATGAGTTCCTCAGCCAGTGCAGGCAATATAGAAATTGCAGTTTTCGATGTGCAATTACAATCACGTTCACATATTACATAGATTCAATTCTTACAATAGTAACTACTGCTAATTATAAAATTACAAAGGTACATTAAATTATGTAGATATTACTCGTAATTCGCTAAATCTTACTAAATCTCATTAGGCACATTTTACGTGTTCTCTCTCATTAAATCTATTCATGAGTATACATTAAAATTGTTGACTTCATTCTGAGGGGTAAAAATCGATCAAGGATATTGCGATACGCTAGCGATATTGTTAATTACATAACAAAAAGTGTAAGCGTGTAAATATACTGAGTGTTAGGAGATTGCTTCCGAAAACGAAGACAGACTATAGCAGTAATGACGCCTTTGATGATGGGACGGAATAAAATTCGATCCTGATAAAAAAAAACACATTTTTAAAACGTTTTATTAGCATTATTTACGATTCATCATTTTAGTACAGCTAAATTAAACGATCGTTTCATAAAAAATACATTTCTTTACTAAAAAAAAACCGGCAATGAAACACAAAATCAACAACAGCTGATGCTCGGGTCAACGAACGCCCGGGCGCGGCGTTTCTTTTACACGCACACCGACGCGGCGCTGATACCGCGCTCCCCAAAACAACTTTGTAGGTACAAAATTTTCGTTTTCGGAAGCCGTCTCCTAACACCCAGTATGACAATTCGATATTAATAATTACGTTGTTTGGGTTTAAAAACTTTATGGGTTAACGAAAAAGGTGACATCTTCCACCGATCGAGTGATATTGCTCGGTAGGCCGACAGTCCAAATGCTCACGTTACGATTGAGTTAAGCCGGGCGAGTAGGTGAGCTCACGGGGCTCTAGCCTGTGCGCTTAGTGCATGATTTTAACGTTCTCGATAGCGTAAAAGTTAACTCAAATTTGTATGGAGTTGGAACATCGCCCCTAGCGGCAAACGCTCCAACTTCATACAAATGTGAGTGCACTGAGGACGTTGACACTAGCTCTAGAATCTACCGCCGGATCGGAATTGCAACCAAATCCGGCAAGAAACTCAATGGGCTGTCCCAAACACTGTTGTTCGGAACTTGTATATAAGTAGTTGAATATAACTTACTTAAGACTTAAATATAACTTAAGAACTTGTATATAACTTATCTTGAAAATGACATAAGCGAAATTGCGGCATCAGTCAAATAACTTGTGTCTTAAGATGGCTACCTGTCAAGTAATAATTATTTTGTCACCATTATCAAAGTTAGTCGTATTTTCTGTTTGATTAAGAACATCACAGTACTTTCAAATTGTTTAACAAAATTTTAACAAGATAAGGTTAACTATTGTCTATGTTCCTTGCCAAGTTACGAACCACAACTTGTGTAATGTTACATCTATTGCAAATCTTAACATTGAAATATGTCCGATATTCGAATTATTCAATTAGCGATCGAAATTAATCATAATCATAACTGTCTAGTAAAAACTTATCTAAAAAAACCATGTGCTAAAATTATATTTGGTTATGATTGTTTGCAATTCAAGTTACTATTTTTATAGGCTTATCGTTCCTAGTTCGTTTTAGTGTTGCTAGTAGCTTAATTTTCGCATAGCGAATTGTGTGCGAGCATTATGACCGACCGAAATATTATAGATATGGGTCTCTAAAAAAACGTATAATAAAAACCAGGTGTGACACGCGGGGACTGCCGCGGTAAAGCTATTGCATAGCATTTTATATCAACTTATGTAATTATAATTAGACAATAATAATTTAATATTAAAACAATAATAAAATAATACCACGCTATATTTATAAACATTAACAAAAGCAAAACATTAACTGTTCCCTTCACACTCATAAGTTAGACCGCGCGAGAGAGAGATGGGCAGACTTTTCATGATGCGCATGCAGTGCGACGTCACGCCGCGCGCTTATTCACAAACACTACACAAGCGCAACGTGTGAATGTGTTAGGTTTTATTTTCGTTACGGAATTTCTTGATTTGGTCGCCGCGCTCAAAGCCCGTGATAAAAGCGATGCAATAGTTTAAAAATAATTTTAGATCAATCTGCTATTTTCTCCACAAGTTTAATTCACCTTTATGCTTCTGATAGCGATATTTATCGATAGCGGTTACGACTTAGCTTTACCACAACATTTCCATTTTACTAACGTAAAATTTAAGTTATCGTTTCTGAGTCATATTGCGTTTGGTACTTAGCGCTACTTATCATTAAATGTGCGTATTGAACGTAACTTCCCCTGTGTTCTGTTCGTACAGACGTCTCACGTCGTCGTGCGTCATTTGTGAGACGGTCGGGATCTTTGACACGTTATTCAATAGTGGTTTTACCTGAAATTCATATTTGTAATTTCATCAGAAACACTATTTAGTCTATGTAGCATTTTACACAGATTATACAAGTCATTCAAAACGAGTTGTTGGAGTAGGTACATGAGAATATGAACTTCTAAATTTTTATTATAAATCATCCTTTTTTAATGTCTTCTTATAACGGGCTTATAAAGTTCGTATGAGTTGTTATTAATACGAAAATGATTTTTTTTTAATTTTTTTTATTGCTTAGATGGTTGGACGAGCTCACGGCCCACCTGGTGTTAAGTGGTTACAGGAGCCCATAGACATCTACAACGTAAATGCGCCACCCACCTTGAGATATGAGTTCTAAGGTCTCAGTATAGTTACAACGGCTGCCCCACCCTTCAAACAGAAAAGCATTACTGCTTCACGGCAGAAATAGGCAGGATGGTGGTACCCACCCGTGCGGACTCACAACACTTTCTACCACCAGTACCTAATTACGCAAATTATAATTTTGCGGGTTTGGTTTTTATTACACGATGTTATTCCTTCACCGTAGAAGTCACTCGTGAACATACAGTGGACCGTGAATACATTTGCTGTGTAATGCAATAAAAACTATCGTAGCTACCTTATTATTAACGCCCACGAATCCATTAGCAATGCCGCCATTGTGGATGGTTCCGTTTGGCAGCACACCGTTCGCGTGCCCGTTGCCCATCCGGGACACGGCGTGAGCGAACTGCGGCATCGCTGTCATGTCTGTCAAGTAATAAACGAATGAAACAAATTGTTAGTGAGTGAGTGAGTGAGTGAGTGAGTGAGTGAATGAATGAGTGAGTGAGTGAGTGAGTGAGTGAGTGAGTGAGTGAGTGAGTGAGTGTGTGAGTGAGTGTGTGTTTGTGTGTGAGTGTCTGTTTGTGTGTGTGTGTGTGTGTTTGTGTGTGTTTGTGTGTGTGTGTGTGTGTGTGTTTGTGTGTGTTTGTGTGTGTGTGTGTGTGTGTATGTGTGTGTGTGTGACAGAGAGAGAGAGACAGAGAAAAACAAGTTCAGTTTTTATCCAGAGTGATGCGGTAACACAATTAAACGGTAGTAGAACATAATTGTATGCTGTATGTGGTGATAAAGCAATTAAAATTTATATAAAGTTCAAGAGTTCGAACCTGGGATATTTTTTGTGAAATAGGTATAATACTAGTGATACTAGTGACCAGTTCGGTAAAATACGATATGGCAAACACAATTTTTGTTATCAGCTGACGAACAAGCCATTGGTTTAAAGTACAAGATCACGTCATACGCACTTCATCTTTTATTAACTTATTACATTAATTTTAACAATCATCTAAACTTATTTGAATGTAGAGTTATTTTTATTGCGCATATAAAAAACACATCACAACACACAATTTTAACAAAAATACAGAGAGGAATTTGAAAGAAATAAAATTCAGAAAACTATTTCAATTGACACTTCGATTTGAGGGATTATTAAGGCACTTACTATGAGCTGTATATAGCTTAGCATCAAGAAGCCAGTCTGTCCATCTACTGGTTGATCACTTGCTTCCATCAAAGTACTAACATATATAGGAAATGTTTGAGAAATAACCTGATCTAGGACCTTGAGACTGTCTCCTGTCTTCGGGGATGGCGGCTATGAGTTCCGCCTTCTCCATCTCCTCCAGCAGGATCTTTGTGAACTCGGCCTGGACTTCGATCGAGTCCGTGTCTCCGTCGACCTAATAATCGGATATTAGAGGTTGTAATGTCCGTTTATACTACCCTTTCCAGCACTGACAGTAGGACGTCTTGTGAGTCCGCACGGGTAGGTACCAGTAATGTGTTTCGGTTTGAAGGGTGAGGCAGCCGTTGTACTGTACTGAAACCTTAAAACTCATATCTCAAGGTGGGTGGCGCATTTACGTTGTAGATGTCTATGGGCTCCAGTAACCACTTAACACCAGGTGGGCCGTGAGCTCGTCCACCCATCTAAGCCAAAAAAAAAAGTTAGAAATTCTCGCAGACTATTTCACTTTAACACTCACAATCATTAGCCTGTGACTCTGGTCCAGAGTCTTCAGCATTGGGAGGCTGAGCTCGCGGAACACTTCAAGTCGTCTCCTGAACGCGGCCACCGAGTCGTCCCGCCTCCCTCGGCCGAGCTGCAGCTTGGAACAGTCCAGCAAAACCATGCGCGGAGATAAACGGAACTGAAAGGAAACGTATTGATTTCGAACAAGAACACAATGTTGTTTTCCAAAGAGCAATCGGGTGACGGATGCTCGCACTCTTGGACTCACTCGGTATTATGAGATGTGAGGGGGTGTCGAGCAGATCTGGTAAGACCTCTCCTTAGCAAGCCCCTTGGTCGGTTTAGCATCACGTCGACAAATGCCAGTTCGTTATCAGCGGAAAGGTTTTTGGCCTTAGTTCTCTCATTTGGTCGTTGGTCTGTGTTAGGTTAGTTTAAGTTAGGTTAGCTTTTACTGGTGGTAGGACCTCTTGTGATTTACTGGTAGTAGGACCTCTTGTGAGTCCACACGGGTAGGTACCACCACCCCTCCTATTTCTGCCGTGAAGCAGTAATGAGTTTCGCTTGAAGGGTGGGGCAGCCGTTGTAACTATACTTCAGACCTTAGAACTTATATCTGTGGGTGGGTGGCGTATTTACGTCGTAGATGTCTATGGGCTCCAGTAACAACTTAGCAACAGGTGAGCCGTGAGCTCGTCCACCCATTTAAGTAATAAATAATAATAATAGGTATTCCTCTGACTACCAAGAGACAAGAGAGCAAAAGGAAGAGTCCTTAAAACATATTCACCTCTCTCTGGAATTGTTCCATTTGGCTCAGATCTCTCGGGTATCCGTCCAGCACGAGACCGTGGCCGCTCCTCGCTGCATCGTTCATAGCGACCTTCACTAGTTTGGAGACCAGCTCGTTTGGCGCCAGCTCGCCGCCGCTGATTGCCGAGCGAGCCAGCGCTCCGTCGGAGGCTGGGCCTCCCCCTGCATCGGCTAGACTTCGGAGACGCTGACCCAAGCTATCGTCATTAAGTAAGATTTGATGAATTCAGAGATAAGATTAAATGTGCGTAGTAGGTACTTTAATATAATAAGGACTGCGTCTTATAGAGCGCTCTTTATAAAACAACGAAAAGAAAAGAAGGAAAAATGTACTTAGGAATCGAGAGAGAATCAAAAAAAATTATGTGGCTTAAATTAAATTAATAAAGAAATTAAGTTGTATATTGTTTCATCTGCAAAGAAATATTGAAGAAACCTATTTGAAAATATATAAAATGATGTAGAAATTGTATCATATTTACGAAGAATTGCGGGGATTTTCACATTTCATAAATTTTTCTATCGCAATCCTAGATTTTTTCCTTTTTTTGCAGAATTGCATTAGTTCATGGTTATGTACAGAAAGACAGTAAAATTACCCAGCATAAGATTAGAAGCTTTAAAAACATTTCATTTTCTTTTCAGCGAACATTTAGTCAAAAATATCATATCATATCAAAATACCAATTATGTGTAGAGAATTTTTATTTACTAATTTTAAGCTACACTTCATTTACACCATTCATTTATTTTTGTTTATCTTACTTAGGTTATTAACAAAAAAACTATTACTCTTTACCTAAAATGCGTCCATCCAGGTCTCTGCTCGATGGCTCTTTGGCAAAGAGTCGCCTTGTTGCTCCCCGGGCCCCCCACTACCCACAGAACTGCTGGAGTTGTGGCTGCGCCATGAACTTTTATTACCTCTGTCTGAAATAATTATTTTAATAATTTAATAATATTTAATAATTATTATTTTTACTGGTGGTAGGACCTCTTATGAGTCCGCACGGGTAGGTACCACCACCCTGCCTGTTTCTGCCGTAAAGCAGTAATGCGTTTCGGTTTGAAGGGTGGGGCAGCCGTTGTAACTATACTTGAGACCTTAGAACTTATATCTCAAGGTGGGTGGCGCATTTAGGTTGTAGATGTATATATGGGCTCCAGTAACCACTTAACACGGGATGGGCTGTGAGCTCGTCCACCCATCTAAGTTATAAAAAATAAATAAATAAATAAGTATTAAAATAATATCCGAATGACAAGAGGCCGGTAGCGACTTCTTTAGAGTTTGCTCAAAGAACACTTACATACATACATATATCTAAAAAAAATTATTTAGCTTATGCAATTATAAACCATGCGATATATCAGAGCGGCATGATTTTGTTCATAACAATTATTATCATAGAAATAACAAAAAAGTATTTAATCCCAAAAGCGGTTAACAAGCTTTTTTATTTTAAAATATACTAGCGACCCGCCCTCGCTTCGCTTCGGAAACATTAAAACACACATGAAACCAAAAAAATAAAAAAATAAATAAAAAAAGTAGCCTATGTTCATCAGGGACAATGTCGGCTTCTAATGGAAAAAGAATTTTTCAAATCGGTCCAGTAGTTTCGGAGCCTATTCGAAACAAACAAACAAACAAATCTTTCCTCTTTATAATATTAGTATAGATTTTAAATTTCACCTTTCAATCAAATCTTTACAACAAATGGATAATTTAACATAGCCAATCTAGATTTAATTTGTATCTTGAAAACACAGTCCTTGTCGATATTCACAAGTCCTTTTCGGGTCAAGGCATTGAAAAGCTATTCGACCTCAATTCTGAGAAGGAACTATCACAATACCGACTACTTTTTTATGCCAAGTCATCGACGCTTCGTTTCCTTAAGTGATCAATGGAAACCAAATTGGAAGACTTATTTGTGTAAGCAAGGTTATGTTATTTTACCAGCTAGGTATTTGATATTTTGAAACAACAATTGGGTGAAGAAAAAGGGTTTTTTTTTCCACTTTTTAACCAAAGCTATTCTAACCTTAATGTAAATTTCTTAATCAACATTGAAATTGTATTCCGTTCTTGTATATGTGTACTGCTTATACATTCTATCTTCTTTTTTTTAAACGATTTTTCTTTTCCCGACTACATAATATTAAAAGTCTGCTTTCAAATCATAATTAAAAATTAGAATGATTGAAAACAAAGGTATTTGATATTAAAATCCTTTAATAGCCTTTTGGCGGGTTTAATTTTTATTACATACACGATGTTATTCGTTCACCGTGGAAGTCAATCGTGCACAACATTCAAATGTAGCATACGAGTCGTCAATGACCACGAAAACTTTAAGGTATTCGAAAAGCTCTAAATAATGATCAATAATAAAGTCGTTTTCTCTGTCCCTATATCCCTATGTATGCTTTAAAACTACGCAACGGATTTTGATGCGTTTTTTTTTAATAGATAGAGTGATTGAAGAGCAAGGTTTATATGTATAATAACATCCATTAAATAGTGGAGAAATCAATAATAAATTACAGTTTCCGAAACGGAGCGAGGGCGGGTCGCTAGTATGAATATAATGAACGCATAAGGAGGTAACGCGAAGCACTCTTACCTTAGGACTGACAACCCTTTCGATCTGCATATTCTGAACTGACATGGCAACCGGCACAGTCGACATAACAGCCTGGACGGTTCTTTCCTCGTCTGACCCGCTGTCATCCACACGCGCACGTGAATATCCTTCCGTCTCCGGGGCTCTTTCTATACCGACTATTTCACCGGGTATGCCTCCAGTTCCTACACCAACACCGTTGACTCCGTTCATGGCGGATTGATCTTCTGTCGCTCCGAGAATTTGAAGAACGGCCGCTCGGAAGTCTCTGTACACTTCCTCCGGGTTTCTTTCGCCGTTGACCTTTATTGGAACAGAAAAGAAAAAGTGTTCAGTGTTCTCATTCAAATCTCGAATTTGCGGGTTTACTAGCGGTAAGGAGCTGTATGAATGCCTATCCACTACTTGGTATGACTATCCAGCCTATTCATAACTAAGTAAGAATCTGGTCAAATTTTTCAACAAAAATACTAAACCATTTTAGTAGTTTTGAACATCTTTATCCTTATATTTTTTGGAAGATGTGGCTGCCATCCTATCTATTTCGACGGCAAAACTTTAATGGTTTCTTGGTTTATCAGATGTTCAACTAAAGTAATTGGAATCAGTTTAATTTAATTTCAATCATACGGCCGTGATGACCGCTCAATCGAGATAATCAAATCAGTTACTTTATCTATGGAATAGCGAAACTAAAGCGACATTAGCTTTTAACTTAATTCTGGTAATTTTCACCACCAGAGGTGTGGTAGTAATCTTCTTCCAAATTTTCCGATTGCGGTGATAGATTTGCTTTTGTTAGGACCAGTGTTAGAAAGTCCATCCAGCTCGAGCCCCGTGAGTTCACCTACCAGTCCACGCGTAGAGGGTATAGCGGGTTTAGATAGATTTTTTTTACAGCATAATAATGTTCCAGATAAAGACGAGTCTTTCTACCATCTGCCTATATAAAGTTCTGGAATATTTTGGCCACATTGCCAGAAAGTATCACAGCAGCTTGGAGAAGCTAATGGTGACTGGCACAGAGGACGGATGAAGACCACGAAGTAGAGGCCCGACGCGTTGGACTGACCAGATCCGCATTACTTTCGACACCACAGTTCACGATGCTCTACACTCGGCGGCAGATAGAAGCAAATGGCGTCGAATGATCCGGAACAAACTCTTGTTGCCAGGAGGTGGTCACGACCCTCAGTATTAAGGAAACCGAAGTGAGAAGAAGAAGAAATGTTAAGAAACTATTTTAAAAACTTAAACAATCTTTAAAGTACCTTCAAAATTACAATTCGATATCGAGGCTTTTATCGGATGTTATCTGGGTCATAAGCACGTACACGTACACACGTGTTTGTTTAGTTAAAATTCATGGCTTCCTTGAAACATTATAGGGCTGTGTGCCCGCCTATCGTCTTCATCACTTATTTATTCAGACATCAGTCATAGTTGGGGCGGAACGTCTTGTAGTTAGGCGACAAGGGATGCGCCGCGAGTACACTCGCATTCAATTTTTAATATACGTGTCATTATTATTTTTTCAATCTATACTGTCTTTGTCAATATGATGAGAGCAACGGTATATGCCAGAAACTCTCGTAACTGGTGATAAGACGCATTGTAAGTTCGTAGCTATCGGTGCCAATAGCTTGGCTATCTCTGCGGCGAAGCCTTCATGTGTTCCGGCTTTAAGAGTCGGAGAGTCATTATATTACATTACAGAAAGGAGAATACGACATCATTTTTCAAGGTGGGTGGCGATATTCACGTTGCGATATCTATAGCAGCAATTTCTCTGCCCTCATGAAGACAATCTGTCCAAACAAAGTAGTTTAGTTATTTTATTGATTTTGAAGAAACGAACCTGCGCTCTATAGGATGGTAAATATTCACCAATTGTACCGCAAGCACAATCTACCGAATCCTCCAAGTTGGATTTGAGCTTGGACAAGGTTACTTAATACTTTGGACTGGTCCAACTGGGTCGAAATGATTCCCTTCCATCCTAAGCAATGATAATTAATTAGATCTGATATTTTACGGTTTTACCACGAAGTAAAATTATGGTACATGTGGAATTGCAGTTATTCTGGGCTAAAGGCGACTAAGTTCTCAGTCAGTGGCTGTCATCTTGTGACATATATGAGGACCACTCTACATCAGATGAGCCTCGAGTTCGCCTGCATCTACGTTCATAAAATAAAACTGTCAAAGTTTGATTTTCTAGAAAGATCCACAGATCCACTTACGGCACACGACTTATGCATTACTAATGGATTATGAATTTTTCAGTACACACGTGTGCTGTCCCATGTCTTATTAAACGCCCATTACGTTACTTACATTATATTATTGTTATAGTTGTTATTTATTTACTTTCAACTTTAGTAGCCTACGAACGGTTAGATTTTTCAAATAAGAAAACTCGAAGTTGGTAATAGTAATAGAAATTAAAATAATAATTACATATTCATAAAGGGTAAAAGTAGTGTTAAGTAAGAAATTAAAAGTAATCATACTAGGTTTAATTATTCTTAGAAATTTAAGTTTCCTCTTTTTACAATTTTTTTTTATAGCTTCGATGAGTGGACGGGCTCACAGCCCGCCTGATGTTAAGTGGTTACTGGAGCCCATAGACATCTACAACGTAAATGCACCACCTCGAGATATAAGTTCTAAGGTCTCAGTATAGTTACAACGGCTATCCCACCCTTCGAATCGAAACGCATTACTGCTTCACATGCTTCATTCTGCATTTTCTTTCAAAAAAAGAATAGCTTTTTAAAGAAACAATAGAGGGTAGTGAGCCCAATAATCAAACGTTAATGGGTCACACCTTATTCGTACGTGACCACGAAAACTCTAAAGTATTCGAAACGTCACAGCCCACCTGGTGTTAAGTGGTTCCTGGAGCCCATAGACCTCTACAACGTAAATGCGCTATCCACCTTGAGATATAAGTTCTAAAGTCTCAACGGCTGCCTCACCCTTCAAACCGAAACGCATTCCTGCTTCTCGGCAGAAATAGGCAGGGCGGTGATACCCCGCCCGTGCGGACTCACAAGTGGTCCTCCTACTACCAGTGATTACGCAAATTATAATTTTGCGGGTTTTATTTCTATTACAGGATGTTTTTTTTCCTTCACCGTGGAATTCAATCGTGGACATTTGTTAAGTACGTATTTCATTAGAAAAATTGGTACCCGCCTGCGGGATTCGAACACCGGTGCATCGCTCAACACGAATGCACCGAACGTCTTTTTTTATTTTTTTATTGCTTAGATGGATGGACGAGCTCACAGCCCGCCTGATGTTAAGTGGTTACTGGAGCCCATAAACATCTACAACGTAAATGCACCAACCCACCTTGAGATATAAGTTCTAAGGTCTCAGTATAGTTACAACGGCTACTCCACCCTTCGAACCGAAACGCATTACTGCTTCACGGCAGAAATAGGCAGGCTTTTAAGTATGTAATATATACCAATATAGCTGAGTCACATGGCGATTGAAATACGAAATAGATTTTCCATTCCTCCAAGAATCCATTAAGTTCAATTCGAAAGTCGTCACAAAAATTCTCCGTAAAAGCACTAAGTACTGAAGTATCAATAGTTTTGTCGGACTAGTACAGAAACCACTAAAATATGCATGAGAACCGATCATAATTGCAGAGTGAAACGTTTTACCGAATTTAGTCGAAAAACAATACGTTAAAGACCAAAATCGCTTGACAAATAGAGGTAGACTTACGAGGGTCCTTAAATTGTCAATTTATGTTTATCGAAACCATGGAGGTTTCATTATTTGTATTATAGTACTAGAATGTTCCTTGTTTTTTTTTTGGTATTTTAACTTGTTTTTATTGGTGATGGTTTCTGGTGGCGATACCTTTAATTGGCTCTATTAATCTGTTTTCTATTCTGTTAATCTAAGCTGTTGGTGAAGGAGAAGAGGTCGACCGTAGACATGGATGGAGTGTGTGAATGACGATATGAGAGAGAGAGAGAGAGATGACGGCTGATAGAAGAGAATGGAATAGAAAAAATCGCTGCGCCGACCCCACCTAGTGGGATAAGGTGGAGAAAAAGAAAAGAAGAATCTAGACTGTTGGTCTTCCTTGAAGTAACTTAATATAAAAAAATAATAAAATAAAAACATAAGTAAATGATAGGGGCGATATTGACCGGGATGAATCATTGTTAAACTGTTTCAGTGTTAGGAGAATTACCCTTTGTGATGTAGAGGTACTCGATGAGTCGAAAACAAATAGAAATGGTGGTTCAAAATCGTAATTCCCGAAAGGATAACGAAGGGAGATCGAAAAATTGTATTTTATGAACTGCGGTTAGATATAGTGCGCGTAAAGGGTAAAATTATTTCTGAAGCGAATAGGACATGTAGGATTGCCTTGGGTGTTATGTGGTTTTTTTAATTGCTTAGACGGGTGGAAGAGCTCACAGCCCACCTTTTTTTTTTTTTTTTTTCCACAGGAGAAAATCGCCGGATCCCCACCCGCGCGGCAGGTGGGGTATGTGGGAGTTGAACCTCACTAAAAACTCCTGCCGCTCACAACCGGCGCCCTACCTCGGACCGGGCCGGAGCCCAGTCGGGGCTATTGAAACGGCGGGACAGGGTTGACGCAGAGCGCATTACATCCATCCCACCGTCCCACGGACGCCGGACCGGTGGCCGCCAGCGACACGACCACCGGTTCGCTCGTTCAGCGGGCCGAGAGCCCGCTTTGATGGCGCCGCGTTACACCTTCCCCCAGAGCGGTCGGGGGAACGCGGTCTACCATCACCCGGCTTCCTATAGCGGATGGGCGTGCAAAGCACGCCACCCCACGTCTGGGTCTCTCCCCGCACAAAACGGGTGGAACCCCTAGCTCTTAGGGGGCCAGGTAACGGATACGACCCCGGTCCCGACCCCCTGCTCGGCGGCGGCGGGTTTCTGCGTAGTGAGGAGAGCTTTCCCTCACTCACCCCGCCGCCTCCTTCTGCGAGATGGTGCACTCGCAGAAGTCGAGCATAGCCTTCCATGACTCATCGCTGCCAAGCATCGACGCCACGACGCCAGGCAGCGACAAGTTAGGTCCTATCTTTGCGACCAGGACACGGCGCTGCACCTCCCAAGCGGGGCAGACAGCGAGCGTATGCTCCGCCGTGTCCAGGTCGTGTCCACAATGGTGACACCTCGTCGTCGGCTCAGCCCCTATCCGGCGCAGGTACTTCCCGAAGCATCCGTGCCCGGTCAGCACCTGCACCAGACGAAAGGTGAGCCGTCCTTCGCCACGATTCACCCAGTCATCAAAGACCGGGTAAACCGCCTCGACGGTCCGTAGCCCCCACGTGGGGTTGGCCAATCGCCCCGACCACGACTCGAGCACGGACCGCCGAGAATGGGCCTTCCGCGCCCGCAGCTCACTCTCGGGGACACGCGCCACGCCCCGAGCACGAAGCTCGCTGCGCCACCGATAGTCGGCAGCGAGCGACTCCGCCTCCAGCTCCCATGGCGGCGTCCCCGCCAAAACACACGCCGCCTCGAAGGAGACGGTGCGATATCCGCGGATGACCCTGATGGCAACGGTGCGCTGCGGCCGGCGCAGGAACCGAGCCATAGTGGCCCGGTTGCGCGGCTCAGCCCACACAGGTGCACCGTACAGGGCCATCGATCGCACCACCCCCGCGTAGAGACGGCGCACAACCTGATCCGGTCCCCCAATATTCGGGAGCAGCCGGCTCAAAGAACCGGCCGTCCCCATCAATCGGGGGACCAGCTCCGCAAAGTGAGCACGAAAAGCCCACCGGCTGTCCAACACGAGGCCGAGGTACTTCAACTGCACCCCGACCCCTATCCGGACGCCTCCAACCACGATGTGGGTGTCAACGGGTGGCGCCCTCCGCGGCCCGTGAAACCACAGAGCCTCGGATTTATTGAGCGCCACGTCGAGGCCCAGCCTCCTTATCCTTCCGACGACGAGGGCCACTCCCGCTGTGGCGAGACGGGCAGACTCCCTATAATCATCTCACAGCCCACCTAGTGTTAAGTGGTTATTGGAACTCATAGAAATCTACAACGTGAATGCGCCACCCACCTTGAGATATAAGTTCTAAGGTCTCAAGTATAGTTACAAGTGCTGCCCCACCCTTCAAACCGAAACGCATTACTGTTTCACGGCAGAAATAGGCAGGGTGGTGGTACTTACCCGCGCGGACTCACAAGAGGTCCTACCACCAGTAATAAATGTGTGTCACAAATACATAAAGTATACAAACAAATGCACCTAGAATTTGGGGTGGTAGGGCTTCTTGTGAGCTCGCACCACCACCATGTTTATTTCTGCCGTGAAACAGTAATGCACTTCGGTTTGAAGGGTGGGGCAGCCGTTGTAACTATATATATACTTGAAACCTTAGAACTTATATCCCAAGGTGGGTGCCGTGATTTACGTTGCTGATGTCTATGGGCTCAGTTGACTACTTAACCCCTGGTGGGACGTCGTCTAGTCATCTAAGCAACAAAAAAACTATACCAAGTACCTTTCCCAGGATAACTAATCGGTAATCGATCCCGCAGTATGTGGCATGGTCTGGGCCTCTAACTCAGACGACGAAGTAGATGAAATATGAAAAATATTAAAATATAACAACACGCTTTATAAGCATCCTCCAGCGCGGTGCCTCGACATTGTCCGTTGACCGTCGCCGGCGTGGATCAATAAAGCGACGGGGCTGACCATCGTGTTTTATTGATGGCCATCGATTCAACTCGGCAGTACCAATAGATGTAATACCTCATATTCTTTATGTTCGTCGACGGCTAATTACGGCCTTGGACTGTGGCAAATTGTAGAGTGCGAGTTGATCTTGAACCGATTATAGGTTTTTAACATGTTTTTATACAGGGTGTGTTGTATTATTCCCGATTATACCAACACTTACTAGTACCTATTTCTACCATAGCGGGTAGGTAGCGATATACGACAAGCATTACTGAAAATAAATAAAGCAAAACAAAACAAAAAGGATAATAACTGTAGATTAATTGGTAAGAAAAAGTCATGAAGTCAAATGTGCAAAAGCAATAAGATTATACGTTTGACCCGTTATGGTATTTTTATTAAAATGTAGATAATAATGAATCGTTGAAAATGTTGCATTAAGTCCCGAGTTCACTTTAAATTTTAAAGTCATTTGAACTTTATCACATAAATTTGTAGGCAGCGACTTGACTCGACTTGCATTGATGACGTCCGCAAATGATGATGACCAAACAGCATCAGAAATGATGGTGCTTAGAAGGCATTTTTTGCTTAGTTGCATTCGGAAAAGACTGCCTCAGACTGTATAATTTTTTTATACATAGTATGAATAATTGAAAACAAAAGCGTATGGCTCGTTATTTACAACTTGTCATTTTAAAACTCGAAATATTGTTTTGTTTTAATCACATGTCGAATCGATTCGCAGAATAATAACTGAAATACATGACAGTTTACGTGATCTGTCTTAAATAATTTTACTGATTAAGATCCATAAAATGTAAATATGCAAAGAAAAAACAGATAAATACCTATCATTTTCTCTTCAGTTTCTCGACTGTTTTTTCCTAAATAGTAACCTAGACTAGACTACAGTTTTAATGTTTCAATTCTATAAGTATTTTGTTTAATTATAAAAGGGAAAATGTAAACGTAATCTAAATCTTGAAACGTCCGTGATTATGGTCGAATTTCGATCATCGGGCAAACTATAGTGAGAATAAATGCGCAATAATTTTAAACATGATTTTTCACATCACTTACGTATATTTTATACTATTATCTCAATTTTTTTTTGTTTAACTAAACGCCCCGAAGGCAAGGCAAGGCAATACTGGAAATATTTTTTTTAACTAAAATCGAAATCAAATAATTTCTACAAATCTATATCCACCACCAAATCGAAACAAGCGACGTGATGATAAAACAAACGTTCTTTGCGTTGTAAACAACATTATTAGTTCGAAATGCGTAATGTAGGGCTGGAAACGTTTTCTTTGCATTTTTCATTACAAAATTACTAGTTACACTCAAGTTATAGGGAACGTTTTGTTTATCATCGATGTCGTTAACTTTGGCCTCAGTATGTATAGCGCTTTTATGACGGGGGGCAAACAGAGTATTTAATTTTTAGTTACGTGAGTCAACGGATACATCGTCTATTTTTTTTTCCTACCCAAGCTGATGGTCTAGAGAGACCATGTCAGCGTTGCCGGGCTAGTAGGTGAGACCACGGGACTCAAACCTGACGTTGTTGCTAACACGAACCCCAGCAAAGCGACTAAATATTTCTTAATTCACGGATCTAATCGGTACATACAAATTGATAACAGGGATTCTAATATTTAATTCAATTCCAACTTTTTTTTTATCCTACCTATGCTGATAGTCTTGAGAGGCTATTTCAGTTTCGGCCTTACGTGTAAGTGAGCTCACGGGGCTCAAACCAGGAGTGTTGCTAACACTGGCCCTAGCAGAGCAGTGCATCGCAGAATCTACCACCGGATCGGAAACGCGACCCACTAAGAAGATCCGGCGAGAAACTCAGTGGGCTGCGTCTGTGGGTTAATTTACTCGTCGAGCCCTTCGTCGCAAGCGACGGGTTCGACGGGGACGATGACCGATGCTTGTGGTACCTAAAAGCTGTTAGTGGATCGGCAGGAGGGTACATCGTCAATGCCGTTTCGATTTTACTAGTGGTCGCCCAATAGTCAAAATTCGACCAGTATTCATTGAAATTGAAAGTTTGAATTTTATTATGGTTCTATTATCAAAAACTAGGCTTCTATAATCACAGCGTTCGCCAAGGCTACATACACTATAGACAAAAAATATTAAAGACCAACAATATTAATCTATTCTCAATTTGACCACAGACTTTAAACAATAACAAAAGTTTGACAATGTGCTGTACTGTGTCAAATACATGGTAGTGTGTGTAATGTTTTTTTTATTGATTTAATGTATTTTTTATGCATAACTCATAAGTGTCGGAAATTTCAAATTCCTCCGACGACGCAATTTTCCTTAAAACTACAAAGTTTTTGCTTTACATTTTAATATACATATATAATATTGGGAAAGTTAGTTTTTATTAGGAAAATACCGTATTTACTAATAATTCTCGGAACGTTATCCAAGACACGCAGAGTAGAATCAGGGAATCCAAGGTACTGAAGATTTCACTTTTACCGTAATTGGTGTTACAGATAAGCTTACATGTGTTCCCACATATGTAGTAATTAAATTAGTAAACAGATACATTAATTTTAATTATTTTAGGAAAATACTTATCTTAGGAACGGAATGTATGGACGAATGGCAGTTAAGGAGTATGACTGAGTGAGAGAGAAAAGAGATGTCGGGTAAGAAGATAAGAGAGACGGCGAACATTTGACATTTGTTTTATTTTAAGCGAGGGTAGTTAACCGACGCAAGGGTAGACAATCGTAATGTAGCAATGTTTCTTGTCGAATCTTCTCAGTACATAGGTCGCGATTCCGATCCGGCGGTAGATTTAGCAAAGCACTGCTCTTGCTAATGCTAGTGTTAGCAAAGTATATAAGGCTGAGCCCAGTAAGCTCGTCTACCACTCTGATGAAGCCAGAATAGCCCCCTGATCGGAATCGGCGAATAGAAACTGCCACCAAATATTTCAACGAATGATTAAAAAAAGATGTGGCTCATGAGGGGATCGAACCCGCGACCTTCGCGTTATTAGCACGACGCTCTAACCAACTGAGCTAATGAGCCATTGCACCTGAGCATGAAATTACGTATTAAATTATAGAAGAAAATTTCTGTATTAATATTGTAATTATGTATCTAATATAAATTGCAATGTTTATGAAAATATTTTTTACAGTAGGATAAAAAAACAAGCTGGACTGTTTCGTGTAAAGTTGTTTATAAAAAAGAATCACTTACCGCTATCAGCATGTTGGTCTGGTCGAAGTAATCCGCTACCGGCATCACGTTCTTGTAGAAATTGTTCAGCTCCATCCGAGCCAGACTCAGCACGACGTGACCCAACCGTGCCCCGTATTCGATCTGCCTTTCTAGGACCCTCTGTCGCCAGCTGACCAGTATCACCCCATTGATTGTTTGTATCTAATGAAAAAAAAATCATTTTGAAATGCCTTGGTACAAGAAAAGCTTTTAGCTCTGTTGTTTCCTACCTATTCGTTGATAGTTAAGCGTTTCCAACTACGCGCAGACAGATCTATACTTACTTTTATATTTTTTGAAGAGTTTGTTTGTTTGAACGCGCTAATCTCAGGAACTACTGGTTCGATTTGAAAAATTCTTTCAGTGTTAGATAACCCATTTATTGAGGAAGGCTATAAGCTATAACATCACGATTAGGCCAATACAATTGGAGCACCAATAAATAATGTTTTAAAATAGGGGTTTAAATAGCTCCTTAACATTCTATAATTCAAAAATATTTTCACTTTCTACGTAAATGAAGTGGGGGTAAAATTTTGTGTTATGTCAAAGTAACTATTCCAGGCGGACGGAGTGGCGGGCAAAAGCTAGTTATCTATATGTAGCAACATAATAAGTTTTATGAATGACATAATTAAAACAATTTTTATTTTTATCCTAATTACCGATCGGCCAGTCAACCGTGACTACGAAAACTGTAAAATATTCGGATATTTGGAAATATGTAAATAAAATGACAATAAAAACCGGTAAAAGTAGCTTTTATTATATCTACGGCTTCCGAAGACCAAGAAGTAGATACCATTTTACAATTGCCTTTACAAATGCTTGTCTCTTAATTTAAACGGTAATACGAACGTTTTTTAATGTATGAAATCAAGGAATTGTATACAAATCCTAGGAAATGTGTACAATTCCGATACTATTTAGGAAATGTATAAAATATTGTTTGAAAAACTATTTAATGTATAGATATCCTAGGAAATGTATAAATTTCCTCGGGATTGTACATACAATTGTACATAACTTATCTTTTTTTTAAAATCAATATTAGATATGCTGCGTATAAAAGGTAAGGTATACTTCGAATATAATGCCTTGATACGCCATTGTCGCACCTGTCTATAGTATTATCGTTCGGGTGAAAACTAAGGATGACTAGTGGAAGTTCAGTAGATAGTAGAAATTAATCATAGGCTCCCTACTTTGTATTCATCAACACGTCACATATAATTCAGGTAACTATTATAGTAATATTACCCGCGTCATACAACTACAAAGGAATGTGTACTTGTTTGCAAATATTTCAGGCTACGATGACATACGCGATTTTCTGTCCATAGGGTGATTCATACTTTTTATTATCTTTGATTCACTTCACACACTAAGGTCACAGAGGGCTTCCAGAGAATCTTTTTTTGTGTACTACTCGCTTTGGAATAACTTTACTGGACCTCTTGAGTCGGCACGGGTAGGTACCACCGCCCAGCCTATTTCTGCGTGAAACAGTAATGGGTTTCGGTTTGAAGGGTGGGGCAGCCGTTGTAACTATACTTGAGACCTTAGAACTTATATCTCAAGGTGGGTGGCGCATTTACGTTGTAGATGTCTATGGGCTACAGTAACCACTTAACACCAGGTGGGCTGTGAGCTCGTCCACCCATCTAAGCAATAAAAAAAAATCTCGACAGGTTATTGAAGCGCTATGACCAGTCTTCCTTCAAACGAGGGGAGAGTATTGAGTGCTAGGCAGCGTATTGGTTGAGCAATGAGCGACGATAGCTTCTCATCATCAGGTAGAACGTATGCTCGTCGGTGAAGATAGAAAATATAAAAATAGCTTAATAGGGTTACACATGAGTCTATGTAGGTATGTGTTTGGGGGAATATACGACAAAGGGAAGATCTTCCACCGAGCGGCTGATATTGCTCGGTAGACCGACGGTCCGAATGTTGTTGTTCGGAACTTGTATATATGCGTACTTATCTTGAAAATGTCGAAAGCGAAATTCAGGCATCTGTCAAATATCTTGCGTTGTATGATGGCTACCCGCCACATGTGTATCAGGACGCGAAACAGCTCCGAATAACAGTTATTCAAGTCCCCAATACGTTGTGTATTAGTTTAGAATAGCACACCGTCTCTGCTGGTGGATGTCATAAAAGGCCACTAATTGATTCATCAGAGTATGGGCAACACCATTCTCGGAGCCTTACAGCTGCGTACCGTGCTAACCAACAGGGATATGCTGATGCGTGTGCTGTGAGCAAGCACGGGTAAGTATCACCATCTATTTCGACCGCATTTGGTTTGAACGGTAGGACAGTTGTTATCAAATACAATCGAGTCTTCCTCCTCACGCAACAAGGTTTGACATTGTTATGCCTATGGTTTCTTTTTTTGATCAGAAATCCATTGAACTCTCATCGAGTGCAATAAAAATTATGTTTTACGGAATGATAAATAGTTACATAATGGAAAATCAATATTGGAAAGAGCCAGATAAAGCGCCCTACAAAAGTCGTGGCCGACTGACTCAACGTATTTATTACCACTTAACAGAATAGCATAATAATTAATCGAACCTGTGCTCTAGGGAGGGCGTAGTGTCCATTGTATCGAGCTGCTTAAAGATATAGTTCTAAATAAAATTTTAAGTACACAAGTATTTCAGAGATCTTTGTTGCGTGGCAAACGTTTCGGTCCTAAAGTACATACCCTCTCCCTAATATTCCCATATATATTAAGTGCCCTCATTTGTGTATTTTTAGGACGGTAGGATTACTGCTGGATCTTTCCAATTACACCAGGAAAGGTGGGCGAGCACGGACTCAGCTAGGGGTCACACGTTCGGTGCACGTGATGCGATTATATCGAAGCTCAAAATATGTAACAAATAAGCCTAAGCTTATAGTTCGTTTGGTACTAAACGGCCAAAGGAGCCAATAGAGATTTTTCTTTTTCACCACCTTATCCTACTAAGTGGGGTCGGCACAGCGAATTTTTCTATTCTATTCTCTTCTATTAGCCGTCATCTCAACACTCACTCCTCTCTTTCTCATATCGTCATTCACACATTCCGTCCGTTCTTCGGTCGACATCTTCCCCCTCTACCTCGCACTACCATTTTCATACATCCTCTAGTCAGATGCAAATAGACATCACAATAGGAATATCACTATCTGGTAACATGAGGTCGATTCCTCATTCGTATTGCTCAACAGCAGCTGTTCCGTCACTAGTAACAAACGCCCGATTCATTCATCTATTATATCATCGAAATCTTTGGTGAGCGCTTGCGTAATTAATTATAAATACGGCAAATGCTGAATATATACTTCTCGAATTAAGAGTCTGAAGCGAGTGGATTTGGAATACATAGACGGGAACAATGACGCCCGTATCCCAATTACTTGAAAAAAAACAAACATGGATATTTTCCCGAAAACTACAAACGTTACTTTTAGTTAATACACGACACAAACTTACATCTAGTACTGAGTATATACGTACGTCTACCAAAGTTAATCGATACGAAGAAGATGTTTCGACAAAAATCGGACATTCATGTCAAGGCGACTTAGGTATTACTTGTCAAGTAAATTGTTCGGTGTTTGTGCGTGGGGAGTTTTTAACGTAATACCTTTTAGATTAACCGTTTTTTTTTTTGTTTTTTTTTTTTATATGCGCTGTTGAGCTCACCAGCTGATTTCCGGGGTTTATAGACACGATATTGCTGTCATCATCATTCTCATGTTTTCTCCTTCCACACTCTATCATATACTATTTCTTTGCTCACTCCCCTCTTAACCATATTGTCTTTTACACATGATAATGCTGTCAATGATCTTGAAGTATTATATTATTATTATCAATTGAATTATGTAAGGATTGTCGTCTCACACTTAAAGCCGGGAGACGTGACTGCGTCGCGGCAAAAACGAAATTATAACTAATAAACTTTGCGATTTTTTTTTATTTTTGAACACAATAAGTTATTTCTTCATTAAGGACCTACAATTCGTATTAATTTGATTTTTTTTAAAAACATGATTCAGGCGCATTATCGTATATTGGCGGATTTAATGCCTAAGGCATTTTCTATCACTTGACCAATGTTTATGCAGAATATGAGGTAGTAGGTGCATTCGACGAACAATGAAAGGAAAATAGACGTTACTATTATATATTATTGCTTATAGCCCTATAACAATTGGTTTCTGCGAGTCATAATTTGAACTTCGGCACAATGGTATTTTTTTATTAGTTTGATGCGTGGACAAGCTCACGGTCCGTCTGGTGTTAAGTGGTTACCAGAACTTATAGACATCGACAACGCAGTTGCGCAATCCACCTTGTAACATGAGTTCTAAGCTTCAAATTTTATTCTAAAACGGCTGCCCCAAACTTCTAAACAACAAGCATTACTGCCCAAGGCTGAAACAGGCAGGATAGTGGTACCTACCCGTGCGGACTCACAAGACGTTTATAAGCATCTCTCGGGACTAGTAAAGTAGGCGTCTTATGTACTAAGCCATGACGACTTCAAAGTTCAAAATGTTGTTTACAACATTTTACCTAAGCTTCGAAACTAAAATTGCTTTTCTTCTTTTTCTACACCTTATCCCACTAGGCGGAGTCGGCACAGCTAATTTTTCTCTTCAATTCTCTTCTATCAGCCGTCATCTCAACATTCACTCCTCTCTCTCTCTCATATCATCATTCACACACTCCATCCATGTCTTCTTCAGTTGACCTCTTCCCCCTCTACCTTGCACTACCACTTCCATACATCTCCTAGTCACATGCATCTTCTCTCTACGCATCACATGCCCATACCACGCTAACCATCCGCTCTTTAATTTGTTCATTACCGGGGCTACTAAATTGCTAGACTAAAATTGCTTTTCCAAGTACCAAATTAACAGACATATGTAATTAACCAGATGACCCGGCAGACATCGTAGTGCCTCAATCGATAAATAAAAGACCTAAACTTTTGTATAAAATAAACTTAAAACAAACAAAAGGAATCCGTCCGACGGGGGACACATCAAAGGGAAACCAAAATTGTTATTTTTATTTAATTCCGAGCGTTTTCATATTTATCTAAAACCTTCTCAGGACTTCCACAAATAATTTAAGACCAAAATTAGCCAAATCGGTCCAGCCGTTCTCGAGTTTTAGCGAGACTAACGAACAGCAAATAATTTTTATAGATATTAGTTAAATAAATTAGGTAAACATTCTGAGCCAACCTTATCTGAATATTCGGCAACGTCGCGCATCGACCGAGGATATCCGGAGACGAGGTACGTCTTCGCGGTTGGAGCCATCTTCATTTCCAGCATCAGAACTTCGGTCACCGTCTTACTCGATAGCGTTCCAAAATCTTGCATGTCTGTAACAATTGCTTTGGGCTAGTTTGTTTGTTTTCATGAGTCGCAGATGTGATTAGCTGTAATTTTAAGGTAGGTACAGACTTTCTTCTTGTCAATTGCTGTCTCAACGGGGATCCCCATTTGGACTGAACGGCGATGGTGCGTTGTTTAATTGAGTCAGCTCTTATCCACATACGACCGGACAGCTTCGACTTGTAAGCTAATCCAGCGATTCAAATTAACCGCCAACAAGTTTCATGTCTTACTTTCAATCATTTACCCGACAAGTGGGAAAGCACTTGTATAAAGGTAGCATTATAGGCTATATAGTAGGCTTCGGTGACCACCTAACATGAAGTAGGTGGTGAGCTAGTTCACATATCTGTTGAATGAATAAAAATAATTACAATAATAGTCACAAGAATCTATCACAAAATTCCGTTTAAATAATAATAAAAATGTTTGTTTGTAAAAATGTTTTTGTAAAAATTACGTTCTATTTCTTTTCTTATTTTCTATTTATGATGCACTAGCCCGTTTTCGCTCAAGATATTCAAGACGCATTATGTAAATATTTTTCTGAAGTGATAATATCGTGTCGGTTCGTAATGGGAAGTGTTTTCACGATAGCTCTCTCTCTGTCTGTAATATATTTAAAACGAATGCAGTACGGTCACGCTTCCCATTGGCTATAGTTAACTTTGTGAAAAATCGAGCAGTTTCAGACCGTATCTGTGTACAGACTATTTAATGGTGGTAAGACCTCTTGAAAGTCCGCACGGGTAAGTACCACCACCCCGCCTATTTCTGCCGTGAAGCAGTAATGCGTTTCGGTTTGAAGGGTGGTGCAACCGTTGTAACTATACTGAGACCTTAGAACTTATATCTCAAGGTGGATGGCGCAATCACGTTGTAGATGTCTCTTGGCTTCAGTAACCACTTAACACCATGTAGGCTGTGAGCTCGTCCATCCATCTAAATAATAATAAAAAGACGACGTCATCCGTAACTAGCTCTGTATAGTCTGGAGATAGATAGGATAGGAGATAGATTGGAGTGCAGTTTTTATATTTCATACGTAACCGAAAAATAGAGACAGCCCTAAAGAAAACTACAGTAAAATTAACGCTTTCTACAGCTAGTAAACTAATTTTACATGCAGCCGGACAAACAGTTCTTCATTATTGAACAGGTTAATACTGACTCAAAATAAACCTTATTCGAAACGGATCAAGTCTATAATTGTTCGATAGTGGAAAAGCCACATGTTTGTTCCCACGAATAGTGATTGTTATTTGCCTTACAAGGTTGGTATACGAATTTGTTGTATCCAGATCAATGGATATAGTTACTATTGGCAGGGCATAATATAAGCAGCCGCACATGAGGGTCCTGTCTATTTGCGACGAAGTCAATTCGTCTTCTCGCATTAAAACTGTATAATCTCAAAACTTACTAAATTTTACAGGAGAGTGTTTTAAAGGTTTAACATATGATATTTTTAATATTAATCATCTTTGCAACATTTCTTTTTTAGTTTTTATCAGTTACATGATCTGTCTTTTAAAGTAAGATAAAATTATGTATTAATTTTGTTAATAGTAGTCAAAATATAGGAGAACAAAAAAAATACTAAAACTAAACTACGCCCTTTTGACAGTATTTATGAGAAAAATACTGGTGATATCAAATAATTCCGCATATTAACTAAATTTCGAATATTTTTGGAAATTGTACACTGTTAAGGCAAAAAGACGAATTGTTATTAAAATATCTGGGTGTATCGGATTAAGCTCCCGAGCCGAAACAGGCCATAAGATGGGAGCGGCAGTGTTCAAACCACACCGTACCAAAATCATTCTCCTTCTCAATAGCCTTGACGCATGGTAGTTTAGCTGGACTCGACGTCAGCTCTCAGTGTCTGTCTAAATTACTATCTCGAATTTCATTGTCTCCCACTCTGCGAAGAGGGCAGTCCGAACAGTGGCGTTCAGAACTTTATCTATCTTCCTTATGTTGGCAACCCAACAAATTGATATCAAATCTTTTTATTGTTGTCGTTGTGGTGGCAACATTGATTTTGAATTTTGAAATCTCTTTGTTTTGTCTTTGTCTTATTCCGTGCTATTGTACGCGAATTATAAAATTTCCAATAATAAAAATTTATACGTGCAATCCTCGTGAGTTTATTTATTAAATTCCTTGTTCAACCTAATCATACATTCCACAAAACAGGAAACAAGCTTCGGCTCAAAAAAAGTAAATCATAAAAAAACGCAATAACTTTAAGACGATCTTAGCTTTATTCATCCCTCAACAGATTCTGAACTGTTTTTTCATCGCAAAGGTTAAGTTCAATTAAAGGAATCCATTCGAAATGACAGAAGTAAAGAAAGTCAATGAAAACGTAGTAAAAGCCATTAGAAGTACAGTAAAGTTAACCAGCTAATTATTACGATAACAAAATGCATTTCGTGTTCGTTGCGAAGGTTACATGTTAAGAATGTTGTCATAAATTTTAATATTCCATGTTAGTGTTGATGTTATGAGTACTAATATCAAGGTTTGAATATAACTGCAATTGAAACATGGTAAAGTTGGTTTTTACGGTCAATCTTGCATATGTTTTCTTTCTCTGTCCTTCATTACTTTTATTTGTTAGAATTCGCCACTTCTCTGACTAAATTTTTGTTGGCCCCGTCTAGTTTCAAACCTTATTATCACCGTCCAAGTGATTGATGCAACGTCTTTTTAAGTGTTCATTTTTCATTGCGGATTTCAGCATATAGTTGTTTTCACGATCCGTCTGAACCAAACTGTTAATTTTCTGATTTTATCCCTGAGAGTCGCTGCCTCAAGCATTGTCTCAACATTTTCAGGAATTCCCAAAATATTTTATTACAATACCCAACACAATCTAAAAGGCAATTTTATGTTTTATTAACTTTATGCAAAAAAAGGATGCAAGAAAGATTGATTTGGAGGCATGATGTGATGCACGCGATAATGAAGGTTTAACGACGCTTATGGTTATCAGGAATGCCAGGTCCATAGCTGCCTACTCGGCCTTCTCCTGGCTTCAGTTTTCTCAATACCGAGGGTCGTGACCACCAAAAACAACAAGAGTTTGCTGTGAATTACTCGGCTCCATATGTACCTAACCTTTGCCGACTATAGAGTATTGCGGACTATGGTGTCGGTATTAATGTGAGTAATATAGCTGCCTACAACTCACGGCTCTTTTACGTAATGAATCAGTAGATCGAGAGGAGGAATAGTTAGATTTCTGTGTCAAACGATGCTAATATAATTACCGTTTCCGATAGCATATTGCTGCAAGAGGTCCGTCATGTTGATGTGGACGACACCGCGGCGCTCCTGCATCAAGTTATCGCAGTGGGTCACCTTCCCGCTACCTGGTCCTCCTAACAAAACATAAATTGATTGAATTTGTGTTTTTTTATGTTTGACAGATTACTGGTGGCCCGGAGGCCTTTCCAGTTTTACCAGAGTAGGTGGGCGAGAAAGAGCTCAGCCAGGAAGGGTGGCCCGGTGAATTTGTGTGTTAGTTGTCGTTATATATGAAAAATCTCGCTTTACTTGATGGTATTAGGAAATAATGGAAGGAGAATAAAGAGATTCTCCGCGAAAACTTATGCCAGTGATTTTACGGAACCAGTCTTTGCTTTGAGCTGCTCTTCAAAAAAATAACTGGACGTCAGTACTTTGAACTTCAACTTGACTCAAGCCACCAAGTTTTTTCATCGCATACTACTGGTGCTACTGACCCTGCTTTGCCCTATCTAATCAATGGTCGTTTCGAGGAACTATTCCAGCTAGGGACGGTTTGGTGAGGACATAAGAACATAGGACCTGGGAGAATTTGCCATCACTAGTCCTAGCAAGAGCAGTGCTTTGCTGAAACTACCACCGGACCTGGATCGCGACCCACCGAGAAGATCGGACTAAAAACTCAGTGGACTGTGTCTGCTAGGTTGTATTTCCAAATCTTCGCCTCATTCGAAGAGTTCGACGAGAACGGTGACCGGTGCTTGAAATGCCTAAAGTACTGAGAGTGGATCTAAAGGATCCGAAAACACATATTTAGGGTCACGGCGGCTTTTTGATACCATGATAAGGGGGTATCGTCCGCACCGCTTTCTCGAAGAAGACTATCATTCACTGCGAGTTTCGTAATGTGGATAGTCATTTAAAAAGTCCGTTTAGATATGTACCATCATTCTGCTTATTCCTGCGACGAAGTAGTCATCTGCTCCAGTCAGAAGAGTGAGACAAAATTCGATAAGATATAGTGGAGACTTCGGTTTCACGAATCAAGATGGGTGACGACAATCACGTTATGTGAACATCCGCAACCACTTATTATTAACTGATAAGTGCGTGAGCTCTTGTGATCATTAAATGCAGAAGAATAAGACTAGCACTTGACCCGGTACTGCTGGCCTTGGTGCTTAAGTTCGAGGATATTCTCACCCAATATAAATATAACTGGAACACTCGGTGGTTCGAACTTGACGTGACTTGAATTCTGCATGGGGAAAGCGGCGGCTGGTGGAGTGGCGCGCCCTGCCCATGCGCTCGTCCCACGACTGCGTTCACCGCCTGTTGTCTCCAGCTCCTCATTATTTTGTTCTGGATTGTAACAGACTTGAATTAGCAAATTATAAGAGATGGGCATTTAAAATTAACATTATCATTTTTCACCCCCACACAGATTCTCATCATTAACGCCCCCGCAACTAGTGTAGGGAGTCCAGCACTCATATAAATATTAGCCTATCCATTAAGTACATGTATTTCCTGCATAGATACCAAGTTTCAAGTCAATCGGATGCATGGTTCAGTAGTTATAACGGAACATCCGTAAAAACCACTGTAGATTTATATATTAGTATAGATTTTACACGTCGCGAAATCGACATCTACGACCTTAACAGTATTTACACATCATTAACGGAGACACCGGTGACCAAACTGGGCATAATGTACGTACATAACGTATTTGAGTTTAACAATTTTCGCAGTATGCCTTTTTGTTGGGCTGGCTTAAGACAAGTACAAATTAGAAACCCGTCCACTGCACTTTTCCATTGTCGCTAGCTTTGTTAGCGAGTCGATCCTTACTCCCATATATTTCTAGCTATGTTTTTTTTTACTTTTAAGCTTTATCATCGCATTTTTAAACAAACAATGTGTAAATTAAAAGTTGTCATTATAATGCAATTGTGTTATTCGCATGACTTTTTTTACTGCTCAACAACTAGCGGTTAATGGCTAGTGGATAATAATTTGAATATTCATGTCGATGTGAGGAAGACGATTTTTATTTCAAAATAGGTACATTTTTTTATTTGGCAAGGTCATATGTATTTTGATTAATCGTTATATCGAATAGAAATGGGTTTCTGATAAATGGTCAAATAATTTGTGATATATCTATCTATCGCGGGAACTGTTCATAAAATCTTTCAACTTTATTTTCAACAAATTTAACATCGTAATACAAACATTCTATTTATTTGAAAATCTGCGCAAGAACAAATGACAATAAAATAATATTATTATAACACATATATATTCATAGGATAACAACATATATAATTTGAATTTGTAATTCCGTTTGCGACGCATGCTGATGTAGTTTTAATTAGTTTCATATTATTATAACACATCTCGCCTAGGTGAACTAATCATTTGGACAATGCTTTCGAGAATAATTAAAAACGCATATCCCTTAAAGCGTGGAAGTGGTCGATTATCAAAACTTTGAAAAGGAATTTATTAAAATTATTTGATCAATCCATTTCTGCTGTATGTCAAGATTAAGCAAATAAAGTAAGTGCGATAAAGTTTTTTGAGAAAAAAATACCTCTGTTATATTTAAATGTTTTCACGTAAATGTGCAATATCAATGGCTAATTATCCAATGTTAGTTGTTCAGCAGTACTTCAGAAGTTTATGCGGATGATGCCATGATACAATTGCATTAAAATAACTTCATTATTATATATTTTCGTTTATACGTATATGAGATTGTAAAGTTTAAAAATTGCGTGCGTTTTGCAACGTCGTGCGTTGTATGTAAGCTCTAACCACTTTTAAGAATGTCGGTATTACCGACTCTACATTCTGTAAATACACATTTGCATGTATCTGGGGAGCCCTGTGTTGGATAGACATATTGCAGTCGACACGACGGTGTTGGTAATGTGTAGGTTGGTTTACGATTGGCGGCTGGATGTATATAAGTGCCTGAAGTAAAATAACTAAAACGGTTATCTCTTGTTTAAACTCAATATTTATACCAATAACTATTAAATATCATTATATTCGTGAAAAAAAAAATTGTGTTATAACTACTTATAACCCTAGTGAAGTTAATTGGCGCCCAACGTGGGGTATGAATTTTGGCGGTTTGTTTACTTCGAATTATTTTCATACTGGTGATAGGACCTCTTGCGAGTCCGCATGGGTAGGTACCACCACCCCGCCTATTTCGGCCGTGCAGCAGTAATGCGTTTCGGTTTGAAGGGCGGGGCAGCCGTTGTAACTATACTTGAGACCTTAGAACTTATATCTCAAGGTGTGTGGCGCATTTACGTTGTAGATGTGTCCAGTAACCACTTAACACCTGTGAGCTGTGAGCTCATTCACACAAAAAAAAAACAATAAAATATTTTTGATCGATTATTGTAATACGAGTATTATATTAATGTTTTTTATTTCGTCGTGCACTCACCTGTGTCCAAACAGATGCCCATATTCCATGAAGATACGAATTAATAATAAAGTTCTTTTCCACATACAAAACTAGATATATATTGTTTTCTACTTCGATTTAAAAAAATATATGTAAGAAAACTAATTGGCACAGTATGAATATGTATCGAAAACTCGTAGTTCCGTTGTCTGCCAGCGTCGGACAATCACACGCGGCAATTAATAGTTTATCGATTGAAGGACACGACCTTCGAAAACGAACACCAAAATCAAACTAAACTTAAAACACCAGTTTGACATATTATTAATTAACTCATTTTAATATTTGCGACTCGAATATTTTCTGGTTATTCGGAAGTTGTGTCGACGCGACAGCATTTCTGCGAGTGGCTTGAATCTAAATGACATCGCGGGCCGACCGCTCGCTCTCGCATCCAATTGACGACTGAAAAACAATCTATTACGTTCTGACCAAAACATGTTTTCTGTCTCAGCGCAAAGTGACGAATTTAGTTGGTGCAAGCGAGACAGATGTTCAATTGAATAATTCAAGTGTCTCAATGAGACTGCGTGAGTAATTATGATACAAAATGCAAGGCTTGCAACACTGGGGGATGTTGTACGGGTAAGCTATTAAGGCCACGACAATTCTTAAGGTACAATTCGAACATATATTATTCAACGGATAATTGTGAGTTTGGGAAATTTAAAAGTGGAACAGGTAAGTTACAAGTGTTACCAATAATTAATAAACTGTATTTCGACGTACAAAACTAGTTTGTAATTATAATTTGTTGAATTATAAATTTCGAACGGAATTATTCGGTCCCAAATTTTCTAAGTCGCGTATCGATTTTGAACACATAGTAAAGAAACAAAGTTGTCTCTCAAAAAGTTTTTATTTTTCATACATTTCATGTAACAAACAGTTAATGTTGAGATTCTTCAATGTAAGTACAAATCTTCATTATATGGAGATATTCGACCATTAAACTAAGACTAGTGTCTTAGTTAGATATGAGATAAGAACAAGAATTAACGTATCATTACGAACGCTTTACATAAAACACAATTTTATGTCAACTTCAATATCGCAGTCTGATTATTTTTTTTCTTTCTAAAATACAACTCGATCTACCTTCAAACTTTGTCAATCGATTTTTTTTAATTTCATTTAACGTAAAATTAGTGCAAGTTGAATTAATACATATCGACGCTTGAAAGGCAAACGTAACTAAGCGAAAATAACTGCTTTGTACATAAATTATAGGCAATAACCATATTCGATGCGCAAAAAAAATATATTTCTAGGTCTATTAAAATCATTTCGATCCTACTACAGCTAGATTCATTGAAATAGAATTTTTTTCAGGTATTTCAACTTTAAATTAGTCTACTGTAAAGTTCACGCATTGTCGCTTAGTCACGTTTGCCTTTCAAGCGTCGATATCTATGTTTTTTTTCCCTCCGGGCGGAAAGTGGCAATTTACGTCCCGCTGCGCTAAGCAAAGTTGCCGCTTTCCGCCTTTGTCGGACAAAAAAATAGTATACAGCCCTTGGAAAGTAAAAAAGTAAATCTCAGGCTTTTCTTATTTTCCTTCCCAAGGGGCGTAATATACTATTATTTCATAAAAAAATATAATATATACATACTAATTATATACTTCCGTCCAGAAGATTGAAAGTGATTTTAAAAACATTATCTACGTATGATAAACGGCAGATTGACATTAAATGAAAAATCAACCCTTCCATCAGGACAAATAACCGTTTTAATTTTTAGTGTATTATTTTGTTATATTTTTTCGCTCAACTCATATTGTAATAAAACATAACTTGTGCTCAAATAATGCGTGTTATCATCATACTTAATAATGTTAAGTAAATAACGGTATTCATCTTTTGGACGGTAATATATGGTACAGTATTTTATATACAGGGTGTAAGTTTTTTACTCTCGACACTAAAACAAGAAAATAAATAGGCTACAAAACACCAATAACAAAAGTAAAATTAATAATAATAAAGGACGTTGTTAACTCAATTAAATCACTGAAATAAAACCTAATCTATTTATTACCTTTTAACGCTTACTACACCGCGTGACGTCATATGTGGCTAATCGTTGTTTTAATGTAAATTCGAAGGTCAGTTCGTTGCGCTTCTGGTCTCAAATGACCGTATCAAACGTAAACAAAGTTTCTTGACTTACAACGTATTTAGTACCACAATCCAAGCAAGAAAATTTTCTAAGTTTAGCATAAATGAGTCGTCTATTATCAAAGGTGGCAATCTGTGCATTTGGACAAAAAAATGTTATTGATATGTCAATACAGATTGATTTGAATATAATCGTCTCCTTCAAAGAATACGGTTCAAAACCTGCAAATATTATAATAATAATTATAAAAATTATTTTATAATTATTATATAATTATTATTATAATCCATAATTCAAAACAAAATAATTCTTCCACTTAAATTTTTGAGGTAACAAAACGTATGTCAACAATGTAGTCGCATATTCAGAATTCATGGAATAGTTGAATGTTAAAGACCACTCCTCCCCTCCGAATTCACCACTCCCCCCCTCCAATCACGATCATACGAAGATTTCAATAAAACTCTTCCGACTAAATAAAAATCATTAATCGATATATAATATTAATTTTCCTTTCCTTTGTCGTATCACTCTTGTCAGAGCGGTCGTGGCCTTCATTCAGTATCATTGCTGTGGGCAGATATTAATGTACCATATGTGCCACGAGCAATCCCCACTCCGTGGTGAGTCTGGTACACTCATGCAAACAGCCGCCAACTGCCAACTTGACTTGGTCGAACCATCGCATGGGCAACCTTTCACGCCGTGTGGTGCCTTCCACTTTTCCCTGAACGACAAGGCGCTCTATGAAGTCATTTCCTCTCCGGGACAAATGTCCAAAAACTGACAAAGTATGCACCCATAATAATTCCCATGATATTAATATTATAGTATGTATTTAAAAAATTCAACTACCCTAATTAAACATTATATACATATACTCTACAGCCTATATACTAATTTAAGATAATGTACATCGTTGATAGGTTTTGGAATACGTTTTCTTATATTATGTATTTTTTTACAGTTGCATCTTTCGTTCATTTACCAAGTTCTCAGAAGGTAAATTCGTAACATTAGCTTGTCCTTCGTGTATCGGAGTCGAACAACGAGATTAAGCAGTAAATATCTAAAAACTTTTAGCATTTAAAACCATAAAAATTCTTTAGTTTAAAAAAAAAACCTTTTTCTTAAGAGTAGTTCAGTTTTGCATTGTATAATAATACTGTTTAAAATATTAATTCAAAACGAGATTAGGGGTTTTAAATGTTGTTTTCTTATTATATTACAGTTAATATGTTTGTAAAGCTTTAAACGCTAAAGGTTTTTCTTTACAAGTATTTCTTAATCATATACACAAATCACGAAAACCGGCATTCATCGTGTCCTTCTAAGAGAGCTCTACATCGTTCCAATAACATAATTATCGTCGCCTGTTTGACGTCATATGTTAGTAGTACGGGTCGGACTCTCCGCGCTTCGGCAAACGTCCAACGCCAAGCTACGACGTCATCAGAGCCTTCGCACTAACACAATAGGTACGTTTTTCGTGTGTAGAATATGGAGGTTAGAAATAAGGAGCACCAACTCAGTGTTTTAAAAAGTGTCCGCTGAAATGAAGCCAATTTAGGTGGCGCCACAGTAGCAAGTGGAAAGATTATGCTATTGGAGTAGGATACTAAATTAAGAAAAAAAAACGCTTTGTGCGTAAATAGTAGTAATAAAAATAAGTAGTTGAGATTATAAATATTGTATATTTTTTAAGTACACAAGTCTCGACACATTAAACTTTTAAATCCGGCATACTTCACTCTGTTTAAAAAACTGCTATAGGTATTCATGTTAGTTCCACTTCCTACACTTTCGCTATTTCGATGAGTCTTCCAATAATAACTTGCTGTTTGTGGGTTCACATTTTTTCGTCTTGTCCCCTATACAAGATGATGCTTCTTACTTCTACCTTCCGTAGTGTGTAAGTACCGCCATCCCACGGATTGATTTCCCGCGTCGTAAACAAAGATGGCGGAAGGCATATAAAAATTTAAAATTCAAAATGATATCACGATTATCGTACGAAATACCTGAGTACTTAATTAATCTTACTTATTCGTTAAATGGAAGAACACTTTGTTTACTTATATACCTACTAAATGCATCTACTTTATAAACTTTACATATTTAAAAGCTTCATCAATACTTTTTCTAGAAAAAAACCTTACGGCGTGACAAGAGTAAAATATAATGTGAAACTTAAGTTGTGTGTAACGGGAACAGTGTGCTTAGTGCGAGTTTCTTAACGTTCTCGATAGCGTAAAAGTTAACTCAAATTTTTATGCAGTTGAAACAGCGCCCCTAGCGGCAAACGAAGACAAACGCCCCCATTCCATACAAATGTGAGCTAACTTTTACGCTATCGAGAACCTTAAAAAACTCGCACTAAGCACACTGATTCATGTCGCAAAAAGAACAAAGGCAGAGAAGAGAGAAACGCTCTTTGTTCGCAAAGAAGTTTCACTTCTCATAGTTTCTTGGTCAATTTATATTTATTTAATTTGTAAATGATATAGAATCAGTCTATAGTATGGAATTTATACATATTTACTTTAAAACGACAGTTTATCTTGAGCTAATTTCGATGAAATTTACAATTTCTTATCATTTTATACATTAATGATGGGTGTAAGGTTATGAACTCTTAAAAAAATAAATTTATACAGAGACTAGATACTAAATACATGCTATAAATTGTCAAACAAAATGTTCTAAATTTAAAGAGTGTTTTCATACCATAGACAGCTACATTAGTATTTCTTTTTTTCTACTTTTTGATAGTATTTTCTGTGGTAATAATTACCTAAGCCTTTATTTAGAAATAAATATTTATTTATTTTACAATACAAAACAATAATACAACTACAATATTCATAACTTAATAAATAACGAATTAATGAGAGGATTGAGCATAAATTTAAATGTCACAATTTAAAAATGTGATGCGTTAAGAATGTGTGATTTTTGTTTCATTTTATTTACATAAATCTACGCATAAATACAATATGGACACGATTCAAATCATTATTCATTAATGCAGTTAAATTTTGCTTTAGTGATATGAATTATATTTTCTCGAATGCTTTTAAATTGGTAATTACATTGGTATTGTTAATTGGTATTAATTAATTAAATTTTAAATTTATACGGGAGCACAAAACAGCGGACATAGTGTTTATGATTATTTTGATAATTTAGAATAATATTCAATCAATGTTAAGTTTTGTTTTCGTTGTCCAAGCTAGTTTGGGCTTTTTTTAACTAGTGTCATAAACAATTTCCCACATACTTGTGGAGAATTACTGTTCTAAGATATTTATTTGTATTGCAATAATACTAAAACTACAAATAAGTAGATTAAATGAAAAAAAAAATTTGTAAAAAAATATTGCAAATTAAAAGTTAATGTAAACTAAAATATCGCGTATTAATATTAAGTATCTCTTTTAAAATATTATAATAATATAAAAAATAATGTCTTTCACATTTACATTTCAATTAGTTTATTTACATCAAGCTACTGTTAGTAACACTGTCCAACTCTATTGTAATTATAATAACCTTGCAAACAGTGAGATAAAAAAAATGTTGATAAGGTTATAAACTAATTTTATTTGTAAAATATGGTCTTTTGTGATGTAATCTGTTATTGCACTGTAGACAGGCTGTGTAAGCTGGTTTGGTACATCCAGTTTTAATTATAGGTGCCATTAAATTTAATTGCGGTTGGAAACGAGCTGACCTACCCCAGCTTTAAATTTTAAAATAGCATATTAACTAATATTTGAGAATTGTTATTTACCTATATGAATTTTAGAAATCTATTTTAGAAAGTCAATCTGTTTCAATCTAAAAATTTACCATACTGTTTATCTGATTTGTATGTTTTTTTCTTTTTAAATATTTTTATCACTACACTTTTAATGTTTTTAAACGTGTTTTTTCATGGTGTCATTATTTATTTATTTTTTTAATTATCAATGGTTTGATACTCTATTGGGTTCCGATTTTTCTATGTATGTTTATTTATTCATGGATTTCTCATGTACATACGTTAATTCATCTCGGGTAGTTGAGTTTTTTTTATTTTTTTATTTGCGTTTAGACAACCTCCTGGAACTTACAAAGATGCTGTGTGCTTATTGCGAGTTTTTTAACGGTGTCGATAGCGATAGTTGATAGTTTGAAAGTTTGCCTACGTTTACCGCTAGGGGCGCTGTTTCAACTTCATACAAATTTCGTTAACTTTTACGCTATTGAGAACATTAAAAAAACTCGCAATAAGCACACGGCTATCGAAATCTGTTGGTCACGTTGTAGAGTAATCTACGTAGTAATCCGCGTAGCACAGCGGGAAAGTAATCAAGTTGAGACGATCCCAGCATCTCATCAGCAAGCCATCTATACTTGAGTTGAATTCTCGCAAATGGCTAGTCAGGGTTACCCAAGCGACCAGGCACATATCGAAACAAGGTTTAGAATTATAATATAGGGTGCACTACCGATTGTATTGGCATTACCGATGATACCCTTAGCCTTAAACCTTTCAAGAAAACAAACGAACTATCAATGTCACTCCAAAATATCGAAAGTTGCTCAGATTAACTATAGGTACACACATACGGAATGCTAATATAGACACAAAAAGCATAAACCTTTAATTGTCCCGTAAAAGAATTGTCAAAGTTAGTTGTCGAAATAAATTATAAATTAAATTAATATTCCATTTCATTCTAAGAAATAAAAATACACCTATGTGTCTTCGATGAGAAACCTGCAGTAGCTTTCTTTAACCCTACCTATTAGCTGGTAGCCTAAGAGGCTATTACAGCTACGTCCAGACGGGCAGTACTTTTCAAAAGAAAACATGTACCGGATACCCTATTTCTTTTAAACCCCTCGACTGCCGTGCAGTTCACCGGTGCCCTACGCGACGCACTGAACTAATTATGTTGATTTCTCTTTGATCTTGTTAAGACGCCGGCGTATCTAGTAGACTTTGGCAAAGATGAATCAGAACATACTGAGAATGATCTAAGAGATCTGATTATATGAGATAATTCTAAGAGACCTAAAAAACTAAAACATACATTAACCTACAAAAGAAGGCAATCCAGGTGCCTTAGTAACAGAAATGCGCCGCGTAGGGCACCGGTGACCTATACGGCAGTCAAAGGTTTAAATACTCGGTAAAATATTTTTACCCAATAAACAGCACGATCAATCGAATGGTTACGTCACACAAAAACGGAGAAAGTTTTAAAAAGAACAATCACAAAAATAAATAATTCAACTAAAAATAAACTCACAGGACACTCATTTAGGTCTTATTTTCTCATAAAAGTATATCTGAGCCACATTGTTTGCTTCCTTCACTAAAAGTTTCCTTTTCACAAATTTAAAATGTTCTAATGCAAACTCATAAAGCTCATTTTCCATTTTCCAAACGGTCGACTGTTGAATCCTCTCGACCGTCTTCAGGCTCGGGTCCACTTTCGAGCTCGTCTGCCGAAGGTGGGACTTATTACTGCTTAGGTAATACTCGGTGGCCCCTTTGAAGAAGCGCGGTAAAGTGGCCTCGAGTACTGTGATGAAGTCCTGCATTTCCTCGGTGACTCCTACCAAAAGGTAGTGGTTGACTAAGTTGTGCTTTGCTTGTTCTAAAGCCCAATGGTTGCCTGGTTTCCTAAGTGAAATAAAGCGTATAGCATCACTAATACTGCAATGTTATATAGCCCACACAGGTAGATATCACCGACCTGTCCGATTCCGCATAATTCTTTAAATATTAAAACTTTAAAATAGTTAATCTGTACTATATTTACATAATTTACGTGCGTATTACGTAATATTACGTAATTTATGTACGTTGGTATTGTCATGCTGGTACGAGTAACGCCATCTATCATCAAATAGTAGAATCAAATGTTAAAACAACTAGTACTAATGGAGCATTTGTGAAGTGTAATACCATCTATTGTCACACAATGCTTTTTTTGTCTATCTATCCTTTTATCTAATAATAAAACTAATTAAACGTTTTTTCCTTCCTTCCAAATTACAAATTTAAGAAGGGTGATATACCACACCTTTGATCTAGTAATTGAAGGATTTTAATAGACACTCACCAGCACTCTGCAGCGTGACCACAGAAAAAAGGCACTTGTAACCACATATTGTTTGGGTCACAATCCGGCTGGCTCTTCTCAACACATTCATCAAATGTCTAAAACCAAAATATATGAGTTAATTAATTTTTTATATATCCGAGCTCATCTTATTACTAGAAATACTTGGTTGTTAAATATGTAATGTCACAGTTATTTTAGTACTGTCGAAGAATGGCAATTATCTTATCATACAACACTTTCAAAAAAAGTTCAGGAGACAAGTTTATCATTTAAAATTTGTTTATTAATGGTATACCAACAAAAATTCATTAAGATGATAACAAACTTATTTATTGTATAAAGCAGTGAATGAGCTAAGGTTTCTTGATTCAAGGAGGTCAAAGATTAAAATTTACACTGTGCTACCATAGTGCGATTCAATACTCACGAAACAAATACAGGCAATAGAAATTCCTGCTAAGCTAAAACTTTAAAAAATCCCAATAAATGAATAAATTTCTTTAATATTTACTTGAGACACTTGTATATATATTACTAACATCCAAAATATTAATAAACCTATGAAAGGTTTGTTCTGATAAATTACGTTGTGATTACCATTTTGTCACCATGTTTCTTTCGTACCAAATGGGGTCGGAAGTTGTCACCGTAGCGTAGGAAGTAATAATATGAAACTAGTCTGTCCAATGGTTTCCTTATTAAATTTATGAATAGGGGTTTTGATGATGTACCTAATCTGAAAAAATGTTTATGTTATGGTTACATATTAATTTTAGTAGAGCATCTTCTGAGCTCGCATAGTAGGTACCACCACCCTGTTTATTATTGCCACAAAGGCACAATGAGTTCCACTGTGAAGGATGGGGTAGCCATTACACTATACAATTAATACGGATCAGATGTCTAAAGGTTTTCAACATTCATTCAATTCAGCAGCATTCATATCAGTGAGACTAAGCATCATCATACTTCCCGTTTATATTGCAAAACAGTAATGCAGTCCAGTCTTTTCAAAGGGTCAAAGAGCCATTACCGATCCAAACAAGAGGTATGTCTAATGTGGGTGATGGCTCACATTGTCATAGTCTATCACACTTTCATCACACACTGTCTATCACACTCACATAGTGATAGTCTATCTAATAATTTAAGATTAAATAGGACATCTATTAATTTACGGTAATAAAAGGAAAGCTCAAAATCCTCGGATATGAAAAATAAGAAGTATATTTTTAGTTTTTATACTATATCTTTGAAACTCTCTCTGAATTCAGAACAACTTCAACTTTACCTCTCAAAATTTAGGAAGGCCATATGCCCATGATATAAGGCAGGTTTGACATCATGCCATGTTGTTACATTCTGAGCAAATTTATATTGGTTATTCAACGACATGATATGTCTGTTGGCGGTAATGTTGATATGTAGCACTTTAAAATTGTTCCTCTTGCACAAATCGTACGCGATTCCCACGAAACTCGTGGACCCCGTCTTCGGGACCCTATTGTATATAATGACAGTCTGGTCCGCATTATTTAGAGGAAACTGGCGAGACTCCGTTAATCCGATTCCTGGGTGGGCTAATCTTATTTCTGAAAATTATTTAATGTTTTCAATGCTCCGTATGTAAACAATTTAAAACTCAAGTTTAGCGATTTCGCTCTAGCTATTGCTTACCTAATTTACGATAATTCTCTTCCATACGACCGATTTCTGATTGAAAATACAAAACAATAATAACAATAACGCATAAACACGAATACAAACACAATTTATTAAAATTTAACATATCTATGCGAAAAGTTCGCAACGCTTCAAAGTTAAATGAAAAGTAACATATTTGTGCCTAAGTTTGTTGAAGAATAAATATTATTTAGGTCACATCGCAGTTAACAGAACATAAAACACTTTAACGTATATGTACTAAAAAAACAGCCATCAGCTAGTAGGAGCTGGTCGGAGCACAGTATGCCATTCATTTAACCTTATGTTCCAGAGTAATAATTGTATTTTCACCGATTTTCAAACTCTTCATTTCTTTGAGTTAAAAAGAGAAAAAACAGTTTTCACTCATTTGAAGACGTTTTCAAAATATGAAATAGTCTTTGACAGTCTCTGACAGGCAGCAGGTAGGTTTGACATTTGGCTATGCACGTCACCCTTGCGTTTTGTTTCAACCTTTGGATAAAAGATAAATAGACATAAATTAATCTTTTTTTCTTCTCAAGTATGTACTTTCAACAAATCGAAAAACATTTTTGAAAAATAAAACTATGTAATAAAATTATCGATCTAAATCATATTACTGCATTTATTTATCGAAAATAAATTTCAAGTAAGCTTAGACAGCAAGTACTCGTAGTAAGTTAAAGTAAGTAACAGTGTGTGGGATATATAACGACAAAGGGCCACCGAGCGGCTGATATTGCTCGGTAGGCCAACGTCCGAATGTTTTTTTTTTTTCCTACCGAAGCTGATAGCCTTGAGAGGCTATTTCAGCGTCGCTAAGCTAACTAGTAGGTGAGCTCACGGGGCTCAAACCTGATGACGTTGCTAACACGAACCCTAGCAAGAGCCGTGCTTCGCAGAATCTAAATGTTGCAAACGAGATTCAGGCATCTGTCAATCTTGTATTGTATGATGGCTACCGGCCAGAAGTGCAAGTATAACTTTAAAAACAGATTCGAGCTTTTGGATTGAATTTGGATGATTGGGAAATATCTACTATAATACCCTCTTAGTTATCATAATGGCCCATTACTTCGATACCAATTCAAGGCTATGTCTACTATGAAAGAACCAGCTTATGATATACATGAAGTCGTAGGCTTTTTTATTGCTTTTTTACGCAGAAGTGCGTACGAACCTAATGCCGTAGTAGGTAGGTACTTAGTAGCAGTACCGTAGTAGAAGTACCTACCGTAGTAGTAGTACCTACCGTAGTAGTAGCCGTCGTTCAGGGCAAACCGCTGCCTTGATCATCGCTTATCGATATCGGCAATTCCAGACAATAAACAGGTCGTTGTGTAGTAGTATTAAAAGATTTTACTAATTTTCAAGTGATTAAAGTCAGTCTAGTTTACTTTATCTATATTATGTTTTGGGCAATTCAAAGTCCGTTCGAACACTGTTGCCATTGTCCTGTGTCATTACTAGATTAGCATTAAATTTATGTGAATGTGGTGCATTTGTCATAAATATTTTTACTGATACCCTGGTGGTTTTAGGATTAATTCATATTCACCGACTTTTCATAAAACTTATAGATTTAAAAGTGATTTCATAGTCATCCTAATCAGATAGTCACTGACTGTTCCCTTTACATTCCGGAGAGTACAACTACTATAAACTGTGTAACTTCTTGCGATCAAATGATTGTGATCGTGTATTTTCCGTAGTAATAAATAAAACGTTGTTCTGATCAAATAAATACCTGCATTAATTCGACTCTGTAAATAATCAAAGCACGTTGCTGTGCTGGTGGCCAGTAGCGATGAGTGTTGTCGTTTGGAATCATTATCTACTAAGATAATTTTAGAAGTTTTGAAATTTTCACGGTGGTCTCTATAATACCATCGATATCGGTATGAAATATATTGATTTAGTATTGATTCTTAAATAAGACACGATTCGAATGAGTATTTTAAATAAATATAAAAACGGTTAAGCGACCCTCATTACCTTGAACTAGTAAACTTTCTCCATAATTCCTTCATATATGTAGTACCTTCCGTAGCGTAATAGTTTCCGTAGCTTATTTTAATGTCATAAATTATGCTATAAAGAATGATCGATGTCGTAATGTTTGTACAATAAGCGAGTCGACACCTTTTGATTAGCTATTTTCTTTTCCTACCTATGCTAGTGGCCTCAAGGGGTTAAATTAAATTCACAGAGCTAGTGATTAGCCATAAAAAATAGTCAATGTAAAGGAAATGACGCTTCGAATAAAAAATAAATTGTAAATAGTACAATAGATTGAAAATCGAAAAGGAAATTCGTTACAGTTTAATGGGAAACCTATGAAATGTATAATCTCAGTTACGGTCCACGAACGGCGCAAGGCGTGCGGACGCGTTGCTGGCGGGAAAAATAGCTGACATTAGTTTTCGCGCCAAATGTAGGTCAGCGCGCGTTCCATATCCGAAAATCAACAACGATAAATCGTTTTTTCTCTTAAATGAATAATTTATGGTAAATATTTTTACTGTTTATATTTTAGCATTATATATAAAATACCGGGACATATTTTCGTATTGGAGGTATTTAGGTATTTATGTAACCAGAAAAGCTTCAAGTACAAATTTTCATCACGTGCAATGTAGAATTTGTAAAAAATTGTGCAGCTAAACTTAAAAGAATGATTAATAAGTTTGGTTACTTTTTTAAATCGTGCATGTCATTCAATAATTTATGCAAAATTGCTAACAGATGCCGATATGAGGATCTACCACGAATTTTTATTTTGTAGATATGTAAGTTCATATTTGTTCACAGGTGCTCACGATTGGTAGCCAAAAAACTAGCTATTTCACAACGAGTGAATAACAAAGACCAAGACACAAATACATTTGAGTTAATGAGTACATAGTATGAGTTTAGAAGTAATATAAATCGTCTAATTCTGTCACAGGAAACCCCACTTTATTGACGTTTGGCCTTCCGGTCATTACACGATCTTAATTTGGATTGCACGTGTACACTTGAACGTATTTAAACATAATTTGCAGGCATGGAATAATTTTTAGGATTCAATTAGATCTAGTGTAATAAAACATCTGTATAAAATGTTAGAGCCTTAACAGATGATGCTAGAATATGGATCTTGCAATATGCAAGTCTTTCATGACGTGTCCTTCTTCAAACGAGGCTTGTGGAGAGTATTAAGCGGTAGGCAACGGCTTGGTTGGCATTGTTGACGTCTATGAGCGACGGTAACCACTCACCATCAAGTGGGCCGTAAGCTCGTCTGCCTATACAGCAATTAAAAAAAAAAGACGTACCTAGTGCAAACAAGCCTGTTCATAACAGGAGTGTTGCCAGATGTGGGAATCGAAGCCATGATCCTCAGTGCTACAGCTAATCGCAAACTACCGAACTACCGAGTCAATCAGTCAGTTATTAATTTTACACAACTACCAAGTACAAAGTGCATATTACTTAAAAGGCAAGGAAACGAAAAAAAAAAAAACTAAGCTTTACCAAAATAGAAAACCATTAAGCTCAAATAATGGTCCTCACGTATAATGGGGAAGACCCTGTTTTATTTTTAAACGGTTTTTTTTGTTAACGCTTAGTTTAGTTAAGTTTACGATAATTTACATGGCCGCGATAGAATCGATAAGTAGAATGTTTAGACAGCGATACTTAAATATTGGAGCTTGTGGCGTTAGTGGTCTTCTTCTCTTTGCCCTCCTTGCCTTATCTCGGAGATCGGACGTCGGGTGTAAGAGTGCAGGGGAGTCTTTTAGTGCGGTAGGGCCCTAAAACTCCTTGGGCCCTCGATCTGCTCCCAACATCAGCAGATCGTCGAGTCCCACATACCCCGCGCGCCCTCTTAGGCGCGGGGACCTCGTAGGAGGTTCAGCCCCCGGCCCGAAAAAAAAGTCTGTGGGGTAACCACTCACCAACAGGTAGGCCGTAAGCTCGTCAGCCTATAAGGGCAATAAATAAAAAAAACATTTTTAACGAATAGTGTCAATATGACATTTTCATTAAGAAAATAATTGAACGACAACCTATTTGTTGTAACTAAAAATGAATTTGGAAGAAAAAACTATTTAGGGTCACTTAATGTTTATTTATTGCATAAGAGGGGAACAAGCACACTGCTTACCTCACCGCTCATGTTGTCCATCGCAAATGTCGAGGCCAACCTTAAAACAGGAGAATGTAGTTAACAGGAGAATGAAGGGTGATACAGTCCTTAAGGAGAATGTAGTTAATAAGGACTGTATCATCCTTCAAACAGGAATGCATGATTGCATCAGAGCGGACATAGATAGAATGTTTTACTCCCGTCAAGTCTACTCACAATATGACCTATCACCAGTATCTTCCATTGGGCTATCGCTGTCTCTGTTATAATACTAAGAGAATGATATTACCTATTCTCCGGTGAATCACTTAGGGGCATTTAGGCAAAGAGAAGTTTTGAAGTCGTCGTGAGCTAAAGGATAAGACGTCCTGTGCATTCGTATCGAGCGATGCATCGGTGTTCGAATCCCGAATCCCGGCAAGGTACCAACTATTCTAATGAAATACGTACTTAACAAATGTTCACGATTGACAAAATTATAATTTGCGTAATTACTGGTGGTAAGACGTCTTATGATTCCGTACGGGTAGGTATCAATCACCACCCTGCCTATTTCGGCCGTGAAAGAGTAAAGCGTTTCGGTTTGAAGGGTGGGATAGCCGTTGTAACTATACTGAGACCTTAGAACTCATATCTCAAGGTGGGTGGAGGCATTTACGTTGTATATGTCTATGGGCTCCGGTTACTACTTAACACCAGGTGGGGCATGACCTAGTCCACCCATCTAAACAATAAATAAATAAATAGAAGAAAGCGCAATTCAAGGCCCTGTCGGCCTCACCAATACACAATTTAGTAAAATAAAAATGTTACATACTTATACGGAATTAGGAAATCGATAAAAATAGCCTCTGTACACAGTTTGTCTCGAATCGATAGTCCCTTATTACAGAAACACAAAACAAGCGGGTTTAAAGAATTTTTGAAATATCTTCTGCATCTTTCGCTTAGGTTAATTATATTCAGTTGAACGTAGGAGCTATTGGAGGAAAGACGTTGCATTATACCGCTTGTCGTCTTAGCGGCTTCGCTCGAGACTTGCTTCAATTATAATGTTTTTACCATTACAAAATCATTAATGTTCTAGAACGTCTACTTACAGTGTATTTCGTGAAAATTATATTAAAGATAAACCGAAAAAAAATGACCTATGATTGCATACACTGCAAAAAATAAATTAATTGTTTTATTTTTGTGATTGTAATTTTCAACTGTACAAATAGAAATAATGGGTCTCAAACTTGTTTAATAAAATATTTGATATATCGCAATGGAAGTAGATCGTATACTGTACATCTTCGGCAGCTTCACCCGCAAGAAGGACAAGCGGAAGTCACTGGAACCCTCATCAATAAGTGCCGGTAATAGTCCTTTAAGGACCCGACCGGCTAGCCAAAGCCTGTCTATAGCTCCAAGGACCTCAGCTTACGATAAAAAAGATGTAATGAAGGAGTGGATCTGCGGGATATGTAGGAAAGAGTTGGTGGAACCGAGGCTGCTGGGCTGCCTCCACAGCTTCTGCACCAGCTGTCTTCAGGGTCTGCATCAGGAGGGCGCTTGTGAATTGTGGAGCGAAGTCGATAGAGGTATGTGTACCATTCGTTTAATTAAATTTTATATGTAGTACATGATGTCTTGTAAGCATTGATTTGGCTGTGCTCTTAGGATTGCTGATGTCGATGAGTAACGGTAAACGCTCACTGTCAGGCGAGCCGTATATTCGTTTGCCTATAAGAGCAAGGATTTTTTTTTTTGGGAATTTTTATCAAAAATCGTAGTGACGTATGCATTATATTAAAACACGCGAATCGTTCGAATTGTAATCAATGTGTTTACGTATCGATATAAATAAAATTTGAGAGTATTACATTATTTACACGATGCAGAGAATCAAAGTACCAAAAATGATCATTTAACTCCTTGGCCATGGGCACAATAATTCCATTTTAGTACTAAATATGGAATAACTTTTAGAACTTGCCATTGTGTTTAAGCGCTATTTAATACAAATGTATGCCGTGACTTATCTAATAGTAAGAGATTGCCGGACACTATTTAACATCACAACGAAAATTCCACTGCACCCCTGCAGACTTGACTCGTACTGAATTTCTTGATAGATTCTCGCCGGATCTCCTTAGTGAGTCGCGATTCCGATCCGGTGGTAGATTCAGTTCAGCACTCCTTATGCTAGGGTTAGTGTTAGCAAACTCTACTTGTCTGAACGTAGCTGGAACAGACCCTTAGCGTACCAGAGATTAATAAGCTAAAAAATACACTTGAGTATTCTATTGTCTCTCCCATCCTAATTAATGTAACTGTTTCGCCATTTAAAAATCAGGAAGTGAGAACATTAACATACAAAATAAGAGAAAATGGTCTTCATAATTTACTTAATAGTACCGACTATTAATGCTGATCATCCTCCGATCAGTCCTGATTAACTCTTGAGTTACAAGAGCCGAAAACATACCTACGAAATCACATTAAAAAAGTATTTTATTTGAAGTAGGTTTTGCTATGGTTGTACAAATCGATTCGGAATACAGGTTCACTGTAAACCTTCTTCTAGACTGTGTAGTTTACTTTAGACTAGCGTAATGCCATCTATTCTCGTTGGTGTCGTAAAAGGCGTTTGACAGAATCATCCGACAATGGGCAGCAGCGTTTGATCGCCAGGTTTTTGTTTTTTTCCTACCTAAGCTGATAGCCTTGAGAGGCTATATCAGCGTCGCCTTAACTAGTAGGTGAGCTCACGGGGCTCAAACCTGATGACGTTGCTAACACGAACCCTAGCAAGAGTGTTCGCCAACCATTTGGTGTAGGCCTTATTCTAAGCGTGTACCACCATCTGGTTCATTTCAGTCAGACATTCCAGTTTCAAGGTCGATGCTGCTATTCAACACACAACACAATTGAGATTTCGACTTCATACCGCATCAGTTGGTCAGTGAGCTCATTCATCCCGCTACAGCAAAAAAAAACTCAGGTCTTGCTCGTTTCCTTACACACAAACTTAACGAATATATGCACACACACACAAAATTTAACAAATATATGCAATCACCACATATTCAGATTATTTTGAAATCGAATGATGTTTGAAATAAAAATAATAAGACTTCGAATGAAAAAAATGTACATTTTAAAAGATATTGCTATAAAATATCCCACCGAGGATCAAAGTCAAACTTCATGGTACATACATAGTACCTAACCACGAGCGAGAAGATAAAATTAAAGAGAAATTAATTAGGAATGTTCACTTCCAATTACCTCTCGCATGATAATTTTATGACTGCCGTAAAACAATACTTAATTTTTACGTTTCACATAATCTGTTGTAGCCTCAGTTTTATTAACTTCGGAATAACAATCAAAATGTAAATTTAAAATAACAACGTGTTTTGTTTTAATGGTGGCAAATAAAAATATTCTTAGGTATCGATCGTTAATAAGGTCGTAAAGATTGATTCGAAGATTTTTCCCGAATGTCGTGTTGCAACAAGTACCTAAAACACAAGGTGTGTTTTATTTTTATTGCTTAGATGGGTGGACGAGCTTACAGCCCACCTGGTGTTACGTGGTTACTGGAGCCCATAGACATCTACAACATAAATGCGCCACCCACCTTGAGATATCAGTTCTAAGATCTCAGTATAGTTACAACGGCTACCCCGCCCTTCAAACTAAAACGCATTACTGCTTCACGGCAGAAATAGGCAGGGTGGTGGTATCTACCCGTGCGGACTCACAAAAGGTCCTACCACCAGTAAATCGGAATCAGCATTGATAGCCCTATCAGCGTGGAAAAACCTTTAGTTCAAAATCACTTTGGGCCATGGAATCTGCTTTTGTTGAGCGATTCCGTTACATTTCAAGATCCGTGTTCTTTATATACCTACTCTGAAAAGTTTTCCCGATCTTTGTAATACAAATTAGTTTAATTAAACCAGGCCAATACCTCATTTTGTCCGTACTTTCGTGATACCTATTACTCTAGCTAAAATACCAATATAAAACAAAGTTGTAGTTCAATAAACTAAACAGAAACAGATGAAAGAAAAAAATAGTTAAGGCTCATCATTAATAAACAAAGGACTTCCGTGGTTTTCCTAGGGTTTTCGTGATAACAAAAAAAAAAACATGGAAGGTTTTGAAACATCGGAAATTGTAAACATAATACATTACGCACAGACAAATTCAGTACCCATAGTAAAACATATCGTAACATCTTACCTTTTCAAAGAAAGTCCCAAATCAATAATAAATACCCTATGCATCAATAAAAGCGCGAAACGAACATCTGTGAACATTCAAAAAGACATAAAAACGTATAAAACAGAGCACCCTTTATACAGAACGGTCACTTAACGTGTTAACGACACATTTCGTGTTATTGAGCCATTAATCGAGTGCAACAGTAGCAAGGAGCAAGCGATTAGTCCATCGCAAATAAACTGTGGTTCCGTAGCTATGGATTTCGACGGTTATCCTTACTAAGGACACGTTAAAAATGCAACAGAACAACTTAATATCATCCTAAGTACACTTACACAATATGATATCGAAAAAAAAAAGGTATAAATAGAACTTTGGTAGCCATAAGCAAAAACGCCATAATACATTGAAACCTTACAGATTTGTATTATTTATACAATACTATTTGTTGCCAACGGCTGTCGACGTCGCCCAAAACACGTCATCTCGCATCCTCGCGATCCACTAAGGCTGCTTTTAGGTACCCTAAGCACCGATCACCGTCCTCGCCGAACCAGTCGCTTGCGAAGAAGGGCTGAGCGAGTAAATTAACCCATAGACACAGCCCACTGAGTTTCTCCCCGGATCTTCTCAGTGGGTCGCGTTTCCGATCCGGTGGTAGATTCTGCGAAGCACGGCTCTTGCTAGGGTTCGTGTTAGCAACATCGTTAGGTTTTGGGCCCCGTGAGCTCACCTACACGTCAAGGAGAAGCTGAAATAGCCTCTCAAGGCAATCAGCATAGGTAGGGAAAAAAGCCAACGGCCTCGCCTGCGTTAAATTTTGTAATCAAAAAGAATCAGTTTTATTTTCCGGGATAAATAACTTGTATCTCTTTCACTGCTTTTGTCAAGATGTGGTAGATAAACTACTAGTATATTTGTAGATATTATTGTTAATTAAAATCAGAAAGAAACTGGCGAATTTATTTATAGCACATAGATATAGCAGCGCTTTAGTCATGTCATCTATCATAATAAAAGTATAGTATGCGTTAGATAATCCAGGCTTAAAAAAATTCTTGATCCAAATTCTACCTAAATCTATTCAGCCATTTTATTAAATTTTTTAATGTTAGTAAAGATTATGTACGAGATTTTTTTTAACTTTAATTATTCGTGTACTTTTTACTTAAAGAGGTTGGTTAGTCGGTATAATAATATGCTTTATAAATATATTGTGACCATTAAGCTCGTGTCATAGTGAAAACAGTAATGACCTAGAGGCAAACGGCTCGCAAAGAAGCCCTACAACACTTGACCTAGCCGATGTTCTATAAACGTGTAATTGATCGATAATGACATGTCAAGTGTAGTGGAGACAACAGAGACCCCACGAAGTCTTCTATACTACCACAAGCATGTATTTATAATAAAGCAGATACGGCCAACTTTGATATACGAGGTGGTGGTCTCAGCAAAATGGGCCGGTAACAGTACTCGTCGAAATCGGCAAAGAGTTCGACATACAAATTAACCTAAATATTAGCCCGCTGAGTTTCTCGTCGGATCTCCTCAGCGGGTCGCGATTCCGATCCGGTATTAGATTCATTCGCGAACCAGCTACTCTTGAGTCGTTCGGTCTCCTTTCGAGGCGCTCTGATAGTTGTTAGCAAATTCCATCCCTCCTAGCTGAGCTCGTGCTCGCCCACCTGTCCTAGTGAAACTGGAAAGGCCTCCGGGTCACTAGTAATCCCTCAATCATAAAAAAAATAGGCGACTTATGAGCAGTGAAAAAGAAATTTGGATTGTTAGATACTTGAAGTTTTTTGTTAAATAATACGATATGTATGTATGTATACATCTGTGCGTTGAATAAATAATTTAAAAAAATCTAAGCTAAAATACAATTGTTAATTTATTTATTAGACATTATTATTCATTGTTTTGTAGGAGATTGAGAAGGGCCTCCTTTTTTATTTACTGCATTGCTGGGTGGATGAGCTCACGGCCCACCTGCTATTAAGTGGTCACCGGAGCCCATAGACATCTACAACGTAAATGCCACCACCCACCTTGAGATATGAGTTCTAAGGTCTCAGTATAGTTAAACGGCTGCCCTACCCTCCTGTCTCTTTCGCGTAAAGATATAATATAGTCTGTACGACAGATGTGAATAATTACGTCATTCTTCAATGAAGCATGGTCCCTGTCTATTAGATTAAAACGCTCACAACTTCCTTATTTCTGAACAGATTTCATTATTTCAATAAATCCTTATTTAATTACCTTTTCATTCATCGTAATGTATTTATTTATGGACCCAGCGTCTGAGCCTATTGGTATGAGCATGGCATCAGTGTATTAAATGGAATGGAATAAGCCAATGAAAAAACTGTTAACCGTTTTTAACCGTCTTCAAAATAGAAGGATAGGTTTTCAATTCCAATGTATTTTTTATATGTTTTACTTCAGAACATTTTTTCATGAGAACCGATTTTGATGATTCTTTTTTTACTTGCTCTCCTGAAAGCTGGTGCTTTTTATAGGTCCCACTTAAATTTTATCAAGACCTGACCAGGAGTTTTTGAGTTATCCTTAAAAATGCATATTATTATAGACTGATGATGAAATTGTCAACTTTATTTAATTTAAGTGGATTTTCTTTTTTATGGTTAAAATGTTGTTTTTGATACACTGCAGTACATTTTTAGAAGCTCAATCATTAATGCGAACGGTAACGCCGGAACTCGTAGTGACTATAAATAAACACGCCACCCTGACGGCGGACTGTGGTTATTACCGCGTAGATTACTAGTTATTGTCATGTCAGTAACATACTAATGTTTATTGCTCTTGATGAGAGGACCAGCCGATTTTAGTGGTTAGTGAAGCCCACGTCGTTATGTGAACACTATCTCCCTCACATAATACGCCAACTACTGTTCTGTACATACATTATATATATTTTTTTTTTCCTACCTATTTTAGTAACCTCGTAACCTCGAGGGGTATTCTAGATTCGCCAAGCTAGTAGCTAGCTAGCTAGAGCTCACGGGGCTCAATCAAACCTGACGACTCTGTATATTGATTTATACACGATTATATGTATACACCCACCTAGTCCGGCCATAAATTCCTTTAGAAATGAAAATGCATTTTTTTAAATGAAGTAATGTAATATTAATAAAACGGAAACTGATATAATTTAAATGTGTTACGTTTTGATACCATTGCATGCTCTAGGATTTGAATAGGTTTGTACATCCCAAGGAAGATATGTTATTTTTTTCTAAAATACTATAATTAGGTACTATAGTTGTTCATATTCAATTATATGTATAATGTACGTTAATGTATTCGACGAATGACTGCGGCGGTCATCATAGAACACAATATGTTTGACAGATGCCTGAAGATCCTATTTACATGTCCTTCTTCAAAGCTTCAAGCTTGTAGAGAGTATTAAGCGGTAGGCAGCGGCTTGGTTGCGCCTGGCATTAGCTGACGTCCATGAGCGACGGTAACCACTTACCATCAGGTAGGCCGTATGCTCGTCTGCCTGCTAGGGCAATAAAACTTTTTTTTTCAAGGTAAACTGATATATTATACCTAATATATTAGTTTTTATAGGCCTCACAACGTCACTACACATCTCACGTTAGGTTGGACGTCTCCTTTACTATTTGAAAACTATGACAGCCATTGTCCACATTTCAGTTTATTGGCATAAGCCAGATCTGTTCGGGAGCCACTCATAAAACTCGCATTAAATGAATCATTCCAGACACTTGTAAATAAAAAAATATTCTAAACAGAAAACAGACGCGGGAAGCGAATAAACTCGAATCAAAATTGTAATTCAGCTGAACCGCAACGAAATTTACGAATTATGAGCACCGAATGTTTTGTTTACTATTACAGTTTAATTTCTTTGATGTTTCGTGGCGTATGGGTAGCTTACGCTAAGTGATATCCGTTTGTTTGTCTTATTTTGAATGGTTTTGATTGATAGAAGTAGTTGCCAAGCCGAATTTGTGGTTCGTCTAGTTTTGCAACACGTCAACAAAACCTTATCAAAGAGTTATAGTTATTTTCGGGACGTAATTAAGTATTGTGGGTGAGGCTGTCGATCGCGAAACGACATACCCGATCCTGTAGACCGAATGGTAAACAGTCGTCGTCGCCCAAAACACGTCATTACGGATCCTCCCGATCCATTAACGGTGCTTTTAGGTACCACAAGCACCGGTCACCGTCCTCGTCGAACCCGTCGCTTGCGACGAAGGACTCGACGAGCGAATTAACTCACACACACAGCCCACTGAGTTTCTCGCCGGATCTTCTCAGTGGGTCGCGTTTCCGACCCGATGATAGATTCTGCGAAACACTGCTCTTGCTAGGGCCAGTGTTAGCAACACTCCGGTTTGAGCCCCGTGAGCTCACCTACACGTTAGGGCGAAGCTGATATAGCCTTTCAAGGCTATCAGCATAAGTAGGAAAAAAAACGGAACATAGTAATGACAGAAGCACAGCCAAGCTGCCGCCGCCGCTGAGACCTTTGCAAACCCCGATTGTAGATGTCATAAATAATATAGAATATGATTTCAGAAGCCAGTGGAAAAAAAAACTAAGCGTGTTTACGTATTGGATTAGGGTAACAAGGATATTTTGCATAAATAGAGATGATGGATAATTTGCGCCCATGCTTTAACGCAGAGTTACCTTAATGCTGCTAATAGGTTGTGAACAGTCTACATATGTTAGAATACCCTATAGCCTATATACACTTATTACATTCACCATTACGTTTATTTTTCCGTCAATCTATCTGTCTCAGTATGTGCAACGCAAAATTCATTTCGGAGCCGCTGATGTAATTCTGACGGAAGCCGTCGTGGCCTAAAGCATAAGACGTCCGGTGCATTCGTATCGAGCGATGCACCGGTGTTCGAATCCCGCAGGCGGGTACCAATTTTTCTAATGAAATACGTACTTAACAAATGTTCACGATTGATTTCCACGGTGAAGAAATAACATCGTGTAATAAAAATCAAACCCGCAAAATTATAATTTGCGTAATTACTGGTGGTAGAATCTCTTGTGAGTCCGCACGGGTAGGTACCACCACCCTGCCTATTTCTGCCGTGTGCAGTAATGCGCTTCGGTTTGAAGGGTGGGACAGCCGTTGTAACTATACTGAGAACTTATATCTCAAGGTGGGTGGCGCGTTTACATTGTAGATGTCTATGGGCTCCAGTAACCACTTAACACCAGGTAGGCTGTGAGATGGTCCATCCATCTAAGCAATAAAAAAGAAGAAAAATAAACTTCTCCACATTAACATATATGGAACTTTTGTACCGTAAACATGTAAACCTTGTTTTTTATACACTAGCCCACCGGTTATTGGGAACTACTAAAGTTTTTACTCTTCAAAACATTCATCATGATTTATTATATCATTCAAAAGCTAAAACTATTTTAAAACCTGATGAGTCACTTGCCAAGGCCATTCGGGACTTCGTTTACGATTAGGTATGAATAAAATGACGACTATTTTCTGTTCAACCTAAAATAAATTTCATTGCCAACACCCGATGACTCAATACCGACCAATGTTGACATGTTGCATTGAGGTTTGCGCCCAAAATATATGGATTTATAATTACTCTGATTTACAAACTGTTACATAATGGTGGTAGGACGTCTTGTGAGTCCACACAGATAGGTACCACCACTGCCTATTTATGCCGTGAAGCAGCAACGCGTTTTGGTTTGAAGGGTAGGGAAACCATACTACTTTATAAAACTGAGACCTTAGAACTCATATCTCAAGGTGGGTGGCGGCATTTACGTTGTAGATGTCTATCGGCTCCGGTAACCACTTGACTTCAGGTGGGCTGTGAGCTTGTCCAACCACATAAGCAATAAATAAATAAAGATAATGAGATATTCTTTTATATACGATCTCATGGCTAACCGATGTCAAGTGGATATATTTATTACATTTATTCATTTGTAAGTCTTAAATGGTAATTCAGTAAAATAAGCCATATTTTTCGTCAAAGCTCATGAGTCAGTCACGATCAATGCCAAGAACAATCGGCTACCATACATACGGTTTAAAATGGAACATCAAGAAACGATAATTAATTATTCTAGATTAGCTGACCCGGCAGACTTCGTAGTGCCTCAATCGATAAATAAAAGACCTAAACTTTTGTATAAAATAAACTTAAAACAAACAAAACGAATCCGTCCGACGGGAGACACATCAAAGGAAAAACAAAATTGTTATTTTTATTTAATTCCGAGCATTTTCATACATTTATCTACCTTTTAAACCTTCTCTGGACGTCCACAAATAATTCAAGTCCAAAATTAACCAAATCGGTCCAGCCGTTCTCGAGTTTTAGCGAGACTAACGAACAGCAATTCATTTTTATATATATAGATAAGAGTTAAGACAAAGGTTGGGTAGGAAATTGAGATTAGTTCCAAGTGCTCGAGGAGGTCGGATCCGTAGATGAGCTCATGAGTAACAAATAGATGACAGGATCAAATTGAACAATTCCTCAGACCATCTGCTGACAGTCGCACGAACTATTCCTAAATATTCTCTAGTTTGAACAATACCTACTGCAAAAACTGATTTTGTTTCTTACATAAATAAAATGGTTCGAATTACCGTCGATCAATTATTGAAATTAATTAATATTAACGATATTTTGGTACGCATTTCATTTTAGAGTCAATCCAACAAGATCTAGCCGAATCAGGATCAGGCTTGGGTTCCGCCGGATCCGGATACGAGAGTGACTTGAGACATTCCGACTCTGAGGGCAGTTGGGAGCACAAAAACAAGAAATACGGTATTCTGACAAGAAAGGTTGGTGACTATTTCTAAAATTTCATCGAACTGGTGAAAACCGGTCACGTGTCACCGTGACTGTCGAATTTGTAGGATCAATGTGACCGTGGTCCACTGGTTCATAATAAAAGTGAATAAGATCAAAAGTACTTTTGCTTAGTTCAGAAAATGAAAAGAAGTTTATGTTCATGCTGTTCTCGTTCCTGCTTCGGGTACCTTTTATAACATCCTGTATAGTCCGCACGGGTGGGTACCACCACTCTACCTATTTCTGCCGTGAAGCTGTAATGCGTTTCAGTTTGAAGGGCGGGGCAGAACTCGAGTCTCAAGGTGGGTGGCAGTATTTACCTTGTAGATGTTTATGGACTCCGGTAAAATCAGGTGGCCTGTGTACTCGTCCACCTATCTAAGCAAAAAAAAAACATAAGTCGTCATTGATATTAGTAACTTTCCCTTAACAAATAGTTTGTTATGCCCCGTGTTACTGACACAAAACAAAAATAAAAATTTCAATACCGTTCCAATTCCACGATTTCATTTATAAACCAACTTCCAGCAAATCTAAATCTATTCATTCAATGTTTCCTCCGAAGATTTCCGGTAAAAGCGTGCAATTCGTGGTATGCCCAACATGCGGTCAAGAGAGCGCACTCCCTCTGGGAGGTATAGCGGCGTTGCCCCTCAACTACGTGCTGCTTCGGAAGATGAACTCACATGAGAACGGTGTGGCGGTGCTCTGTGACCTTTGCGACAGTGACCATAAGGTTTGAATTTGATTTAAAAAGCATGTGAAAAAGTGAAGTTTGGTGTACTGGTATGACGTGTCTTGCTGATCCTATCTAAGGATGTTGTGAACTCGCAAGCATCAGCGCTATCATTTCGTTTATTCACCACGAAGCTGTGATGCTAAACGCTCGAAGGATATATAGAGTGGCCAATATTTTCGTCTTACTAATGGAGATATTCGGTCTTCACAGGATGTCTGGGTGTGGGTTCAAATTAAATTCAGATTGGCCTTGAGTATTTCTGTCTTAAGGTAGTATAACTTGAAGAAGCCGTGATGATCAATGAATAAGATATTGCAATGAACGAATAACATAATAGCATACATTAAGATGAGTGGTGTGCCCCCGTGACGTTATCAATAAAATTCCTTCGCTGATCTCCTAAGCAAGGTTCTTGAAGAGTTGTACCTACTTCAAAGAAACAAAAAGACATCTATTTGAGATATGGTATAACCTTGTATCCGAAATCTCCATAAAATCAATGGTTTTATCTGCTCAAATTTTTTGGCCTTTATTAGTAATAGAGGGAAAGAAAAAAATTTATTGCACGACAAAATATAATTCACCTAGAAAAACCAGTAACTATAACTGTCTAATAGGCGGTTTTATCGCTAAAACCGGACTTTTCCAGACAACTACTTTTATTTACAGATATGTGTTCTGAAAATAATACAGCAGGTAAAAAGGTGTATTTAAAAAATAACTAAAAGATAAATTAATTCCGAACACAATTATTAGACAATACAAAAATGATTAATCTCTTTTCATAAATCAGTGCGCACATCCCTTCCCAAACCGTTTATTTTAAGAATATAACCACACGTGGGGAATTCAATGGCGCATGTCAGTTCCAATCAACTAAACGTGCGTTCTTACGAATTACTGTAATGTCACCTTACGGTATATTAGCGTTTACTTTAATGTTTAGAAATAAATTATTTGGAGTGATATATCCTTACTTGGACCGCAATAAACCAAAGACAGTCGTATATTATGTATATTGCCTATGAACAATTGGTCATGCCCGCTGAGTTTCTCGCCGGATCTTCTTAACGGGTCACGATTCCGATCCGGTAGTAGATTAAATCGCGAAGCAGCTGCTCTTGAATTGTTAGGTCTCCTTTGGAGACGCTCGAGCAGATGTTAGCAAATCCCTCCCCTCCTGGCTGAGCCTCTGCTCGCCCACCTGTCCTGGTGAAACTGGAAAGGCCTCCAGACCATCAGTAATCCTTCAATCATAAAAAAAACTATTGGTCGTAGCAAAGACTTCGGCGTTAAGAGCTATTATTTCTGTTTTTCATATGTACATTATTTTAGCTGCAAAATCAAATTTATATTGAATTTTCTTTAATGTTCATCCATGATTACTTTTAAACGGTGCAGTGATTGTCTCTGGTATAGAGATGGCAAGCGTGGGAGCGCCGCGCCTTTTGCCTGATCCTCTAAAATCCAAAATCAAGAGTCATATTTCCCTTATAGGCTGTGAGTCGTTGCGGGAAATGCCTGATCAGCATATGCTCATCGTGCGGCGACGCCCACGAGAGGCAGCCGACCACTGCGAGACACGTACTGGAGCCACTCCACCCTCCCGTCAGATACTGCTCGCAACATCCCAAGGCTGAACTGTGCATCTACTGCGCTACTTGTCAACAGGTATTCAATACTTTAGGCTGAAGTTGGTCGGTCCCCCTTATTAATTTCAACTTAACTGAGGTAATCGAAAAAAAAAACATAGGCCGTTTTCCAATTACAGCACAAGAGCGCATTATGCGGCATAATGCTCAACTAAGCTTCAGCATAATTCGGCATTGTGCGTCACTGAGTCACTATCATTAAGTAACGGTTAATTATTATGCCGCATAATGCGCTTTTCTGCTGTAATTGGAAAACGGCCATAATTTTTCGGTGTTTTAACTTTAATCAAATTTTATTATTGCGTTTGTGGAAAACCAACTTAAATTATTACTACTATTTAGATTTCTGAACTATGTCAAATGTTGAGACATGAAGTTTATTATTTGTCTAAAGGCTTTTCAACCTTTCAAACCGGAAAATGTAACTGCTTCGCGCTACACTACCATTAATTGAAGACATGAGTGGCTGAAGGGGATATGATTTGTTAATTTTGAGAAAACGGGCAATAAACTTTTGTTACTTGTATTTTTGCTTCGTACATAACTCCTTCATCGCATGCAATTTCTAGAAAATAGCCTTGAACCCTGAGTTTTAAGTCTAATATGGTTTATAGGCACTTTCATTCAATGTAAAAACTAAAAAATCTTAAAAATGGTACTTAACCGGTTCATCCACTCATGTCTTCAATTATAATGTTTAACTAGACGATGACTAGACTAGATAACTAGACGATTTTTCTTTTTTGATAACGCTATCTTGTTGTGTCTTTAAAGCAGTTAGTTGCTCTCAATTAAAAAAAATAGTATTATTATTCGCCAATAGATGTCGGGAAGAGTCATAAAGTTCATTATCGATAAAGTTGATTATTGAAAACACGAACAAAACAACATTTTCTGAAAATAAATCGTAGCTAGATCGATTTATCGCCCCCGAAATCCCCTGTATACTAAATTTTATGAAAATCGTTGGAGCCCTTTCCGAGATTCAGATTATATATACAAGAATTGTTCGTTTAAAGGTATAAGATAAGATGTTGGCTTACAAAAATAGTACATATCTGCCGTTGTATAAGGTCTTTGGCAAGTGAACGTGGATGTTTGTAAGGTGGTGTGCCGAGAGTGCTGCGTGGTGTCGCACGGCGGGCACGCGCTGGCGGCGGCGTCTCGCGCGGCGGCCGAGCGCGCCCGCGTGTTGCGCGCCGCCTGCGACCGCGCCGCCCACGTGCCAGGCAACGTGCAGCGTGCGGCCAGGGCGCTGCACGTGCATGCCGCTCAAGTTGACGTACGTGTTCTATCACAGATGTTCTATAAGATAGATCGATTTTTGTTAATGCGTTAAAGTGCGTAGCGTCGGAATATCGACTATTGCGCAGTTTGATTTGCGCAGCATAGGTGCATGGTATCAGTAGTTATAAATATTCTATGAACAGATATGAGTAGAAGGGTTATTTTGATAATATCCTGAAAAGCACCCCACGCTTTTTTACAATAAAATCATTTTTTCTTACACTATTTTTAATTCTAATTTATTAAAATTTATTAAAATTTATTTTCTATTTTTTAGTTGGATTTATTGTAAACGCGTATTTTGTTAGTTTTTTTAAACTATTATTTATTTTTGGAAAATTGTTTTTTAAGTAAATTTTTTATTAGGTATTTGATTCAAAAATCTTTTAGCGGTTTCTACAAAGCGTGTTAAAATAATCTCAGCACCAAAAGGGTTATAAACATAATTAAAACCACTTTTCTGGTTAAATGTCGCGCTTTTTATAGTCATTATATTGTTGTCGACGTTTCAAATACTATTCAGTTGTCGTGGTCACAGACTGATCGACCGCCCATGAGTCGAAACCTACTTTTAATTGCGATCACAAGAATAACATGTATTTAAACAGGCTCAGGCTTCCAAAGTGGAATCAGAAGTGGAGGCGTGGGCGGCGGAGTACAGTCGCGCGGTGGAGGCGCACGGGCGCGCGCTGCTGCGGGCCGCGGGGCGGGCGCGCTGCGGGTTCCGCCGCGGCGTGCGGCGCCACGAGCAGCGCCTCGACGACCGCGTGCGGGACGCGCACGAAGCCGTCGCCTTCGCCCAAGAGGTGAGCGGGGGGATGGGGCGATGCGGGGCGTACTGAATAATTGAGTACCAATAGGACCTCTTGTAAGAACGCGTGGGTGGGAACCCCGCACCCTGCCTATTTCTGCCGTGAAGCAGTAATGCGTTTCGGTTTGAAGGGTGAGGGGTAGCCGTTGTAACTATACTTGAGACCTTAGAAATTATATCTCAAGGTGGGTGGCGCATTTACGTTGTGGACGTTTATGGGCTCCAGTAACCACTTAACACCTGGTGGGCTGTGAGCTCGTCCACACATAGATATAAGCAATAAAAAAAAAGAAGTTTGAAGCTTTGTTACTTGATATTGACGTTTGAGGTCAGGTAGCTTCTAATTTTACTTGCCACCCCAGCCGGCCTCTTCGGTCTTACCTTTTTTTCCCTACCTATTCGCTAGTCTAAGGGGCTATTCCAGCTACGCCCGGACGGGTAGGTGAGCTCACGGGCTCACCCTGAGAGAATTTGCTAACAGAGCAGTTTGCTACCACCGAATCGGAATCGCGACTTAGTGAGAAGATAAGGCGAGAAACTCAGTGAGCTGTATCTATGGGTTAGTTCACTCGTCTAACTCTTCGACGTAATCGACGATTTCGACGAGGATAGTCACCGGTGCTTGAAAGTCCTTAAAACACCGAGAGTGAATTCGGGGGATCTGACCAGACATGTTTAGGGGACGGCGGCTTTGCGTTGCCAATTGCGATAAGTCGGTCTTACCAATTATCTAGATCTCACATTTTCTCCTCAGTTGCTCTCGGGAGCCAGAGACGATGAGTTGCTATCGCTGAGCGGGCCCGTCCTCCGGCGGTTAGAGAGGGTGACGGAGGTAGAGGGGCTGGGGCAGGCTCCCCAGTGCGATGTCAGGTTTGCGCCGCTGGCCCCCGCCGCGCCGCACTCCACGCTGTACGGGCGACTGCTCACTCAGGCGCCGGACCCCGACAAATGCGTGCTGGATACTGAAGGTAATGCACATATTTCGGTGTTTGACTTATTCTCAGAGGGGTTGACGTACAAAAGTATTGTTTTTGTTAAATTTTAATGACCAAGTTCGTCAACTATATCATTATAGAGTACTTATATAAATACCGGATTTACTTGAAGTCTGATCTCTGTTTGTAGGTCTTCAAGACCTGATGGTGAATTGTCAACACGAGACAGTTCTAGAGCTGAGAGACAGTAACGATGAGCGCATCTGGTGCGGAGGCGAACAGGTGAATGAAACGATCGAGCTATTTAATTGCAAATATTTCTGATCCATCCTTGAGTAACCCTGAGATTCTTTGTAGCAATAACGGGACGCGCAAAAAAAAGTTTTTTTTAACTGTCTGTAATAATTCAACACTTCATATATTTTTTAATTTAATGAGAGGATGTGGGCTTCTAAGAGCGGGGGCACACGATGCGTTGCGGCGCCGCAACGTTGTTATTCCTTGTAATGCATAAACAATTGAGCGGTTCCACTCCGACGTCGTAACGCATTCACTCCTCCCCACTTCGTCTCGGTGGCTGCAAGTCCGGTGCGCCGTCGCAGCGGATCGTGTGACATGCCATAGATATTTCTATGTAAGACTACGCAGCGACACCGCTCCGGCGCCGCAACGCATCGTGTGCCCCTGCTCTAACATCATCTTCCGCTGTGAGGTAACGCGGCTTGGTTGTGCGCAGGTGTCGGGGTACCTGCGGCGCCGCGACTCTAGCGCGCGGCCGGCCGGCGCCGCGGTGTCGGACCGCGCCGACGGTCGCTACACGCTCGCCTTCACGCCCGCCGCGCCCGGCGCATACCTGCTGGCCGTCACCGTCGCCAACAAGCCTATTAAGGTAACACCGACGCCGGTCCGGTCCGGTCACCATTCTCGTCGAGCCCGTCGCTTGCGACATAGGGCTCGGCGAATAGTGAATTAACCCACAGACACAGCCCCTCTGAGTTTCTCGCCGGATCTTCTCAGTGAGTCACGTTTCCGATCCGGCGGTAGACTCTGCGAAGCACGGCTCTGGCTAGGTTTCGTGCTAACAACGTCGTCAGGTTTGAGCCCCGTGAGCTCACCTACTGGTTAAGGTTACGCTGAAATAGCTTCCCAAGGCTATCAGCTAAAATAGAAAAAAAAGAAGGACCTACGTTTACCTTTCAGTACTACTCTGCACAAGAAGGCGAGCTCACAAGTTTCAGTACAGTTACTGGAGCCCATAGACATCTACGACGTAAATGCGCCACCCACCTTGAGATACAAGTTCTAAGGTCTCAAGTATAGTTACAACGGCTGCCCCGCCCTTCAAACCGAAACGCATTACTGCTTCACGTAGAAAATAGGCAGGGTGGTGGTACCCACCCGCTCGGACTCACAAGAGGTCCTTCGACCAGTAATTACGCAAATTATAAGTTTGGCTTATATTACCCAGGGTAGTCCGTTCCCGTGTGCGGCAAGGGTGGGTAAGACCCATAACGGCCAGTACCACTGCTGTTCCTTCTGTTCCTCGGGCGGGAAGAGGGACGCGAGCTGTGCTTGCGGAGCCACTATGCCGGGAGGATATAAGGGTATCCTATTTTACTTATTCCAGAAAACAAAACATTATTGCCGTGTAAAACATTATTAAGTTGATATTACATAGTTTTATTTTTATTGCTTAGATGGGTGGACGAGCTCACGGCCCATCTGGTGTTAAATGGTTACTCGAACCCATAGACATCTACAACATAAATGCCGGCACCCACCTTGAGACACGAGTTTTAAGGTTTCACTTTTAACAGTACAACGGCTGCCCTGCCTTTCAAACCGAAACGCATTACTGCTTCACGGCAGAAATAAGCAGGGCGGTGGTACTGTTACGGGGTGGATCCGGGAGCCCTATTCAAAACAGGAAACTGTAACTGACATTAAGCTTGTTTTATTAAAGAAATAGTACAAACGATGTGTGTTTCGCTGCTCAAGCCTATTCTGTTCTGCCACGTTTTAACAATAAATCGTCTTTATATAGAGACGATGCATTTAGGAGCGACTCACTGATAAATTAAAAAAAAAGCTTCCCCATGTTTGTATTTGACATGCGCCCTTTTCGGTCATCGTTCTCGTCGAACCCGTCGCTTGCGACGAAGGGGTCGATGAGTAAATTAACCCACAGACACAGCCCACTGAGTTTCTCGCCGGATCTTCTCAGTGAGTCGTGTTTCCGATCCGGTGGTAGATTCTGCGAAGCACGGCTCTTGCTAGGATTCGTGTTAGCAACGTCGTCAGGTTTGAGCCCCGTGAGCTCACCTACTAGTTAAGGTTACGCTGAAATAACCTCTCAAGGCTATCAGCATAGGTAGGAAAAAAAATTGTAACAGTACCTACCCGTGCGGACTCACAAGACGTCCTACCCAGCTGTAATGTTTTGATTGGCTAAGGTTGCGGGCACGGCCACACGGGTTGGCCCGGCACGCGACACTGGTCTTGCTGCGGCGCCACGCAGCGGCACTCCGTCTGCACGCGCCGGCCCACCCAATCGCGACTCTACCAGTTTTCGCTGTAAAACTAGTTCGGCCACAATAATCCACGACCAGACGACTCAACGCAGTGCCGTGTGCTTAGTCCGAGTTTTTTAACGTACTCGATAGCGTAAAAGTTAGCTCATATCTGTATGGAACAAACTTCTGTTACTTGTATTTTTCTTCGTACATAACTCCTTCATCACATGCAATTTCTAAAAATAGCCTTTAAAACTAGTTTTAAGGTCTAATATGGTTTATAGGCACATTACACCTTTATCCAATGTAAGGCGCGATTGATTGCGAAAGGGTTATATAAGTTTGTCTGTTAAGATTAATTAACGACAAGTTTCGCAAAATCTAATACATTTTTATATTAAAGGTAAAAAAAAATGTAAAATTGTTAAGATAAAGTATGAAGTCGATTAATTGATAAAAAAGTAGATGATAATACGAAATGTATTTTTTTTATTTCATTTAATAGTCTATTTTAATAAACACCTAGAAAAGCAATCTTTCCACGCAGCCTCCCACACATTATCTGTGTTCCTTGACTTAAAAAAGCCATCAATTTGTAAATTTGTCACTTTTTCATCGTCATCTTCAGCCCTCTACTAGGAACGACTCTCGGCTTCTCTCATCCAACTCTTGCCAGCCAGCCTGTATTGACTACATTTGAATACAATTATTATTAAGCTATGAAATGTTGAATTTGTAAATCTTCACAATCCTATCTTTTCATGTGTGAACTCTCAGATCAAATATAGATAACAGAACATAAGACAAGAAAATTTTTTTAATTCTGTTATTTTACATAGAATACCCATTGCTATTTGTTGGTGAAACAGATTTTCACAAACATTACTTAAATTAGGTTTCAGTGGCGACACTGTTTATTCCAATCCACTCATGTAAATGTTACGAAACACCAAAATAGTTTTAACGATAAAATAGGATTTACGTGAAATAAAATCGTATTCAAAATAGGATAGAACGTTATAAGCTGCATATTTTATTGATGTTATATTGTAAAATATAATAAAGATGTAAGTAATCATACGATATTTTAGTTTCACTTAGTATTCTTCTGATATTTTCAGAATCCGAAACCACAACCCTTGCATATAACGGCGTCACTCTGGCGGATTACTCGTTTTCTTTTCCCTTACCTATGCTAATAGCCTTGAGAGGCTATTTCAGCTTCGCCCTAACATGTAGGTGAGCTCACGGGGCTCAAACCGAAGTGTTGCTAACACTGGCCCCTTGCAAGAGCAGTGCTTCGCAGAATCTACCACCGCATCGGAAAGGCGGCCCATTGAGGAGATCCGGCGAGAAACTCGGCTGTATCTATGGGGCGGATTGCTAGGAAGAGATATTTCTAAGTGATAATTTTTACACTTTGATGTTTTTAAATATACTGCTCAATTCTTAACTTTTATTGATTCAAGTTGTCAATCTAGTGCCAAATCGTAAGAGCGATTCACTGATTAATTAAAAAAAACTTTCCCATGTTTGTAATTGACATGCGCCCTTAAAACTATTGTTGTTAAAGCGTAAAAGCTACAACCGACATTCTGTCAACTCATGGAGTTTTTTTTTTATCAAACACTTGAAACTAAAAGAAATTTATTGATCAAATGCATTTTCTTATTTTATTAAAAAAAAAAAAACATTTATTCGTTAGTAAAATTATTGCTATTTTCCATTTATTATTTCATATTCACAAAATTCACATTCTCAATAAGGGACCTCTCACTTTATAAACACATTTTTATATTAACAATAAAACTATTTTCATAAACACATTTAGAAAAATATCAGTCTGCTACAATTTATTTTTTATTATATTGTCTATGAAAGTTTGTTAATAAAACATCTTACTTCCCTTTCGCTCGTTTATTGGAAGTAGAGAGTGCGAGCGGGACGCAGGAACGAGTCTGCTCTAAAAAACAATATATCCTTCTAAAATCTAAATGACAATCAAATAAAATACATACAAATTCCATTACCTTTTTGGTCACATTTATAAAAAAAAAAAGTGGTATTGCAATCTATATTCTGGTAATCATTACAATAAATGATGTAGTAACTATTTAGCTATTATTAGCCAAAGAAAAATTATCAAAACCAATGTTCAATGGTAGTTATTAGCCAACACTGCACAATAAAAACATGGCTTATAAGCCTAATGTGCGGTATGTATAACACAATCAAATGTATATATAAACTATTTATTTATTTGGGAAACCGACAGTACAAAACAAATACATTCAAACCTATTATCGAATTTTAAACTAAAGCATTTCGCTAATAACGCAATAAATAAAATCATAACATGCAAAACAACAATAGTTGAAAACCACTATCAGACAAAATTAGGGGTTTTCAAATTAATATATATAAAGTTTGTATGTGCTTAATTTGAACGAATAAGAATTTAAGGTAATGAAAAAAAAACAAGTCTCAACTATCACAGTCTGGTATCACATAAGATAATTACAAAAAAAAAAACTCACGAGGATCCCTTCAAAGTATTACTTGATAAAAAAATAACTTAAAAACAATCGATTACATATGTATTTTGCTTAAAATTAATTATAATTATTGTGGTAGATGAGCAAACTGTCGCTCGGCCGTTTCATTCACATGCTAATAACAATGTCCGCAAAATAGGCAATCTAAAACTGATAAAAAAAAATCTAAAAAGTAATTGCGAGTAATTTTTTATTGAATTAAAACGACAATTCCGTCGCTGTCTTTGTGAAATAATAATTTATAATTTAATTATACTGTAATAATATATCAAATCAAATAGTTCTGACATTTTTATCAGTTTCTTTACATTCAGCTAAACACCGATCACAAAACACATTGAGAATATTTATATATTGGTGTATAATCTATGGTTAGTTCGTTGGTTATTTTGGTCACAAATGACGTCACAGTTGAGGTAAGGCGTTTAGTTGTGGCAACATTTAAAAAAGGGTGGTCCGTTCTCTCTGTCTCTATGTGTCAACAAAATGTTGGCGATGATAAGTCGAATGCGTTCTACACGTATAAGCGTTTGCCGCCCGCACTGAGAAATATCCGCTAATTATACCGCGCCACAGTCGCTATAACTTTTAACAAATTGAAGGCAGAAAAGAACACACATGTATTGTTTTTTCTCAAAATAATACAAAACTATCAATAAATTCATTACAATTCACGAAAATAAAATTAAAATCGGCTGCTTAAAAAATATTTTATCAAAATTTTTATTACATGTGGAAAAAAAGACAACAGTTTGAAAGATATTTGAATTACTCTGTGGATATTACAATGACAACTTTTTTTTTTTTAATTCCTTAAATATTAACAATAGGTTGCTGATCACAGCAACGTCTTATTTTATTTTATTAACTAAATATACCATAGCAGGCAGGTTCAAGTTACTTCCGTTGTCGTTTCAATTTATATCAATTATATTATTTGAAAGATATTTTTCCTTACTAGAATTATGTAGCGAAAAAACGGCATGCCAATGTCACAATTATCTACAAAGTCCACTCCTTTCCCTCGTTCTAATAAACAATCAATATAGACTCTATATGAGGTAGATATGTGTCAGAATCCATTGTGATTGGTCTTCCAATAAACTTTCACCTTTCAACCTCTAAGGAAGGAACACTAGTCTTGTGTATCGATACAAAATCGGCGATATATCGATAGTACATAATTGATATTTCAATTTTGTGACTTCATAAACGAGAAAACTTCGCCTTGCTTAAAATAAATAAATTTTCTATTTTATTTCTTTCAAGGGATATTTTTATCACTTTAAAATATTCAAAATTATGTTTAAAATTCATAAATTGTTTTTGATGAAAGCGCTACGAGAAAGTTTAATAACATCTAGCACGTCATTTGAAAGGTTTAGAATTTTGGGTTTAATAGAATATCGATTTTTTTAATTTCGATTTTCAAACCCATCATTTTGGAAATCATTTCTTCCGTAGTCTAAGGGAAGAATACAGTGAGCATTTGAGCACACTGAACGCAAATTGTCAGAACTAGAGTCCGGGTACTTGCCTTGCAGGGGGACAAATTTTAATAGTTTGGTACAAAATCGATTGTATTCGATATCGTTTTAGATAGATCGATTTAGATCGTTTAGGGGTGTTCTCACCGCACCGAGGCAATGATTCCGGTTAGAGCCCGAGCGCGGGGACCGGCAGGTACTCGACCGGGTTGGGTGCGCACGCCTGCCGCACGCTCATCTCCCACGCGTCCAGGAGTTGGCCCACAGAACAGCTTTTTGGTAGCCTGGTGAACAAGAGCAACTATAGTAGAATTATTTTGTCCGTGCAGTTTGGGTCATAAAACATAGCCCGGCTAGGGCGGTGAGCGTGTTGCGATTATCGATAAAACAAATGAGTCATTGAAGGCAGGTACACGGCGGCGGGGTGGTATACGAAGGGTGGTGAGACATTGTTATGTTATGAGTCATTTGTACTTACCTGCAAATGATAGTACTTATGTCGAAGAGAAATGTGTTTTTATGCATTCGCTCTCTGAATTTCTTTAGTGACACAATGGCTACTCCTGTTTTGTATCAAAACGGCAGATATTGTGCAAATATTATTCAAAATATTTTTTTAAATATATTTTTTTTTTAATTCAAAATAATATTTGCACGTATTGATATCAACAATTTGTTAAAAATTTTCACTGAAATGAAAATAGATCCCGAAAAGTTACAAAGTGTTAATTTCTGCCGTTCTCGTTAACTTGCTGCGGCGATATGTGGTGTAAGTGTTCGATTAGTGATTTTTACTTTCATTTTTATCACTAACCCACAAAATGACATAACTAAATTCTCTATCGATAACCCTTATCGAAAACGATAATGCGCATCACTATGGCTGCTCATAAGGTCCGTGAGTGGAAGAGAGAGCGAAATACTCGCTTCACCGCTCCGATTATTTATGACCCACACTGCATGGACAAAATAATTCTACTATAGTTAATCAATGGTAGTGATATAATTCTGGTGAACGAGAGCAACTAGTTAACGATAGGTAGTGATACAATTGAAGCCGTCAGCGCAAAAGTGGCTTAAGCTTACCATAGTCAGTATGGAGATAATGAGGTTCGAATTTACCTTTACAATATACTTCGGAGGCAAAAAAATACGCGCTAAAATGATGTTTACAAAGGCATCTGTTATCTATGGATGAAACTAGGGATTGGTCGATTTTGCATCAAAATTTATTATGCTTTAAATAAATTGCAATACATAAGCACGAATATGAATTGTGGGTTAGGCCCACGGAATAGATAAATAAGGTTGGAATGGTAATGTAGGCGGGGCAAGCGTGCCACAGTTATGATCGAACAAACATAACTCGACCGATTCTTTCATTCACTGCGTTTAGTGCGCTTCGGAATACTTGGGCGAACAGATCTCCGCTTTATAGTGCCGTGTTGTGCAATTATAACTTGTAAAACAAAAAATCAGACCTCAAGTATAAAGCGAGGAGGTATATCTTTCGATCGGTAAGTCGAAATTACCATTTAATTACAATATTATTTGTCTAAAACATAAAAATATACTGAGCATTATGAAATTCCAAACATTAACAATATTATTGCAGCAAGTTATAAATAGCATACATTGCGCGATGTGTACTCGCCCAATGAACGCAATGACCAAATCAGCTTCCAATGTACTACATGCATTGCGTTCTCTACACTTCAATCTTTGAAAGGGGATTGCCCACTCTCCATAGTGTGCTAGGCCCAAGATGGACATCAAATATTACTATAAAAATGTACTGATTCAAATTCTTAAATGTATTGGATATCTAAAAAATATATTGAAATTGACGCCACTATTAGAAAAAATATAATAAAAATAAAAACTCGTTTTGAGGTTAATTTTCTATATAAATAAGTGTCAGATTGTGAGATACTTCAAGAACTTTTCTTTTCTTAATGTTTAAGATGTTCCTAATGTATTTTTATCCAATAGGGTATAAAAACACACTTAATTCTTTAAATATCTATATTTTCTTCATCTTCATACACAATTAGTATCATCTAAAAATNGCCTACGGATGTTTTGTGCTAGTTTGCGAACGAATATCTGTCCTGAGATTTATGTGTGGGTGTTTTTGTTGTGTGCGAAATACTTGTAATCACAGTGTGTGTATGTGTAGAAATTAAAATAGTGGGGATGAAGCGGCGACACTGGTTCTAATACAAAATTAGAGCAAAGGCCTTTCCAACCTTATTTATCTATTCCGTGGTTAGGCCCCTTTTGCGCCGGCGGCCTCAATTGTGGTGAATAAGAGCAACTAGTTAACGATAGGTGAGGGTGAGGTGCGGGTACCTGGCGCAGCGGGCGTCCATGGCGCGCTCGACGCGGTGCAGGAAGGCGGAGTGCGCGGCGCGGGCGCGGGGGGGGCGGCGCAGCAGCGCGGGGGGCGCGGCGGGGTAGTCGCGCGGCACGGACACGTGCACGGAGCACGCGCACGGCAGCCGCGCGTCGTCCAGCTGCGCCACCAGCCACAGCCCGCCGCCGCCCAGCTGCAGCGACTCCAGCGACACCTGCACCGCACTCCTAGCTATTACATGCACCTTGGTAGCGAGCTCTTGTGAGTCCGTACGGGTAGGTACCACTGCCCTGCCTATTTCAGCCGTGAAGCAGTAATGCGTTTCGGTTTGAAGGGTGGGGCAGCCGTTGTAACTGAGACCTTAGAACTTATATCTCAAGGTGGGTGGCGGTATTTACCTTGCAGGACACTACATACTAGCTTTAGATAATGTTATGCTATTATTATCATTATATGTCGTTGAGATGAACGCGTCCATCTATATATACGAACCTGATTGCACCATTACAAAAAGTTCTAGTGTCGTATAATAAAATAAATAGAACAAAATAAAGCTCATTTCAACTAAGAGGAGAAGATCGAAGAAATAAAAAAAAAAAGAATTCAGTCCCTTAATCTCCTGGTGAGGTGAGTACGAACCTTGAACCTGGAGTCCAGCCTGGCTATTTCCCCCTGCAGCACGTCGGGTATCTCCATCTCGGGCTCCGCCATCTTCGGCGCCTTGTACGGCGGCGGCACGTTCCTGCAAACGGTACCAGCGTTCACTTTTGTACAAATTTCTGCCGCGTACGGTATACCAGTCACAACGCACCATTAAGACACCGGCTCATCACCGGCGACGCCTTAACCTAGCGATGTCGTCATTAACAGCCACAAATATATTGTCATTTCCATTGACAACAGTTTAGATAGTTGAAATAAATATAACACTTGTCCCACACAGTAAGCGCTAGTCCAGCAGTGATGGTTGATATCGGATTCACAACACGGGATTTTCGACATTTATTACTGGTTTTACAGTACAACAAAGTGAGATTTAGATTTCATGACTGAAAGTGGAGTGGCGGCCTTTATGTTGTTGATGTCTTATGGGCTCCGATACCACTTAACATCAAACGGGTGAACTCGTCCACCGATGTAAGCAATAAAAAATACTCACTTTATCTCTGGTCCATTTAGAGCGTCCAAGGTGGACCCGAAGGTTCTCTTGAGCGTGTGGTTGGCCAGCGGCGACTGCAGACAGTTGTTGACGACCTCCAGCAACGGGTTCACTATTTGCTCCTGTTGATCATTCGGTATGCTCAGGACACCACGAAGGATGATCCATGTGATTATTTCAAAGATTTAGCTCCTATCGTACAATGTTACGTGTTTATCAACACTAGTGGTCGCCCGGTAGTCGAAATTCGACTATCATTAATTGAATATATAAGTTTCAACATTATTATGGTTTCACAGTCACATTTCCATAATTTTTTTTTTTTTTTTATGATTGAAAGTTTACTGGTGGCCCGAAGGCCTTTCCAGTTTCACCAGGACAGGTGGGCGAGCAAAGGCTCAGCCAAGAGGGGCGGGATTTGGTGACAACTGCCCGAGCGCCTCCGAAGGAGACCTAACAACTCAAGAGTAGCCGCTTCGCGAATGAATCTACTACCGGATCGGAATCGTGACCCGCTGAGAAGATCCGGCGAGAAACTCAGCGAGCTGATGCATGGGTTAGGTTGCACGGCGAACTCTTTGTCGAGTTCGACGAATTTCTATAATCATCACTTCTCTTTTAATCATTGTTCTATTATCACAGATTTCGCCAAGGCTACATTACAGACAAATAATATTAAAGACAAACAATTTTAATCAATTCTCATTTTTTTTTTTATGGCTTAGATGGGTGGACGAGCTCACAGCCCACCCGGTGCTAAGTGGTTACTGGAGCCTATAGACATCCACAACGTAAATGCGCCACCCACTTTGAGATATAAGTTCTATTAATTATTTATTATTAATTAGACAATAGACTTTAAAAATAAACAAAAGAAGACCTATATGTATATGTAGTATGTATACATGTGCGTGTGTCAAATACGCGGTAGTGTGTGTAATGTTTTATTTATTGGTTTAATGTATTTGTTAAGCATAATTAAAAAAAATATTAGCATTGTGCACTCCTTCTCTATATTCTCTATAAGTGTGGGAAATTTAATACTCCTCCTATAAAAGGGGCACAAAGTTTTTGCTTGACGTATTAACATATAGATAATTGGGAAACAATAAAATTTGTGTGATTATTTTTGAGCCCTTTTGCGTGTATACGTGTGTCTGTAGCGACGTACCTTCCCGGACCCCGGCAGCCCCACCACGACCCCTTCGCTTCGTTTGAAGTCCAACTTCTCGAGCACGACCTCACACTTGATGAGCGTCTCCAAAGTTATCCTTTTGTTAGGATTCGACAAGATGTCCAGTAGGTTCTTCATCTTCTTCAACTTCTCCACATCTGAGCAAAACATTTTATATTGATAATGTTACCTAATTAAAATTATTTGAATCTTTGCCATGTGACAAAACAATTAAGTGGTGATTTTACGTGAGTAATGTCATTTATATTATAATGATCTTTACTGGTGGTAGGACCTCTTGTGAGTTCGCGCGGGTAGGTACCACCGCCTTGCCTATTTCTGCCGTGAAGCAGTAATGCGTTTCGGTTTGAAGGGCGAGGCAGCCGTTGTAACTATACTGATACCTTAGAACTTATATCTCAAGGTGGATGGCATGGATTTGCGTTGTCTATGTTGATGTTTATGGGCCTATGTCTATAGTAACCACTTAACACCAGGTGGACTGTGAGCTCGTCCACCCATATAAGCAATAAATAAATAAAAACTATCTTAAGGTATCAGAGATAACGATCGTCAGGCAAACACTAGGGCAAATAAATATTTTATGTGGAATATGTAAAGGTTACTTTCACTTATTGAGATGGATCTTTATATTAATTTTATGGTAATGTTTATAGTATAGCAGCATTCATGATTGCCTACACGATGTCTAGAGAGGGTTTGCAGACACCAATATGAGTGAAGCCACACAACTTCAAACGTTGTATTCAATACAACAATGGCTTTAAAATGAGTCATGGGGAAAATGATGGGATTGGTCGACTCACTCTCGCCCTCGCTGACCATCCTGTGCACCATGCGCCGTAATGGCTCGATGTACTTGGAGAGCTGGCGGACCTTCTCCCTGTAGGCGGCCTCCTCCCCGCCCGGGGACCCCGCCCCCAGCGCCGCCTGCGGGGTGTTGAGGGACGGGGACGGAGACTGCACCATGCCCATACCCACGCTCCTGCAAAGGGTCCACAAACATATTTTTAACAGACCTTAAAAATAATAACAATAAACAAAAAACTGCTGGTAGGACCTCTTGTGAGTTCGCACGGGTTCGCACCACCGCCCCGCCTATTTCTGCCGTGAAGCAGTAATGCGTTTCGGTTTGAAGGGTGGGGCAGCCGTTGTAACTATACTGAGACCTTAGAACTTATATCTCAAGGTGGGTGGCGCATTTACGTTGTAGATGTTTATAGGCTCCAGTAACCACTTAGCACCAGGTGGGCTGTGAGCTCGTCCACCCATCTAAGAAATAAATAAAAATAATAATAATAAACCTTTTCCATGATTACGTATTCTTTTATGGAACTTTTTTGATTAACATTTTTGTGTAGCTTCATTTAGATAATAGTGCGTTGTACGCACAACAATCACTATGGTTGACCGTAGATAATTTAAGAGAAAAGTATTTCTAAGTCATTTATAACGTTATTATAAATTACGTATACGTTTATTATCAATGTTAAAGTTATTAATAAGTTAGTAATTAAAACTTGGATTAAATTAAACAATTCAAAAGTGTCACTCTTAAAAGGACAATGAAGTTAATACAATAACTTAACGGTTTTTGACTTGGAGAGACTGCAATAAAGAAGATTATCAATTATCAGTAGGTATATGTTGAATGGCTTTAATAAGAAGATTCCATGAAGTGCTGGCTGTAGAGCACAGTTTAAAGATACATAGTATGAGCTGGTGGACCGTACCTCTGTTGCTGTGAGACGTGATGCGCGAGGTGCGTGGGGGCGGAGGGCGAGGGGCTTCCCCCGCAGGCCGCCAGCCCGCCCAGACTCGACATTGGGGACGGCATAGTGTTGGCCATCACTCCTGTACACATACAACTACGCTTAATAAGCCTATTATTGTATAACTAATTATTTCTTTATTTTATAGATCTTCTCAGTGGGTCGCGTTTCCGATCCGGTGGTAGATTCTGCGAAGCACTGCTTTTGCTAGGGCCAGTGTTAGCAACACCTACGGTTTGAACCCCGAGAGCCCACCTACACGCTAGAGCAACGCCTCCCACTGCTATCAGTATAGGTAGGGAAAAAAATATATTACAGAATTTCAGGAACGGTCAGTGACATAATTTATATAAGCTTGTTAGGCTTTAAGCAATTACTGACAGTCCTGTTCTAATTATTTATACTAATTAAATTAAATGTGAACATTTTACAGAGGAATGCAATTACCCATGGAGACGGGACTGGGTCCGGGCATGCCCGGTGAGGGTGCAGAGGGCGAGGGGCTCTGCCTCAGGAACTGTGCGGGCGGCGGGCCTCGTGAGTACCCCGCGCCCAGCATGCCCACCTCCTGCTTGCCCTGCACCCTGCCCTGCATGTGGCCCATGTTCATACCCACCATCTGATTATTTCCCATTCCTCCCACTGTGGATTATAAACGTTTTTTCTTACATAATATAATGGCCAAATGCCCACTAACATGCCAATTTACTAGACCCCTAACATTGCAACAAGAGACAAAAAAGTGTGTCTAAATATTATTATTATTATAATGCAATCCAACCCGCCAGTGCCAATATGCTCAATGAATTTCTCACCAGATCTTCTCAGTGTATCACGTTTCCGATCCGGAGGTATATTCTGCGAAGCACTGCTCTTACTAGGGCCAGTGTCAGCAATACTCCCGGTTTGAGCCCCGTGAGCTCACCTACATGTCAAGGTGAAGCTGAAATAACCTCTCAAGGCTATCAGCATAAGTAGAAAAAAAAAAGTGCCAATACATGTATACCTTGCATGTTTTTATGGGAGAACAAACTCTTGGACCCTTCTGTGTTAACTGGTTGCCAGAGCTGTTAAAAAACAGTGGGATTGCTGCCCAACTCGAGACACAAGATCAAAGCCCCACTTGAATTATATAATAAATAGTGTCATAAGCAAAATAATACTCACCCATTTGCCCAGACATTTGCCCTTGCATATTGTTGGGTGGCATCTGACCACCCATACCCACTTGGTTACATGGCATCTGACCCACCATGGTATTAGCACCACTCATAGGCACAGCCATATTATTAGACATGGACATATTCTGCATCATCTGACCCTGCATGCTAGGTCCAGCGAGCTGATTCTGCAGCTGACTGCCCATAGGATTTCCCATGCCTCCCATTCCCATATTATTGCCCATTTGACCCTGATTTCCGACCATGCCCATTGAACCAGCAAGTTTGTTTTGCATGGGCATATTCATTTGTGGTCTTTGGTTTAATGTTTGAAGCAGGTTAGTAGCCGTTTGGGCTTGAGGTCCCTGAGACACTATGGGACCCGTTTGACCCAATTGAGACTGCATGCTCCCCATTTGTGTCTGCATAACGTTTTGTTGCTGCATTTGGCCTTGAGGTCCCATATTCATCATCTGATTTCGAGATCCTTGAGATGCGAGCGTCTGTAATGCATTTATAGGGTCGGGGGCTAAGCCAGTCTGGCTGTTAGGACCTTGAGGGGCTTGTCCCTGTTGGGGTTGTACTTGTGTAGAAGGACCACTTTGGTTCTGATTTTGCACTTGCATATTTGGTTGGCCTTGATTTTGCTTTGGTTGTGCTGTTGATTGACAATAAAACAATAACTGCTTTAGGGTATGAACATATGTGATAACTGAATGTTATTAATTCATACTATACACTATCTTATAAATTGCAAAAATCTATTCAACAACTACTAATTATTGTAATTCATATATGCTAAAGAGAAGATAGCTTTTGTGTTAGCATTATCTAAACAATGTTTGTACTATGATATTAACTGTTTTTTTACATTTTGTATCCCTTATTTTTGAGTACTTGATGCTGGCTGTCATTCTGAATGACTTGTAATGACCGCGTAATTATTTTTTGATTTACATTTTAATTAAGTAATAATATGTAGACAATTATAGTAAGTATGTTTACTTGACAATGAGCTTAATTTTGTTGTTATAGTGCTCATTATATCCCTTATTGAACCATTAATATTTATATAATACTGTTAATGTGTATTTTACCTACATAAAAGTATATTTTTAAAGTATAAAAATTGTAACACATTAATCTAAAAAAGGTGTTACTTACACATTTCCCTTACATGCAGAATGAGTTTTGCTACCATATTCATGTATTCATCTCTGTTTTTGGCCTTTAAGAACACATGAGTCTCCATCTCACTGCTGTTACGAGCGACCTGCATACCGGAGCGCTGTATTGCTTCCTCGCTGTAAATATTCATTCAATTCGTTATGCATTACTTTACGATATATAGTTGGGGGAAGAACGGACTTGCCTATTATTTTAAATCATATACTGGACAAGATTACTGGATAACTTGTCGTCGAAATAATTTTGCAAAAAAAAAAAGAAATATTTCAGACAAAATCGTTATTCAGTATTAAAGTTTCGATGGGCATTAAGCAACGAATGAAACTAATGTATTTTTTTCAGTACATTAAAACACTTACATTTTAGAAACAACGTTTTGCCGAAATGACTGTGTTCTCCAGTTATTGTCGTCTGACGCCATTGTCTAGAGTTAATATATTTCCCCCTGAAAACTTGATTATAAATTGTAAATTTAACAGAATAACATTTGCGTCTCTGAATAATGCTGTATTTTAAAATTTATTATTGCAAATTTCTGTAGTTTATTCCACACAAACGCACCTTTCCCAAGTGAAGTTTGTTGCTATTTCTCAAGTCGTAGTCTGTGGTTTGTTTGTTGTCACCATAGATTTTTTTTGTTCTGTTTGTCTATGTGTATAGGCAAAGAAATTTAACTCATTGTGATCTTGAATGAAACAAAGAACATACTTTTATGGAGGGAAGGCGAGGGGATACCATGTAAATTGTATTTTATTCCCTCAGTGCCTGTTCCGGCTTAAAAACATATTTTTTGATGTTGTTAATAGCTTAGAATCTTTAACAGTGCACAGATGCCAGAAAGAAGCAAGTTATTGAATGTGACTACTTTCAGCAATTTAGCAATTTACTCAGTATCATCTCATCTCACCTCGTCTCGGCTGGTCTCATTACATAGGTCCGGCAGCCGTCGACAGTGACTGTGATTTTTTTCACTTGTAATGTTGGTCAAACGTAGGGTTGTGAACCCTAGTAAATGTAAAAATAAGCATAAATAACTAAAAACAAATGACGCACGGTCATCCGACCCCAAATTTGGTTTCCCTGTGTAATGGATACCAAAAATTTATTTTCATACTCGCACACGTTTAAATAGAGACATTTATAAGATAATAAACCATCGATATATTACCACTAGATCCCGCGTAAAGGCGTCAAAAGTAACCTAACAAAACAGTGCTTAGATTCATATTAAGCACTGTTTTGCCGTCAGTGTCACGCCGACCGTCGAGTGGAACGATTCCAAAATGCGCTGTAAAAAGTTGTAAAAAAACACGCTTACAAAGAGAAAACAACATGAAATTTAGTATTTTTGGTAAGTTGTATAATTTTTACTAAAAGATAGTGATAAACATTTAAAATAAATCAGTTATCCTTGCCAAATTAGTACTTTAAAAAATTAATTCCTATTATTTTGCTTCGCAGTTATTTGTTTTGCACACATAATAACGTTTACATGCAAGACAAGGATTGAAATAGGGCTATTCCAGGACAAGTGTAGTGGAGTCACCTATTTTTTTTTTATTACTTATATGGGTGGACAAGCTCACAGCCCACCTGGTGTTAAGTGGTTATACTGGAGCCCATAGACATCTACAGCGTATTTACGCTGCCATTTGCGCATTTGCGCCATCCACCTTGAGATATAACTTCTAAGGTCTCAAGTATAGTTACAACGGCTGCTCCACCCTTCAAACCGAAACGCATTACTGCTTCACGGCAGAAATAGGTGGGGTGGTGGTACCTACTCGTGCGGACTCACAAGAGGTCCTACAACCAGTAATTACGCAAATTATTTTGCGGGTTTGATTTTTATTACACGATGCTATTCCTTCACCGTGGAAGTCAATTGTGAACATTTGTTAAGTACGTATTTCACTAGAAAAATTTGTACCCGCCTGTGGGATTTGAACACCGGTGCATCGTTAGATCAGATACGAATACAACATACGTCTGTACAATGGACGGCGAAGTGAAATCTGTAAACTGGACTTTTTTTACATTTTTACAGATTTCCTCAAAATGATGTACAAAGAGAAAAGTGGCGGTCAGCAATAAAAGAAAAAAGAAGCGACGATTATTTCAAACCTAATTGCTCCAGTGTGGTTTGTGCAGACCATTTTACCGAAATGTATTTAATAAATAAAACAATTTGATGGGGATTAGGTTGTTGTGATTTAAAAAGCTCTTATCCATTTTCCCCACCGATGTACAAGGTACAATATAGCTAACTGAGGTATAATGATATAGTTATACAATATTTGTTGTATCATAGGTACATGTTATTCCAATAAGGAATGAAATTGAAAAAATTGAATGAATTTGAATTAAAAAAACATAATAAAAAATAAATTACTCAAAATATTCTTACAAAAAAAGTACAAAGGGCGACTCCGTAATACTCTGTTCGGAGCAGTAGTCTTAATATCGTAAGTTTAAAAGGGCGTAAGTAAAATGCTATGCGTGTAAATTTTTCCTTTTTATTAAGGAAATAAGGTTAAATTTGGAACAAAAGTTATTGTAAAAGACTATCTCTTTCTGTCATTCATGGCGTAAGGTCGTAAATGAATGTTAAAACAATCTAAACTGCACTTTATTACTTCAAGAAAAGGTATAGTTTAGGTTACAATTATTATACCTTTACATCGTTTTTCTCCACTTGATGGTATAGTCAGATTAGTTAGTCGATGCCATATTTGTGTTTGGTTTTTGTTTGTGAGGCGTTATCTAGTGGTAATATATCGATGTAATAAACATCCAAGCAAGCTGTTTTCCTGTTCATCCTGTTCAACCTGTTCATCACATGAATGTTTGCCTGAAGTGGGAGTCGAACCCACGATCCTCGGCGTAACACTCAAGAGTGCTATAACTACTGCATCACTGAGTCCATTTTATTCCAAATTATACTTACCGATATCGGCACTCTTTGATTTAATTATGACTCATAATTATGACTCATAAAACTTAAAAATGTATTGCAAGATGGGACGGGCATTACGATTTATATTTCTTTGTGGTCCATTTCTTCCACGAAGTAGTTATGTGTTCCAGGTTGATGAGGGGGAAGTTGTCATACGGCAGAATTGAGACTCTCGAGGTGAGTAATGTCTCGAGGTGGTTAATGTCTCGAGGTGGGTAATGGAACTAATGGAACTCAAGTTGTGATATCTATGGGTTTCGTTAACCATTTAATACCCAGTGGGCTGTGAACCCGTCTATCTTTATTTACCATAAATAAAATAGTACGATTACTTCCTAGTAATTATTAGTAATTATTACGACCCATCGTCTATTTAATCATGAGTCATGGGTGTCGTGACTCAACTACGAACTAATAACAAAATTTCAATTTTCTACTGAATTATCCTCCTGATTACGATTTTGTGTTCGAAGGCGTGTGGTGAGCCCAGTCAGATTATTTTTGTTATTTTGGGATACATCTACTGTGATATTGTTCCTGGAGTCCACTAACATCATCTTCTACTATTGAGGCAAAAGGTTGTAGCAGGAGATGTCATAAAATATAAGCAATAGCATGTATCGCGTTAACAGTATTTTCAACAAATTAGAGTTTCAGATCAATAGCTTTTACCGGAAAATAACAATTATTCGATGAGAAAATTTTCCTTTGTCGTACTTTTTGTCGTAGTTTAGAAAACCCTAGAAACACTAAAATAACAAAATAAAACTATTCACACAACTTCATTCTTTGCGTTCCCGCCAAAAAGTTCGAAGATATTTACTTCTTTAATAGTCTGTTTCTTTAATAGCTTTTTATTATTCATAAACTGTAAACAATTAAAACGGCGAATTATAAAAATCTTATTAATTGATACTGGCTAATGCACAAACCGTGCCGGAGCCAAAATTAAATAAAAAAATATAATCATAGATAATAAAGATAATATTTGACAAACGAATGATAATAAAATAGGGTTTAAACGGTGCCTAGTGGAAGTTTCTGATAAATTTAAAGTTAAAGTTAAATTTAAACCTAGGCGAAGAAGTTGTAAATGAACACAATCTTTGTTATCACATATCTTTATTGTGTTTTTATGTTGTAACTTAGAGGTGTTTATTAAAAATATGTCTTCACAAACTGTTATTAGAGTGAAGCGTAGATTAGAAGATAACCCTCACGATGCTCTGGTTGTTACATGTAAACGGCCCAAGACCGACCCTGAATCATGCCAATCCTTGTTTGTATTTCGAGCCACTATCACCAATCAGGTACTTATGAAAAATGACTCGATAAGTCATTAAATCACATGTAAAGATTCAAACAGGTTGAAACCTTGGACTTATTGATAGAAGCTGGCTGCGAGCTCTCCTTCTAATCTAATAATTAAAATTACGGAAATCTTCCGGTACATTTGATTGGTTTTTCACCTGCCTTCTTTAGTTGTAAATATAAAAAAAGTAAATAAATCAGTAGGTATCCATAGTTGCAAATGTTGGTTAAGAAAACAATGTGCTTCTTCAGGAAACAGCTGATATCAAAGATTTGGTGTCTCCAGCCGATTCCAAACTGCAACCGAGACATAATGTCAAGGATATTGTTGAAAAGCTACGAAAAGACCAGAAGGCTTCTTCAAGCAAAAGTCGTTATGAAATAGTCAACTGTAACCGAAGCATAGAAAAAGATACGGATAATTTCAATCTTGTAGACTTACAAAAGACTGATGATGTTGATGATGGAATTGAATATGCCTATGACTTATATACAATACCAAAACAAGACTTTGATTTGTCTGTGATTGACAGCTTTGCCAGGTAATCTATCATTCATGTTATACTTATGTTTAGTTATTTATCTATACTTTCTATCTATACAGTCAATCAGGGTAACTTAAGCCTTCCGTTTAATATTAGCCCACTTACTCACTTTTTACATATCTATTTTTAATTTACAAACAGGATACATGTTGCCATAGACTTTGAAATTTTTAATTAAGGGGTTTATTATTTTTATTTGTTTATAAAAAAGATCCAATGTTATCATAAGGCTTTAAATGTAAAAATGCATCAAAATTGTACTGGTAGTTCTTATACTGGCAAAGTTACTCAGCTCTTAAGATAACATTGGCCCACAATTTTTTTGTCAATTTTGTGAGATTTGCACTTGCTCATGCAAAATTATTTAAATTTCAATTGTAAACGCTTAAAACCCACGGAAAATCCATATTTTTTATTAATATCTAGTATATTTGAGACAATAGTATAGTTGAGACAATATGTACAAAATTGTTTGCATGGCGGGACAAAGTTACACTGATTGACTGTACTTATTCATAGTTTTAAATCAAAACGATTTAAAGTATAGTGATCATAGTTTGTAGTCTGCCAAAGAGGGAGATTTAACATTTTTGTTTCATGTCATTCTGCTGACAGCTATAAAAGGAAGATTGCGAGGCTGGAATGACTATGATGGAAAAAGTAGTAGAGTAGATTTTTTATATTTTTGGAATTAACGATTATTGATTTTATTCTTACATGCCGTGTATGGTTGAATGAGCTCATGGCCCATCTGGTGTTGTCTATAAGTTTGTGTAACCAGAACAGTACACAATGTGAATTTGAGAGTCAATGTTTAAATCTAAATTAGTATATAAGCGGTATATAGTATATATACTATTTACTGTGTATATTAGTACAATATAACTATATACTATAATAGTATAATAAATAATACTATTTTAGTAGGTTAAATAACAAAAGGAAGATCTACCACTAAGTCAGCAATGGTCCTTGCAGTCAGCAATTGAGCTTGTATCTTTGCAAACTTATCTTGAAAATGTTTTAAGCGACATTCAGTCAAATATCTGATGTTGTAGGATTTAACTTATAACAATGTGCTTGCCTAGTAATGGCAGTAACTTATAACAATGTGCTTGCCTAGTAATGGAAGTTAATTTTTTTTTGCAAATGAAGAAATACATAAAGAATGCTTCTAAAACACTCAATTGAATATTTAATTGTTTTCAATTTATTTTTTATTGCTTAGCTGGGTGGACGAGCTCACAGCCCACCTGGTGTTAAGTGGTTACTGGAGCCCATAGACACCTACGACGTAAACGCCACCCACCTTGAGATAGAGTTCTAAGGTCTCAGTGTAGTTACAAAGGCTGCCCCACCCTTCAAACCGAAACGCATTACTGCTTTACGGCAGAAATAGGCAGGGTGGTGGTATCTACCTGTGTGAACTCACAAAAGTTACCACCAGTAATATCCAATTTCATAGTATATTTTTTCCCTGCTTAATTATTGCTAGCCTCAAGGGGCTATTGCAGCCATACACAGTTTAGTAGGTGCACTAGATAGGTAAGACAGTATAAACCACACAGTATAGTGATTGTAATAAATTGTCATTGTGTTTGTTTAATTGAATATACTGATCTAAAGTCTAATCAGTAACATGACACAGTAGAAAACACGTTTATCTTCTTTATTATTTGAAATTGTTGACAAAGGAGAGATTTTTTACCGTACTGGTACTTTTGCTCAGTAGTCCACTGATCGAAATATTGTTGTTTGCAACTTGTATGTATATAAAGCTATCTTCAAGATGTTGTTAGCAAGATCAGGCATCTGTCAAGTGTCTTCTATCCAATTATGGTTACCACCACACTTGTTTGTATTTTTTTAATTTATTGATGTGGCAGCTAAGGATTACGAACAGTAATAATAATAATAAAAAAGTGTAACTGTAATTATTTTTTGATTTGGACATTGTTATTTTAAGTATTAAATATTGTTTACAGCATAGAAACAGACCTAATACTTGGTACACATGATGATGGTTGCGACACAACATCTGGTGACGAAGTTGATGACGATGATGATTCTAATGACGAAAACAACTGGAGAAATGATTATCCTGATTCTGAAAAAAGTAGCATTGATGAAGATGACATCGTTCGGGCTATGGAGCGTGTTGATTTAGGTAAGAAGAGAATATTTCTCACTTTATAATCTAATCATTATACCTGTGTGAACTCTGATTTACTTAATTACCTTATCAGTAGCTGCTTCGACCTTAGTTTGATTTTTATTACACAATGTTCATTGTGGAAATAATTTGTGAACATATTGTATTATTTATTTCTGTACGTATTTTATAAGAAAAATTGGTACCTGCTTCTGGGATTTGAATACTGGTATAGTCACAACACTTGAAATGTGTACACCGGGCATCTTGTCCTTTAGTGATTACATTGATGTTGATCATATTATATTATTCTTACAGTTACAGACTTATCTTAACAGTGACCACATAAAGTATATGGTGTGTTTTCATGCATAAGAGACCATAGTTTTGCATAAGTGATTATTATAGTGTGTACACTGTTATATTTTATTTCTTAAAATCATAGTCAATGCAAAATTTTAAGATCAATAAATTAAGATTTCAATTTAAAAAATATATAGATACATAAATAATAATAAAAAGTTTTATGTGTTGGATTTATGATTCCCAAATTTTTCTTTAAAGAAAACACTAGTTATCTACTAAATTTTGTGTTGTTTTAATTGAAAAGAAATCTAAATTATAATTTTTAAAAATAACTTTAACATACATTCAATAACTTCAAGCTGTTTGTAATATAGGTCTAAGACATAAAACCTGTTTTCGTAAAATAAAAAAATTCTTCTTTCAATTCAAATTCAAAACTTCTTTTTCTTCTTTGTTGTTTCCTCACTAATGAAATTTGTAACCATATATGATAAAACTCCATTTGCTTCTGTCTATGTTTACTTCACTTTTAAATAATATATTGAAATGGTCTTAAAATAACAATTTCTCTTCAGAAGACAACCTATCAAGCGATGATGGTGAAGACAAAATTTATGACACTAATGATTATGAAGAAAATGTAAGATTATATGGCACAGGATATGCCAAATATAAAGCTAAGATTCTTGCTGAAAATCCTGACCTTTCCAATCGGAGCCTCATCCACTCCGTCAAAATGAAAGACATTGATGAAGAATCAGTCGAAGGATATAAGGATGATAGCGATGACGGTTTTTACTATGGCCAGGAAGATGACTCGCCGCATCACAGAAAACAATATAAAGATTCGTCTGATGAATATAGTCCAGATTGATCCAAAAAATTTTTGTTTAGTTTTAATTGTAATTAAAACATATTATGTTAAGATACTGAAGTTATACTTTTTTGATGGTAAATAGTAATTAAGTCACAAAGCTAAGTACTGATTGGTTGTATGGATGGAGGTGATCAAGATCTGTAGACATGCGAGCTCGATTGGGCGAGAAGGATACTCATTTACATAAATGCAATGGTACATTTTTTCTGAGAAAGCCTCGATACTATATGTTGTGAAGAACCATTGAGTTACAAGTATCGAAGATATTCTTAGGGAGACTAGAAACTAGTCTTTAACAGTACCAGAAGGGAGTAACTCTTGTGTGTAGATGTTTATAGACACTGTAAACTTGTGATGTTTTTGATAATCTTAAGCGTATAGTGTAATAATTTCAATGTAAGAACTTGAGTATGTCATATCATTAAACTGTATAGAAACATATAATTAATCATTTTTGAATAAAGATTAAATCATTTTTACAATTTATCGTTTTCTAACCTAAATATAATTTTTAATACAGCATACCGGTTTTTTTTGTAAGAGGTACACATCGGGTCTGGTTAATTGTTACCATACACTGGCTACTGAAGCTCATTACGTCTAAACGTGAATTTTGCCATCTAACTTCAGATATGTCTCTGTTGCATTGCATGGACTTTCTAACATTCAAATTGGAAATTGTACAGTAAAAGCTCCTTATTCGCGCTTCCCTCATTCGCGTGTTCGTTATTTGCAGATTAAATAATTTCGATGCCATTCCTATATTTGCGAACAAATATATCTTAATTCGTGGATCTAATCGGTACAAAAAAAATTATAAAAACTGATTCTAATAGCTATCCATCCAAACGAATATCTTTTGTAAACGCGTCGTCAAATGGATAAAAAAGTAAAATAGACCTTATTACAACAATCGAAAGTATGTTGTTAAATGATATCGCTACTGCATTGTTTCCGCCTTTGACAAGCCGCTTTCGCCGCGGTCGGTGTTTTTGAGAATGTAAACAAACAATATAACAACCTTATAAGTAAACTCATCAAATATACATATATTTTTTTTACGATTGAAGGATTACTTGTGGCCCGGAGGCCTTTCCAGTTTCACCAAGACCGGTGGGCGAGCAAAGGCTCAGCCAGGAGGGGTGGGATTTGCTAACAGCTGCCCAAGTGCCTCCGAAGGAGACCTAACAACTCAAGAGCAGCTGCTTCTACTACTGGATCGGAATCACGAACTGCTGAGAAGATCCGGCGAGAAACTCAGTGGGCTGATGCACGGGTTAGGTTGTACGGTGAACTCTTTGTTGAGTTCGACGAGTACGGTTTCCGGGATCTCTATGGCAGCTCCTAGTGTTAGAGCTGAAGGCGTCTATTTCAAAGCTTATTTGGATCTAATCGATCCGTAAGGACATGTGGATATTTTTAAATGCGGCCAAATGAGACCGCTCTGTCTTTTAGTAAGAGCCGCATTACCATTCCATATTCACGGTTTCTGTATTCGCGGCACATTTACGGAACATACACCCCGCGAATAAACAGCTTCTACTGTAGTGGTGTAAATTTTTGAAATGAAACAAATCGAAACTTCATATAATGTGATAAATAATTTATTGTCTGGCGATATTTTTTACAATATCAATTACGCCTACATTGCTTATTGATTTCCCTCCGTAAATATTACAGTTTACGTCCTAAAGTTATTAGGGTACACACACGGAAAGATGCCTTAAATTTTCCAAAATATGACAAAAAGAAATACAAGAAGACAGATTGAATCGTGCAAGCAGATTTTTTTCTATTGAGGCATCTCCATCTTCACAAATATAAATCGTTGATCCGCATTCAAAACAGCGTAAGTGTTTCTTTTAAACCATACACTACAGACTATTTTCTGACATCAATTCTAGGCAGTAAAGTTTTGTTGTGTCAATTCGCTCTCTTTAACGTACGGAAAGTATGAAAAAGTGTTGAGCTGTGAGCAGAAAATTATAATTAAAAACCCTCCAAAATAGTGGTAGCGTAGCAAGTAGCATGTCAATGTAGCAGTTGTAAACGGAGTGAAAATTTAATACAATAACTTTGGGCGCCGTCTTTGAAATTAGACCAGTCGCTACGGTGGCGCTAATAGCTCGCTTTTCAATGGACAGCTTTTTATATGCAGAGACTGTGCTTCTTTACCTATATCCTTTATACTTTAAGGTTAGAACAAACTTCGGTAAACTTTCAACAGTCTAGGAAACAACGAAAAATAATTCCCGCGTATCGGAGTTAGTCGGATTGGATTGGCCAAGAATTAAATTATAGATGGTTTTATGTCTTAATATTGATACAGTTAGCGAAGTCTGAAGCTAAATCAAATTCAGGCAACAAAGTTCTACATTTACGTACGCTGAATCGAATGCCGGTCAACGATTTAATAATTTATTAATTTGATATTATTCGAGACCGTCGTAACATTAAAAACGTATGCACGTATTGAGAACATAATTATGGCACGTAACCTCACTTGCTGAGTTACAGACGATGATAAAACATAGACAATGTCATGATCTCTAAATTTAAATACTAAATTAAGTCATTGACGAACATCGCTGATTTATTTCTGTAGTATTAAAAAAGTAGATAATTTGAGAAATAGCATACTTACTATTGCACATTTACTGTTGTCACACATTTAATTTGTTGCACATTTAATGTTGTTTTTTTTTTTTTATATCATTTGTGTAAAATTTCAATGTAGACAGCCAATTTTCGGACCTTCTTGATTCGAATAAACTACAGAATTAAAGGTTATATCAATGACTCTTAAGTGTAACAAAATGGAAGATCGATTATTTTAAAAACGAACACATTGTACCTTTAAAATATTGTAAACACTGAAATTCGAGACTCATATTAAAGACGAAACACAAATGAATACATATTTTTAAACATACACATCGGTACATCTACTCAAAGTCTTGTATTCACTTATATCTAAATTTTATTAATTAGTGAGATACCTATAAATGCAAATTACTAATTAAAATCTAGCGATGCTTTGGCATAGACAAAACATGGTACAATATTAAATCCTAAAAACGTTTTTATATTCATATATGGAACAATTATCATAATGCTATCAGAAAAATGTTTATTGAAGGGTGTTTTAAATTAGTTTTTACATGAATAATCATCAATACTTAGTTAGCCTCAAATTTGCAATTGAATCTAGTAAATTATCACAAACTGTTCACAATAGGTAAAAAAGCTTTAAGCTTTTTGTTTTTTTTTGCAGTTGACAGAAAAAAAAAATAGTTGGCAACACCACTGGTAGGCAAACGGAATTGAGCATTAACTGCTTAACATGTTAATTAATATTAAACAAAATTAACAACAAAGAAAGAACAATCACTAAGAACAAATGGTAATAAAATTTAGTTACAATTTAATAATATCTTTACAGTTATATACAATTTGGTAATATTTTTAATAACGTATACACTATGCGAAGAAGTCATTCAACTTTCCTACATTATTTTTACATAACAATAACAAATACCTAAATTTGAGGAAAGTTATGATTATATACAATTCAACTGAACTTACAGTTGTTTGGCATTGATATGCAGTGCTGGATATTTATATTTATATAATATGTATAAGTTTTGATTATTGCACATAATAACGTCCGAAACGTGATTTAATATAATAACGATTAAGAATAATAGATTTGAAGCAACGAAAGCGTTTCGATTCTCGCTAGCAATTTTGAATTTTTTGTTAGAAGTTAATAAGATCTAGTTTTCGATAATAGCAAAGGCAAATACAGAAAACGAATGTTTACTGCTTATTATCAACATAAATACGAATTTGAATTCGTTACATATTATTTGCAATTCGTAGTCAACAGATGGCACTGTAATAAAAATTCTAAATAAACATCTCATAAATCGGTTTAAGATTTTACGGTTTTTACCTTCACTATTATCGATTATGTCACAGACGCAGTTCATAGTACGGGAGTGTCGTTAACCCTGGGTGGGGTCGGAACGTTGTTGTTCGCGGCCGCGTCTTGATTGTTTGCTGTGCAATAGTACTGCTTGTGCGCCTTGTAAGTGTTCACGTACTTAAAGGATATGTCGCAAGATTTGCAGTAATTAGGCGTCTCTTCGGCGTCGTTGTCTGGCTCCTTTTTAATGTCTACAGGCAGGGTAGGAACGGTTGGAAGGGGTGAGGTTTGTTCCTCATCAGGCTCGTCAGTGGCGTGGACTAATCGTGCGTGGCGCACTACGTTGCCCCTGTATGTGGATGTGTACGCGCAACTGCTGCAGCGATGGACCCTCTCCCCTGCCACTGCTGGACTGGGAGACGTTGCTTCTCGGCTCTCGTCTTCGAGTACGCATGCTATGTAGCTCTCCTCCTGGAATTTATGAACAGAGAAATGTATTTTCAATGCTTGCGCAGAATGACTCGGTCTTTTGTTGAATTTTTTTCCCCCCTACCTATGCTGATAGCCTTGATAGGCTATTTCAGCTTCACCCTAACGTGTGTAGGTGAGCTCACGTGGCTCAAGCCGGAGTGTTGCTAACACTGACCCTAGCAAGAATAATGCTTCGCAGAATCTACCACCGGATCGGAAACGCGACCCACTGAGAAGATCCGGCGAGAAACTCAGTGGGCTGTGTCTATGGGTTAATTCGCTCGTCGAGCCCTTCGTCGCAAGCGACAGGTTCGACGAGGACGATGACCGGTACTTGTGGTGCCTAAAAGCACCGTTAATGGATCAAGAGGATCCGTAATGACGTGCTTTGAGCGACGTCGACGGTCTGCCATTCGGGTTTGTTGAAAAGAGGTTTAAATTGCTTTTAGTTATCATTAATAGATTTCTGCGACTCTTGATTCCGATTCTCGTTAGTATGTGAATACACTAACACACGTTGATGCGCATTCTCTGTTTTAATTAGGTTATAGTAGAGACGAGTAAAGGTAAGTCAGAAATCTTCTCGGAAATTGCTACTACAACTGAACGTACCAAGTCTCAACCCTAGTGGACTGAACGCAAATAAATAAATCAACCTTCAAAAACTATCAGACAATGAATTATTTTTGTATATAATTTTTTTTTATTGCGCTTGTAGGCAGACGAGCACATGGCCCACCTAATGGTGAGTGGTTACTGTCGCCCATGGACTTCAGCAATGCCAGGGGTAGAGCCAGGCCGCTGCTTACCGAAAATAAACGGTTTCAATTACCTGTAAATCGGCCGGCTTCTTGTTGTTGAAGTGCATACGTATGTGTGTGCGCATGCCTCGTAGGGTGTTCCCCCTGTACCGGCAAATGGTACACCTGAACGCCTTCACTCCGGCGTGCGCCTCCATGTGGCGCTGAGCCGCGGCCGCTGTCGGCGACACCACGTCGCAGCACGGACACTTCCATCCTCCCTCTGTACCCGACGACGGCCTCGGTAACTCTGGAATGGACCTCGACGATCGGGTTTCACGTTTCGTGCAGTAATATGATTGATGGGTTGTGAGATTATCCAAGGAACTGAAGTGAATACCGCAGGCCAGGCATATCAGTTGTCGATACTGAGGCGGCGGCCCGGCCTCCGGTGGCGCCGGGCTCGCTGGCTCTTCACCCCCGCCGGCTGAGCAATAACGTTGCTTATGTACTCGATAGTTCTCGTACATACAAAAAACTATATTGCATTCTTTGCATTTCGATACGCCTTGCTTGACCAGAACTTGAGGAGATTTAGCAGCTACTGGCAGCTCTGAGGCAAGCCGTATGGCTAAAGCGGGAGGTATGATTGGGGGTGGGACTGCCGGCGGCGATGGTACACTTGGTGGTTTCGGTGTTGGTCCTCTAGAGTTTCGCCGTCGTCTTTTTGGAGAACTCTCGCCGCCTGGAGACAAAGAACGTCGGGAAGGCGACGGTGTCCCGGGTGAGCCCGGCAGCGATGGCGCGCAAACTATTTGTTCCGGCGTCGTTGAACGAACCCTGTTTTCTTTTTCATGTTCATCTACCACAACAGACTCCGGCGAACGGCGCACGCTGAGGTCCAGAGGCGTCGTGCCATCTCTTGAGGAATCTCGTGCTCGATTTGCAGATTTTAAGACCTCCGGTGTTTTGGGATCTGTATTGATATTGGGTAAAATGTGAGTCAGAGGCTGGAATGTACCGTTTGGTAGTAAGAAGCATGGAGTATCCGGATCCGGCAGCGTCGCCCCGGGAAGCGTGCTGGCACTGCGCAGTAACGTATACGGGACGATAAGTATTGGATTTGTGGGTAACGCCAGAGCATATTGATTTTGTGCTGGTGGTGTCGCTCCCGGTGATGGAGGAGCGGAGCCCGACGTTACAGAGCTTCCTTTAATAGCTTGCAGAGCTTGTTTGACAACTTGACGAGTGCTGCAGTAGTTAGCTTTATGTGCTCTGTAAGTTTTTGTAGAGCTAAAGCGAATATCACAATCGGTACAATATCGGTCCTGAGCTTGGGGACTTTCAGTCGCTTCACCGTTAGACGTGGGCGTCGCCGGTGCGGGCGTCCCGCTGCTGACAGGGGACGAAGAATGCATTCGCATATGTCTGTTCAAACTGACTTTTTTGTCAGCACTGTACGAACATAATGTGCAAGCGTATTGCTTCCCTGCTGGTTTTGAAGTTTTTGAATCTCCACTTGAGTCATCACCTGCCGCGTAGGCTGATGCATCCGTTGCCTCAGAAGGCTTAGGTTTTCTGTTCGCACAATAATGTGCTTGATGTGCTTGAAGCGTACTTAGAGATGAGTATCTGATACCACATGGATTGCAGATGTAGCCTGGCACCGCGTTTGTCGGGAACAGGCCAGGGAAAGCGGCAGCCGTTAGTGCAATGTATTCACGCGCCTGAGTAGCTGGTGTAGGCGGCGGAGGAGGAGACGGAGAGGGCGGTTCACGTTTGAGCGATGTTGCTTGCGGTGCTAAAGCAGGGTCAGTCGCGAGACTCGTATTAAGGCGTAGTCGCGGTGGTGAAGCAGCCGGTGAGCCCCCAGAAGCAGGCGAGGCGCCGCCACTAGATGCAGGTCGTTCGCCCCCTGAGCTTGGCGTGCGAGGTTCTCCCGGCATCGCCTCGCTCTCGTTTCCCCATTCCTCGTCCTCACCTGTAATAACAAATCTATATAAGACAAATGCAAAAAAACATGCAAATCAGTGTGTGCAAAAGGTCAGAGCAAAACGAATCGATGTAGTATCAGCACCTATTAGCGTCGTTAATAGTACAGCGATGGCGAGCCGGCAGCGGTTTTCTCGCGATAGCCGTCACTCGTCACGTTTCGTCTCCTATCTGTCCACGTCAGTCAGATGGAGCCTTAGCGAGTCGAGGCATACATTAGCGCTCCTAATTGAGACGTGCGCGCGCTATGTAAATGTCTCCGCGTGGGTGGGTGGTTCGATTTTACAAATGCAAGAAACTTAACAGAGATTAGGTTTGCATGCATCGAGCCTGTCGATCCGTCATTACATTCCTCGTCCGTCAATACCGTGAGCCGGATTGGCGCGCAAACAGAACAAAAACTTAACGGAGCTCGTTGTAATTGGATCTGATTTCCAGAAACCGCTCGCGTGTCTTCCTTTTTGAGCGACAACGATCTCGACCGAGCGAAGAATTAACCTATCTTTCGCGCAACGATCTCGACTCAAAACGCCAATTAATGAGGGGCTCAACTTCATTCTGGTGCCCCTGTGAAGATCATTATATGGGCACGACAGCGAGATGGACGCGACGATTGGTCCGAGCGCAGGCGCACCGCCATCTCTCGGTAACGAATACATTCCGAATCGGATCGCGTTCGGGTCACGCTATCCTAGTGTGCGCGCGTTGCGATTGGTCATTACGATTGCTTGCTGACGGCCGATCGGTCCCTAAAGTTGCATATCTGCCCGCTAATGTCACCATCATGCCGAACGCGAGCCTATCACGTTCGCTAATCGAGTCCCAGCTCCCGTTTTCCGCTAAATAAGTTATAAAAAGCGGCGATTGTTTCGCGAAAGTTTAATGTTCGATCAGATAGATGGCGTGACTCGGTGTCGTTTATGGTTGCTTGGGAGCTGAATATCGATTCTCTTACGACATTAATCTGGGCTTTTACATTTATTAACATACCGTTGTGCTAAGCGTAACGAGCAAAAGGCATGTTATTCAAAACGAGTACCCGCATAGTTTCGACTCGACACTAGACAATACACCTCAGACACACAGATGACGCGATGCTTTAGCCTTTGACCGCAAAGGTCTCACGATTCGCCCGTAATACCCTGCTTTCAGCTGCAATTCACAAAGCGTTTTGATTTATACAACAAGGCTGACAAGCGTGGAACACGTGCTTACACAACGAGAAAAACAAAGAAGCCATCTTGTTTAGCCGGTTATCAGATTCGAGATCGGAGTCCAATTAAAATAGTCGTGCATCGGTCGCGTCACAATCGTCTGATAGTCATCTGTGTGACGCGTGTGAGCGATCACCTACGAGACTGCGATCAGCGAACCACTACCACAGGATTCCTATGAACTGATGTACTGATCGCTGCTATTTCGACGACATTCACAAAATCTTTGTTAGGTAGAGCAAAACCTATTTCTTTGTATCCTGAAACTACATATTGATCAATAACATTGATAACAACATTTCTACATCGAATTCTTGCGGACATACGAATTGTTCGTGTCATAATAACACGAAATCGTCGATGACATGTAGTCTTTCAAAACAATTGTGTCATTACAAAATGTATATCAGCAAGAGCACTTTACGAACCTTCCACGTAAACAAAACGGTCTCTGAATTTCGAACATTCCTAGAACAAAGAATCGATAACGCGGCGACATTCAAAACTACTCGAGAATTCGTAGTAGCATTCTATAAGTCATCTTTGAAATGTCACTAGATCGCATTACACCTTGAACTAAAGATACGGAGATACGTTTTAGATAAAAACGCACAATAATTAATATGCGCATGTTTATAATAAATCTACATCGGACATCGGAACGTCAACTACACGTTGTCCTTTAATGTTATTCTCTGGATACTCGCATGCGACGTTAATTATACACTTTTAGTTCGAGGGAATTAAATAATCATTTACGAATATTTTTTTTAGGTTAATTTTAAATTGAATTTACTTTAACATTTATCTTCCTTAATTTATGTTTTCATTTAAATAAATATGTATATTTACATTATGAATTTAAATGTATTTTTATTAGAACGAAATCATAGGCTTTGTCGCTTTAATGTCAATACAAATAATAGCGGCCATTAGTGAGTGCTGCCAGCTTCGAAACAAAACGGCTACCACAATAAAAACAAGTTCATGTGTACACAAAGAGTTGAGTGACACAGTCTAGCGAGATTATCGTTACAACGATCTTGATTTATTTGAAATTGTACTGCGAGCCTGTACTGTTCATCTATCATATATGAAGACGGTTTATCCGCGACAACATCATAGGTGTTTAATAGGGGTACGGTATGTTTGTTTTGTTCGAATTGATCGTAGGATGTTGTTCGACTTGTTTTGTGTTAAGGATGTTATTATGATTGTTTTATCTTTCTGTTTGACGCTGCTGGAAGTCTTTTTTTGTGTCTTAATGGCCAATGAGATCGTACTCTGCTTGAAGAAAAGCCACCACCGTCTGTAGCAATCAAAGGGAATATTCCTACCATTGCACTCCCTAATGGTTACACAGATCAACTGAAGGACAACTGGAATAGACTCTAAAGTTTTACAAATGAAGCTTATGTAATCTCGATTCGAAATAAGAGGTTCACTTGAAGTTGTTTGTGGTCGTGAAAAAACTGTTGTTGTCTAATTACATTTCCGACTCCCGTTATCGTGGCGAGAATTTAATAATGTTTTTATTTATAAAGCAAGTGTTTTATGAATGAAGTCCGCGTTCGAGCGTTGTTGCGAGTTGAAAAAACGTTGGGCTTCATTATCGTCGTGTGGATCGCAAGTGTCCGTGGCGGGATGAACGTCGTGCGTCACGATCGGACGCGAATTAACATATCGCGGATTCGATTCCGCTATCGAGTTACGGACGGAGTCGTTGGGAATACGTGTCCTTTCTTGTCTATCATCTGTTTCCTTTGGAACCTATTGAATGGTTTGCTAATTCTCGAATTTGAAAGATTTAGTTTTTCGAATTTGGAAATCTGATTGTTTGTTACGTTATTTTTGTGTTCTGTAAAAATAATTAAGTTTTCTTACTAACAGAGCTATGAAACCGGAGCTATGAAGCCTTGGATGTAATCGTTCACCGTGAGATCGCACGAGATCTAATTCTACCTTAAATAACTGGTAATAATTACTAATATAGGTTTACTGGTGGTAGGACCTCTTGTGAGTCTGCACGGGTAGGTACCACCACCCTGCCTATCTCTGCGGTGAAGCAGTAATGAGTTTCGGTTTGAAGGGTAGGGCAGCCGTTGTAACTATACTGAGACCTTAGAACTCGTATCTCAAGGTGGGTGGCGGCATTTACGTTGTAGATGTCTATGGGCTCCAATAACCACTTAAGACCAGGTGGATTGTGAGCTCGTCCACCCATTTAAGCAACAGCTCACCACAGGTTGTACCACCAGGACGAAATACCCATATATTGGTTATTTATAATCGCGGCTGGAGCTTACTGTTCGGAGATTAGATTGGGATTTGGTTTGCCGCCGCACGTATGCGAAATAAAAAACTTTTTATAAATGTTGTTTGGATTGCGACAAAGCTGAACGATAGTTATAATTTTAGCAATAAAAAGCTATATGTAGTTCCGATACTGGTTATCATATTTTGCAACTTAGGTTTCTTTCGATGTGCTTCTGTACTCTATGGTCACCGAGCATTATAAGCATGTGTTCGATGAATTGGAGCTATCTCGGATTTTAGTACTTTGTAGCATATTTCGAATTGAAGTGGCTTAGAATTGAAGTGGATAAATCTAAAATTCTTGTTTCTTGATAAACGCCGAAAATGCAATTGTAATTTTTAGTTTTTCGATTTAATAATTTAAGGTGCTTGTTTTAAAAGAAACGAAAACTTTATGAAGTATTTTGTCCTTTTTTAGACTAAAAGAGACTTTTTAATTTCATAAACTGTTAGAAAGCATGTTTATACATGAAATTCGTTCAAAGTATGAAACCTATTTTCTTGAAGTTTTCTATAATAGTTAAATGAAGTCAATGCTAAATGTGCGACTTTAGAGTTAAACGTATGAATGTCGAAATGCATTCAAATTATCTCCTCCTCCGTGCGTCGTATTCCTCAGTTCTGAGGGTCGTGACCTTTACTGAGCGCTTTTGTCAGGACTATGTTCTTCCATTCACTTCTGTCCTCCGCGCAGTGGATAGCGACATTGATGCTGGATTCCAATGTCGTCTTAATCTGATCGGACCAGCGCATGGGACTACGCCCCCAGGCCTCTTTCCTTCCTCGTCCTTCAAATTATCTAAATTAAAATAATTCGAAACGTTCGGTATCGATTCATTAACACATCACGTGTTTAATCTTATTTTTAGATTTTAATGAATCCCATAGGTGTCATAATGTCCATTTATGATCACAGCACACTTATTCCTAATATGTCAACGTTAATTGAACATAAAACGGCTTCTTCATCACGAATTGATAAAACGCTCAAACGCACAAATGTATTATGCATGAACCTATTCGTACCTACCCGCACGTAATATATTTTATTACTATACTAAATGAGATTTTTGTCAAGACTTTCATGCCAATAAAATAAGAAAGTGTACGGTTTTGTTTTTTTGTTAATTTATTATCTCTGAATACGTTTGTGGAACATCTTGATAGTTCGTCACGTCAGCGGTTTAACATTCGTAAAATATTATCGCCGTTGGAAATTACGAGTAGAATATATTTTCTAAATTAAAGTTATTGAGAGATTAGGGAAAAATATTGGTTCTGAATTCGTGTATTCCTTTTTTAATAGAAGGCAAACGTACATGCTGGTGTAGCTCGCGGATATTGCCAACAGTAAAGGAAGATTACTGCCTATATTTTACCTCGGTCTTCAAATGTAGTTTAAGTATTTCACCTTCAAGAGATCTTAGTGATAAAATTAAAACTTAACAAAATTATATGATAATTTTCAGCATTAAAAAATCCGATTTCAACCTAGGATAGTACAGACCACCTACAACTGGAATGCGAATCGCTATTCAACTGCGGCCAAGCGAGCAAAAACGTTACTGTTTCGCATAGGGGGTTGGTAGATAAACATTTCCTTGTGTTGGCATGATGAATAAATCTAGATGTCTTTGCGTCGCGATAGTCGTGACGTAGTGTTGCTGTATGAGACGCGATATAGCACAGCTTATCTACAACGATGCCGGGGTTGCCGCAGCGGAAAAATGCGTGCCGTAGTAGAAATCACGATAATTATCAGGCGCTGTTTTCCTAATTGCAGTTTTTTTCATTGTTTTCTAAAATGTATGTAATTTCTCAAATAACACGTCGAGCATATTTTAGGCACGACTGCAAACAGGTTGGAAAGTGGTCTAAACTTTGAGGATCTGTGCTATGATTTTTATAACACAGCAAAATATGCTACTCCATCGAAGCGAATATCTGGTTTTTTCTTAACAAAAATTGTAATATAAAATAATTTGATCATTTGCTTAGTATGCGGTAGACGCAGACCACAGTCATGACGATGACAGTGCTTTTCACGTTGCGATAAACGAAAGATCCGATTAACATTTTTATTGATTAAAAAAATCATTATAAGTCTGGTGGTTAAATATTTATTATAGGAATTATAGCTGAGTTTTTCGCCGGATCGTCTCAGCGGGTTGCGATTCCGATCCGGTAATAGTTTATTCGCGAAGTAGCTGCTCTTTCAGATCTCCTTTGGAGGCGCTCGACCAGCCAGCAAATACCACCCCTCCTAGCTGAGCCTGCTCGCCCAAATGTCCTGGTGAAGCTAGAAAGGCTTCAAAGCCGCCAGTAATTCCTCAATCCTAAAAAAAATTCGGACCATCGGTCTATCGAGCAATTTCACCCGCTCGTTGGAAGATCTTGCCTCTGTCATTAATCATCCCAAAGAAACTTATTTTACAAACGTTATTTTGGAATCGTTGTCGATTAAAGAAAACCTATTCGATGCTTTTTCGAAGTATTTCGGTGTCGTGAAACAACGGCACACGTATTTGATAAATGTAGTGGGCGTAATAATTACATGAAAATTTCCTTTAATTTCCTTTGTCCGTTATCGTTACTACATCGTGTATATGGTTTTGTGTTTTTAATTATGAATACGTAAAATACGTTCCGCGTCAAATGTACATACGTCGGGGTCACGTTGATTAATGTATCTCTGGATATGGCATTCTTAACGAATAGTTTTTTTATAATAGTATATGTAGATTTATGATTGTAAGTAGACGCGAGTCTATAGTATAACTTTGCAATTCATCCATTGGTACCTGTCACAGAGAATAGCTATTTGTTTGTGATTCCGCGTTTGCTTTTTCCCTATTTATTGTCAGTAGTCTCGAGGGGCTATTCTGGCTTCAGCGGCTTCACCCTCTACCTTTACTGGTGGTAGGACCTCTTGTGAATCCACGCGGGTAGGTACCACCACCCTGCCTATTTCTGCCGTGAACAGTAATGCGTTTCGGTTTGAAGGGTGGGGCAGCCGTTGTAACTATACTTGAGACCTTAGAACTGATATCTCAAGGTGAGTGACGCATTTACGTTGTAGATGTCTATGGGCTCCAGTAACCACTTAACACAAGGTGGGCTGTAAACTCGTCCACCCACCTATGCAATAAAAATAAATTAAAAAATGTAGACGAGCTTAGGAGGCTCAGACTCAGAGAGTTTCCTGACAATTGCCCTAGTAAGAGTACTGCTTCGCTGAATCTACCACTGGATCAGAAACCCGATCCAATGAGAAGATCCGGCGAGAAACTCAGTAGATTGTTTGTGGGCTATCCACATTTGTAACTATATGGTTACAGCTTACAATCATGAATAATAATTCCAATTTGTAGGAGATGTATCATAGAGTTATTGATACTAAACAATATTCTGTAGATAAAATAAAATCAATGAGCTTCAAATTTGGCACGTATCTATTGTACTATAACTTGTTTACAGCTAACGATTGTTGCATATTGTAGATTGATATTGTTATTAGGACAGCGATGATCGGTTTTTATCAATGCAATTAGATTCTACTATTTTGGAAATAAATTCTAATTACCACATCCAAAACTACATTTTTTCGTAATAGTCTAAGTCTACTTATAAATATTAAACGCCCATCAATCATACTCCAAGAGGCACGTAAGATTACACGCATTCATAAGTGGAAGGGTTGTGGATATAAACGGTGAACTGGGTTAATTAGATGCCTGATGAATTTTATTTATGTTGAAGGGTTAAATCGTTCAAAAAACCGCTACAATCGTCGTTGATACGAAATAGTTCGATTAGAAAATGACAGATGTAGTGATGTAGCAATTGTACGAAACTGTCAATTCTCGATTCATTTTTACTTTCATTATGTACCGTTTCTCGATTCATTAATATATTTAAATTTTCCTTCATCGTCATTTGTATGTTTAAACATCAAGAAATATAGAATATTAATGTCGTCGTAGTATAACAAAAGTAGTAAAAACGGAATTAGGCTAAATGAATTATCTTAGATTTAGAAATACAAATATTTACATTTGTTTCGTGTAGCAGCACCAAATGAAATACATATTTACAAAAATTATATTCCTTTAACTGTAAAAAGTGTAATTCTGATAGGCGCTTCAGGTCTATTACCGAGGCACGCCGTAACTCAGAAACAAGTAAACACGGCAGTCGCGAAATTTGCATAACTATCGACTTTTTAAATCTATGCAAAACGCGACGATACGACGCTCGACTCACGAGCCGGCCCGCGTCCAACAACACATACTGCGACGCCGTAATATCCCCCCAATACACACATTAATAAAACGTCCAATTTATTATTCGTCACGATGTAATGAAGTGTGAGATTTTTTTAATGGTGATATTAGAAGTAGGATATGATTTGCTTCTATTTACCCTTTATTGTATAAATACAATCGTCTTAATGCTTAGAACATAAAATCTAGTGTTATTTTGATATTTAGAAATAAAATGAAATTTTACAATGCAGTCTTCAAAAAGGTGTATTGCCACCAAGATGGCGGCACAAAACTGGCGCGAATTCGATAAAAAACCGATAGAGATCTTAATAAATAAACAGCTTTTAAAAGTTGCGTACACGCACCGCTGGAGGCGTCAAAAGTAGGCGTTACTTATGATGAATAACGTGACGGAATCCGGCGTTCAATCGTAAAGATATCGATTTTAATTATACGAATCGAAAACATCGAAACGGCTATAGATCGAATTTTAATATGTCGATTATGGACGTCTGCGATACAGCGATACGAGCTCTTTGATTCGTCCGCTACGTACGAATGTGTAATGCGTAATTTTGCAGAACTACTGAGATTCCACGAAACAGATCGAGATATGGACATTCAAAAGATCGCCGATATGTACAATGCGAATGTGCGAAAGATTCGTGTATAGCCCTAAATACATGTGAATTCGATATTATATCTATTGTAGATTGTTTCCCTATCTAGATTTTAGATTATATTTATCCTCAGAATGTTGTGGCGTTTTTAATTTTGTCTGTTTTGCTACTATAAATTATTTAGTTGGTATTGACTACCCATGTAGATGGCACGAAGACAGAGGAAAAAAAATAGGTAACTATTTGGAAAGTGGACAGAAACCTCATTAAGGTGAGATGATTTTAAGCAAACCTCTAACAAAAAGTGGATGAAAATGATAGTCCTCGGAAGGCACTTCATTTGAAAGAGGTCGAATTTAATAGCTAACACGTTAATTCACATTAAATTATTAAAATATACTTAGGTTAGGTTAGGTTCAGCTAGAGCACTGATAGGCATTGATAGGTATCAGAGGTATCGTTAGTGCCAAACTTCATTTCGCCTTGTTAATATTGCAGTTCACTTTTCATACACGAAAACTCTACAGAATCACAAGAAGCTGAACCAGTTGATGTTTCGGTCACGTACTTAGGCATGATTTAAAAAAGACGACCTGGAGGCGAAAGAAGTCGTTGTTGAGGAAGATGTCAGAATGGGTAGTACTTAACGTATACAATAGGAATAAAATGGTCAACATTTGGAAACGTAGAAGGAAGTACAAGAACAAGATGATTTGGAATATTACGTTTACTATACGCCATGAGCATGTTTATATCCACACAAGATAATAGTAGTTATATATTTAAGTGAACGAAAATATACATTGCTGATTAACGATTAAAAAGTATTTTTTAAATCGATTTCGATCTTAACAGGTATAACGATCTAAACAATACAAATTTCCATTCGTTTCCATTTTGTTCTTAGTCCAAATCTTTAGTGTCGATACCATCTTAAAACGCCTACGACATGAAAATAATTAACTCGACTGAACGTATTATAACATCGTGTTTAACATCAGCTACTCTTATACCAATTACTACCGACAATCGATCGTTTCAAGAAACACGCTCGCTGCACTAGTTTGAATGTTGCCAGATTTTTTAAAAATCCAGGAAAAATATTAATAATACTTGACTTTAAAATTAAGGTCTTATATATATTTATTTCCTTTTGAAAAATTATTAATTCTATTAATTTAAACAAAAAAGCAATTCAAAGAATGCATTATTAGCATAATGTTCTTATTCCTTTTTTACATGTTGAAAATCCAGCATACAGTCTAAGCAACTAAATCGTAGTTAGCATCCATGACATTTATACAGTGAATTAGTTGTTATATAACGTTAGTCAATAGACATTACAACGAACTTTAAGGAAAACCTCTAAAGATGTTTGTTAAGTAATTTACGCTTAAATTAGTTATTACAAATTGTGGGGAAATCATTTTTAAACGTAGCATATAAGATGACGAAACCAAAAAAAAAGTAAGACATGCATCCCGAATAATGAGCTTTCCTCCTTCGTTTTTGATAATTGAAAAATGTTAATTGATAAAAAAATTATATAAATTTTCAATCTGGCAACCCTTGGACAGGTTTTTTCTTCAAAATGGTTGACGTCACTCGGCGCGTCGTTCCAGGCGACTTGTAAAACTTGTAAACGTGTTAACGATCGTTTGATTGATCGGGTGACCATTCGAAACGTTGTTGTCGGACATTTTACAACGCCTATTACAGATTTTTCATGGCCAACAAACGGTAAGATTATCTTACATGATGTCGGAATTCAAATTTTTTTTTTATATCTTTTCTTAAGGCGTTCATGTTATTTGAGCCACAACGAAACATTCATAAAAACTAACCTCGAGAGAATTCCAATGTCGGCTGCACCGGAATAACAGCTATCTCTATCAAAAATAAACTGTCAAATTAAATACGTAATGTTTTTAACACCAGGCTGAGCATTAAACATTATGACATTACATATGTCACGGCAAACGACATGTTTAACATTAAGATATTTGGTTTGTTGTTCTTTTAAGTACTGAGATGTTGTCGTGCCCTTATTAAAAAGGCGTCACCTGGACAGAGTCGTCTCTCGATAACGGATAACTTGGGTCAAGAAGGTCAATCTACTGGTGGTAGGGCGCGTTGTGACCCCGTATGGGTAGATACCACCACCCTGCCTATTTCTGCAGTGAAGCAGTATTGCGTTTCGGTTTGAAGGGCGAGGCAGCCGTTGTACTATAAAATTGAGACTTAGAACTCAAGACCCAGGGTGGGCGTTTAAGTTGTCGATGTCTATGAGGTGCAGTAACCAATTAACTTCAGGTTGGCCGTGAGTTCGTCCACCACCTAAGCAATAATAAAAAAAGTATCTGGGAGTTATTTTGGACCTAAACATCTGACTTCAGACAAACGACGTCGCCTTCAGCCTCGACAGGCTCCAGGACCTGCAGCGGAGGAAGCTGTGCGTTGCATCTGATCAGGCCTTATGAAAGAGTGGTCGGCATTAGTATAGGCTCACTCTCTTAATTTAAAATTCTACTTTTTAAAAATTTTTTATTGCTTAGATGGGTGGACGAGCTCACAGCCCACCTGGTGTTAAGTGGTTCCTGGAGCCCATAGACATCTACGACGTAAATGCGCCACCCATCTTGAGATATAAGTTCTAAGGTCTCATGTATAGTTGCAACGGCTGCCCCACCCTTCAAGCCGAAACGCATTACTGCTTCAAGGCCGAAATAGGCAGGGTGGTGGTACCTACCCGCGCGGACCCACTAGAGGTCCTACCACCAGGTGTTACACGCTAGTACTTCTAACGATATATATAACCTATTATAGCGTGAACTCGCTGAGTTTTTCTTCCCTCCTCTAAGTAAGCCTCTTCTTCAATGGCGCGCTGACGAGTGTTAATAAACTTTCGCCTTTTGGCTAAGTCTTTCACCAGTTCTGGTGAGGCCAAAAAATATCTAGGAGACCACGAACTCACTGTCACAAAAGAAGTATCATTTAATTCGGAACGAAATTTTCGATTTGTCCTTATTGTGAGAATTAATTATTGTGAAATTATGTTTTGTTTTTGTTGATTTATACATCCATGAACTTTAGACCGCAGAACGATAACTCCTTTGCCGCTCGGCTATCTTTCTTATTGTCATATTATATTATTGTGATGACCTCAAGTTGATAGGAATCTTCTCGTCTCGTCTTCCAAGGCCTTTTTATTTAGAGAGCTAATGAATTTTGGTTAATTAAAATATAATTCATTCTATTCTCGCCCAAGTAGAATAATTGATTTCCTCTGAAAGTTTCGGGATTGATGAAGTTGACATTGACAAGTCGCTAGTCTTTTTTTAATTCAATACACTGCGGCTGACTGATCAGAATCGTATCTACTACGCTGCTGATACTCATTTTGTTTTATTGAAAGGCTTGGAAATGGTATAGGGTCATTTCGTTTAACCCATTGATTACATTTTGTTTATACACAGTAACCACAATTTTAATATTATTTGATAGAACTATCCATAGAATTGAACTAATAAAATAAATAAATAGATCCTTTCTGATTCCATTCCAAAAACATTAGCGAATTAAAAATATAAATATTACCTACTTACATAGTTCATTTCTGTTTTGACCCCGATCCTGCGGAAAGAATGGAAAGCAGTCCCGCATGAGAACCCTCTCATCGTAGCCGCTGGAAACTACATACCCGACCCAGTAGACCGAATGGTAAACCGTCGATCCACTAACGGTGCTTTTAGGTACCTCAAGCACCGGTCATCGTTCTCGTCGAACCCGTCACTTGCGACGAAGGGCTCGACGAGTAAATTAACCCTCAGATACAGCCCACTGAGTTTCTCGCCGGATCTTCTCAGTGGGTCACGTTTCCGATCCGGTGGTAGATTCTCCGAAGCACGGCTCTTGCTAGGGTTCGTGTTAGCAACGTCCTCAGGCTTGAGCCCCGTGAGCTCACCTACTAGTTAAGGTTCCGCTGAAATAGCCTCTCAAGGCTATCAGCTTAGGTAAGAAAAAAAATTTGTTTTGACATAATCAAATACTCGTAATATATTTCATCGACGATACACATACATCGACAGTTTCAGTTTTTGTAGCAAATAAAAATAGACGATGAAACTGATTATATAAGCCAAGAAATCAATTTTATTCATGAATAAATCCGCCAACGGATTTACGATGCGTAATATTTTTTTTATAACTGATTTTTGGACGACGGAAAAGTTAATATAAGGACATGAATCCGCTCACTGGTTTTCAATAAATTGACGTTTAATCTGTAATCAGAATCCGATATCTCGGAATTTCAGTTAGTCTTTCGATGGCGTATGTTAAACGGGAACTCTTTTGCGATGTAAATTGCAAAATTAAGGAAGAAAATTATTTCGATTTGGATCGTGCAGGATTATGCTTGATTTTAATCGTTTTGATTCGAATGCTATATTTAATCGATTAACAGTTTTTTTTGTTAGTTTTTATTAAGACACTTTTAATACTTGTCAAAAAGAACTTTCACGAAAGAGTTTTAATATGCAAAACTGGATTAGTTTATCGTGTCGTTTTCGGGTTACATATTTAAGTGTGTATATACATACACAAATCGGGATTGCGACAAAATGAAATATGTAATAACAACGTTGTGTAGACCTATACCAATAGAGATGCGAGTGTGCACCTCATGAATGCGAATAGAACAAAGACTAGTGTTGCGTTACACAAATAACGAAATCGTTTTTTTTGTCATTCGAAAAAAAAAGACGCGCTTTGATTGTGGCGGGAAACGGAGTTCGAGATTTGAAAATTAGCATTTTTGTCGTATAACTCTAGTGCGGTGTCTCGCTGAGCGTCCGATATGGACGCTGTGCGGACCTCGAGAGATTTTTTTCATCATTCTTTAAAAGGATTTGTTTTAGAAAAAAAAATCTATATTTTATTGTCTTGAATCAATTCGATTAATATGAATAAACAGACACATACATATATTTACATATTTCAACATTAAATTGTAAGTTGCCATTTTATTAATAGAATATAATAATAATGACGTGCGATTAAATTTTAGGACCATAAATTTCCAATAGTAGATTAGAAAAATTAAAGACCGCTTCAAATGGACTATTGACATGCAAAGTTTTTGAATCAATTAATTTCTAAATATTAGGCTATAGTAGTAGTAGTAGTAGTAGTAGTAGTAGTAGTGATAATTTCTCACGAACAAATCCGAATCATCGAGCGGGAAAACATAGAATAGCTTAAAAAAATTACGTTGACCCTTTATCTGTTATGTAGCAGCTCGCACTCATTGGGCGAGAGCCGAATTTATGTCGTCGAGTAATCCGGACCCATTTGTATAGATAATTTTTATTATTGCCATCTCCCCGGAGCCGGCCGCCATGATAACCGATGAACGAAAGAGTTCGTAATGACAATTTAAATAAGGAAGATGTATTCCTTTCGGCTTTCGATAAGTTCGAATTTCGAATTTCTAAAGGAATTTGTAAGTGCTGTTCGAACTAAAAAAAGTATGTATATAGGGATGTGATTTGTGGGTTTTGTAAATTGTAAGTGTAAGTATGTACGTATGTTCACTCGTGAATGATTTATTTGATCAATGTCTTTATTCTTTAATCATTTAGGGAAATAAACAAATGAAAACAAATCGTTGTTATTATTTTTGATAGTGAAATAGAAAGTTTCATTGTCAGTTGAAATGACTTAAGTACTAATCCACCTGCTCCGGGTTCGAGTCTCGGTCGGAGTCAATATCCCTATAAAAGATATTTATGATAAACTGTTTATGCTTTTGATTTTGTTTCGTATGTGTGTGCATCCGGTACCCATAATCTAGGAGAATATCTAATCTCAGGACCGCTCATTCTGGAATATTTACTAATCTAATTTTTTTCTTGTTATTAATGTCACCTCAATTATAGAATCGAATATGACATCTGCCATGAACTTTTGTAAGTTTGTCAGTTTGTATTGATGATCACTTTGTTGGTGCAACTTAATAAATAAATAAATATTGCGATAAGTCTAAGTATATTTTTGTGTAATTATTCATGTTAATTGTATCTATTATACGTGATATAAAGTATGTACCTACAGATTAAATAAATAAAAATTATTATTGAAATCCAACTGTGAATGTAATTATTAACACGGTGCTCTCTTAAAACTACATGACTGACTGTATTAAAACATTGAGCAGCCCAAACAATCGCCGACATAAAAGCCTTTTGAATATTCAAACGCAATGCTTTTGTTGTTCCACGACCCTAACGAGTACAAACTATGCGTGTAAACTATTTTTAACATGGCCACACCGAGTTTTATCTGCTCCCGCTCTTATGTCCGCGTTATCTTGGCCAGTGCATTAGTCTTCGATAATACAACGATAAAAACATATCGACCGGCGCCACGCTCGATTCAGATCGTACTCGCTCGATTTAAAAAAAAAATCGATTTCTCCCCGATAAAGATGTTATGGCTTGTTGTCGTAGTTAAGTGACTTAATTGTGGATTCCTGTATTATGTATTTACTTAGACCAATAAATTTTGTCGGTCAAATGTTTAAAACATTTTATGTTCGCCGGTAAATGTATTGAAATGATAAAGAATGTAAGGTTCGTCTTTTGAGCTCTCAATACATGTTATTAATTTAAATAAGTAATTAAAAACTGAGCCGGTGATATGTTCACAATGATTTATTATGATGTATATAAATCGATTGATTTGTCTCATTTATGTTCAGTGAGATACATCACGGAACAGATCACTGCGGGTGAGCTAGCAACACTGTTCCGACAAAATGACGGTCTAATTTCGCTCCAAAATTAATAACCCGCATCCTACGTCGTTTTTCATCAACCTCATTTTGGTAGGTTAATTATTTATCGTGTTTCCCTCTAAAAACCTCGTTTAGAGTGCTTTCATAAAGCCGACGCGCGTTTAAAGACTGAAAATTTTGTCTATTCTGCGGAATAGTGCGATAAACGGGCATGCTAATGACGTCATCACGCCCGCCGTTCCGCCCGCGCCCGGTCTGTGTCAAACGTTTTGTTTGTCATGTGTTGGACCTTGATAACGTGGAAAGGGTTCGACGATTAATCGCATCAGCTTTTGTCGTCCAACAAAAAGTACTGCGTTTACGTGAAGAATCGTGACGTGTAATTACGTAGGTACGTGTCTCTTGCGATTTAAAAAAAAAAAAAACGAAAATGGAATCAAAACAAGGGTAGGTACGGCCTATGATTTACAAGCCGGCCAACATACAAAAACAATGGTTATTCCGCATTCATAAAATAAAAATATAGTAATAAGATGGCAATGGCGAAGGCCGGACGTCGCGAGCTGAATACAATCCCCGGCTCGCTCGCACAGTGGCCCGAAAGCGATCCAGATCTGGCTATCGGGATCTCAGTTTGTTCTCACATCATTACCCGCGCCGACGGCTACAAATTTACATCCAACACAATGGCTATCCACCATCGAGACATCATTAAGGTGATGCCGATAGCGCCAGTCATTGTCCGATGTAAACGACGTATATCACCATCGACCCACATTCAAATATCGCCCTTAAAAAAACGCAGACAAAAATTATATTTGATTGAATTGGAATGGTTTATACGTAAGAAAAATCGTTTGGGTGTAATAACAGAACGTCATAAAAGTTTCATAAGGGTAAGCGATTATGTGCACAAAAGCAGAAGCATTTAGAGTTGATTTTGAATTTATTACATTTGGTTATGAGGCTTCGGGGAGTGTTTAGGAAAAGATCTGTTTAAACTGGAACCTCCGGCTATCGCGACCACACAATACAACTTATGAAATGGGTGATCGGGGAAAAATTGGTATTAACTTTGGGATATGTGGAACAAATCGCCAAAAAAAAATAATATATATATTATTTTGTGACATTTTGTGACAAAGACATGTATGTCTTAGTAGCCGTGACGTAGACACGATGATTGTTATTTTAGTGTTTTCAGAATTTTACGAAGCTTAGATACGATTTAAAGACTTTAATTTCGTTGTAAGCCTATATATTATTATGTCTCTTCATCATTAAGAGTATATTTTAGTCTACCGTTGTGTCTCACCCAAGGTACACCACGCGACTCTATCCTGGGTCTCTCGACACCATCCATAAATGTCAATTAATACAGTCAATAAGCAATATGTCGATTAATTGGCGTCAAAAATAGTAGATGTAATTGGCGGATTTCGTATTTTAATCGAAATTAGCATATGGAGTAATTGGTTATTTAGTTCTTGTAATTGGTTATTGCTTACTTTTAAAACGAAAGCTATTTAGTCTTTATCTGCCAACAAAGTTTCCGGAGAAGATAAAATTTCAAACAAAACGATAACAGATAGACCTTGTAGGTTGAATTTCGTACGCATATCAACTTGCACGAAAGAGTATCCCTTAAAATATGGTGGAACATAAAAAGGAATTGTTTAAAGCTGCAAAAAGCCTCCTTACGATCCAAAATTATAGACATAGATAAGATTTTTCTCGACGAATTGCTGTAATTCAATTTGGTTTTAAAAATGAAAACACAATGAAGGTATTGGTTAAGAAATCCTGAAAATTTACGGATTCAGAATATGCTTTAGAAATATTCATATTGATACACTCGGTGCATTTGATAACGCCTTGTGGCCTCTGCGACTTTTTATTTAAAGCTGAGAGGTTATCACAAGAAAATTGATACTCTGATTTACGATTATTTCAAGGAACGACCATATTGGAATTAAGTTAGCTTTGGTCTTAAAGGCTTTAGCACTGGGATGGCTGCCGCAATTATCTCTCGGCGTATTTGTGGAACATGAGGCTTATTGACTCGTATTACCTTCTTCTGGGGTGTTCCATAATGGGTTACGATGATGACGGTCTTTTATTATTAGAGACAATCTCTATAGCCTTCTGGAAAACTCCAGAATTTATTGCAGAAAATATATATCGTAAGTGCTATTATATCAGTGTGCTTAGTGCGAGCTTTTTAACGTTTTCGATAGCGTAAAAGTTAACTAAAATTGGTGTGGTTTTTTTTTATTTCCCTTGTAGGCAGACGAGCATACGGCCCACCTAATGGTGAGTGGTTACCGTCGCCCATGGACTTCAGCAATGTCAGGGGCAGAGCTAAGCCGCTGCCTACCGCTTAATACTCTCCACAAGCCTCGTTTGAAGAAGGACATGTCATAGCGCTCGGGAAACACCGTGGAGGGGAGCTCATTCCATAGCCGGATGGTACGTGGCAAAAAAGATCTTTGGAAACGCACTGTGGATGACCGCAGTGGCTCCAGGTAGTATGGATGAACTCTACTCCGGTGGCGGGCGGTGCGATGGTAAAAACGAGATGCCGGTATCATCTCGAACAATTCCTCAGAGTTGGAACGTTTTCATACAAATTTGAGTTAACTTTTACGCTATCGAGAACGTTAAGCTCTCACTAATCACACAGGATCGTCGCTGCTGTATCTGATGTCATCGAGTGCGCTGCTGCGTTTTTGCATACAATAGTCGCGGGTCGTTACGTCTCGATTGATGTCCGGTCGGCGACGTGTAGGTACGTGACGTGCGAGCGATCGTATCGCGGGATCGAACCCACCCTAATTTGTTTCGTGCATAAAGTGCTTTATTCGTCACCTGTACGTCAAGCAAGAAGATCTATCGAATTCGTAATGTGAATGTATCGAGTCTTCGATACGAAAACGGATCATTACATTAGATTTTACTGGTGGTAGAACCTCTTGCACTGGTGGTAGGACCTCTTGTGAGTCCGCATGGGTAGGTACCAACCGCCCCGCCTATTTCTGCCGTGAAGCAGTAATGCGTTTCGGTTTGAAGGGTGGGGTAGCCGTTGTAACTATACTTGAGACCTTATATCTCAAGGTGGGTGGCGCATTTACGTTGTAGATGTCTATGGGCTCCAGTAACCACTTAACACCAGGTGGGCTGTAAGCTCGTCCACCAATCTAAGCAATAAAAAAAAAAGACGGTAGTACTCGATAGCGAGCCTTCGAGATTTAAGCTACCGTATGTCGAAACAATTTTCGTGCTATCGATTATGAGTATAAGTATCGAGTTTCGAGAACTGGACGATTCGATTGCGAAAAGAAAGTATGTAAACTCATTCCTGCTGTTGAAATTAATTCTTTTTACGGACGGTAGGGGCGCTGTTTAAATGTTATAATTTTTTTCTAGACAGCGATACGAATACTTTTTCGATTGAGTATTTACGGCTAGACGCATTCCGCGGTTTTAGTGGTGTTATTACGGCTAGACGCATTCCGCGGTTTCCGCGGTTAGTGGTGTTACAATTCTAATTCTGAAGTGTGGTTATTAGTTGAAGTTTCATCTTTTATTAATTTAAGCATTAAATCATTTCGGTCTATTGTTCCATATAAGAAAGACATCATAAGTTAGTGTTTCTAATAATATTCGTTTGGAGAGTATGTAGTTCATTTATGCTGTCACGTTCTCGTCTGCGTTAAAATTGCGATTCATAAAAAACGTGCATGTATTTTTCGCGACATAACTCTCCGGCCCATAAATCATATAGTCTCTGCTAAAAAAATATGCATAAACTTTCGTAACTAATAAATTATATTTAAATTATTTTAAAAAGAAAATAAGTGTATGTAAATTGCAATATCGTAATCATATCATAGTGATCAACATAATTAATTAGACGGGTGTCATTATATGATCTTATCTTAAACAAGTCACGATCGTATATTAAAATTAACCACTATCAAAGTATTCTGAAAACCATTTAGTACTGTTAAGAATGTTCACGAGTGCTCACAGTGATACAGCAATTTTCACGTTCGCTCGTTCGCAAAAAAAGGACTACTAATAAACTATGACGTGAATCCGTAGATGGAACAATAACTCCTTACGAATAAGAGATAAGCAAAACATGGCTACCGCACTAAAACAGCAGAGATAAAAACACGAGATCCAATCTGTAAACAATGGTACGTGTATCCACGCTCTCATTAGCCTCGTCGAGCACGGGCCTCGGGAAATTGTGCAATTCCACGGGAATCGACCGAATCGACCGAGCGATTTGTAATCGATTGATTGTGCTCGGGATGGCGCATCACTATTTATTTTTAATCTGTGAGTAATGGCCGAATGAGTCATGTTGTTTTGTTTTGCATATTACAATCATACGTTTTATCGTCTGCATAATATTTCATATGATCCAAGTATACATACAAAGATTCATATTCAATATTATGGATTAAATGTTTAAAATCTTGATAACACTATCGTGATTTTTATTTAAATTAGTTTAATTTAAATTTCAATTGATTTGGAAAAACCAAGAATTAATAAAATTGGACACAGACATTAACCAACATCTACAATATTTAAATTGTATTTTAAGCATTCATATACAAACAAACGGTCAGATTACGGTCAAATGTAATAATTAATGTTATTATGCACATTCAAATAGAATTGGACATTAATTATTCAACTTTTCGCTGAATTAAAAATGTATACGGTTAGTTATAGACGTTAAATTGATAAAAATGACAAATTTAAAAGTGTCTCTTGATTTATGGTCACTTTTTGTTAAAAGTTAGTTTAAACCGTCGCCGCTTAAAGGATTTTAAGCGGCGACCTATCTATTTCCTATCTATGCGGATAGCTTCGAGAGGCTATTTCAGCTTCTCCTTGACGTGTAGGTGAGCTCACAGGGCTCAGACCGGAGTGTTGCTAACAATGACCTTAGCAAGAGCAGTGCTTCGCAGAATCTAACACCGGATTGGAAACGCGACCCACTGAGAAGATCCGACGAGAAACTCAGTGGGCTGTGTCTGTGTTAATTTACTCGTCGAACCCTTCATCGCAAGCGACGGGTTCGGTGAGGACGGAGACCAGTGCTTGAGGTACCTAAAAGCACCGTTAATGGATCGGGAGGATCCGTAATGACGTGCTTATTGCGACGTCGACTGCTTACCAATCGGTTCACAGGATCGGGTATGCGCGAATGATAAGACATCAGTTGCTTGTGTCAAGCGAACCGACTATGCCAGAGTTATAATTCAAAATCAATCAATAGATTTTTCCGACTATTTATGATTTCCACGTTGAATTAACAAGATCAAACCTACTTATAGATTAATTTAATTGTGTAATTAAACGTAATGTAATAAATCCGAACTGGTAAAGAATTACTGCAATTCCTGCCTAATACTGCCGCGAAGGTTGGACCAGCTGTTACAAAATACAAACTTCGGCCTAATATCTTGAGGTGATGGCATTTATGTTGTCCTAGCTGTGCCCGCGACTTCGTCCGCGTGGAAATTAACAAAATAGAAGTAGCCTAAGTTACTCCTTATTACATCAGCTATCTGCCAGTAAAAGTCTCGTCAACATTCGTCCAGCCGTTCCAGAGCCGTGAAGCAGTAATGCGTTTCGGTTTGAAGGTTGTAACTATACTTGAGACTTTAGAACTTATATCTCAAAGTGGTTGGTGCATTTACGTTGTAGATGTCTATGGGCTCCAGTAACCACTTAACACCAGGTGGGCTGTGAGCTCGTCCACCCATCTAAACAATAAAAAAAGGAAAAATCGGGATGTTTTTGTTGTCCAATGTTTTTACTGTAAACAATACGATTCTTATCGTAATCAATGCAAAAATACCGATTTATCCGCAATTTATGTATCATAATCGTTATATAATTATAAGATCGTTCTCACAGATATTTCGCGGATGAATTCACTAATTTTGTATAGATAAATAAAGTCTGGATAAGATAAGAATGAGTGTGTGATAGTTGCGCAATCCACGGTCGGGTCATAAGTTATCTGTTCTGTTTATAAATTGACGTTTAGCGCAAACTTAAGTCGACGGCTGTCGGACGGAAAGTAAGAACGCCACTTAGCCGGTGAATCACGCAGCTGTTATGTGACCGAAGTGCTTCGTGTGGTATCAAAACACCATGGACGTCGGACCTGTTGATTGGCCGTTCCGAAGGCCATACGCCGTTGGTTGATTTTCATGATATTCGTAGGATTTTACGACCAATAACAGATACGGCGACTCATCCGAAACGAAACTCGATAGTCCACGTAATTATTTCCGGTGTGAATTGATTAATAACATTCTGACGGATTAACATATTCCGTATTTACGGGGCGTAGAACGCGGAGTTTCATTTTAAAAATTTTTTATTTTATTATTTCTTAGATGGGTGGACGAGCTCATAGCCCAACCTGGTGTTAAGTGGTTACTGGAGCCCATAGACATCCACAACGTAAATACGCCACCCACCTTGAGGTATAAGTTCTAAGGTCTCAAGTTACATTTTCATTCTTAAGTTTTTTATTTACGAGAATCGAAGGTAGTTTTCCCGTCTTATTAGCATACCTCGTGTAGCAATAAGTACGCAATTTTGACAGATTGTATCATTATGCGCGTTCAAAAGCAACCTGTCTTCGGATAGCGCGATCGCCGCCCGCGATACGAGTCCAACGACAATAACTGGACAGCCGCGCGATGTGTGGCCACCCTAACTTTTTTGCACGATTATAGATTGTATTGTGTTATGAATCGATATTTATTTCGCAGTTGTCTTCTTGTGTTCATGTTTTTATACGCGTGCTGTGCGTCTGAGATGTCGATAGTTTTTGCCCGTGATACGTGTGCTATTCGTGTATACTTAACTTAGTGCTTTTCATTTTGTGTGTTTTAATCGATTCTTGTAACGAATGACGAGGAAATTTCTCGAAACGACCCATTTGTTTTCTTTATGTCTTCACTAGGCTATTAATTACTCCTTGATTGACTACGAAATAAGTTTGATATTAGTATTAGTGTTGTATCTAAATCTTAACATGGGCTGCCCCAAGGCAATTTGATTCAAACACATCGGTGGTTTTTGTTTTGTGTGGAATTAATTGTTTTCATCGTCAACCATAGTCGTTTGACAGGTTTGCTTGAACGAGTTTGATGTGTTTAAACATGTTTTTATTAGTATTTATGCATATATAATATTATGTGTGTTATGTGTGACGGAATCTTCGAATCATTTTCACCGATTTCAAAAGGTTCAATTAACTTAAATATTTACACAGGCCTTAATGGCCGATGACGACACAATAAATTGATAATTTCGTTCGCTAAAAAAATAATTAAATTAATTGTTAGTTCGTTTTGGTATTTAAGCTTGTTTTTCCTTATTTTTTCAACTATACCTATATTATATTTATTAATTATTATGCTTGATGAAGTCATTGTGCCAATATACCGGCATCCTCCTTGAGTTCTGAGTTCTAAGGTTGTGTCATGTTTTAGCATAATTATTTCCAAAAAAAAGGTTTCATTCCTGGTTGGTAGAAAAAAAAAGTAAACTAACCGATGGCGCGAAAGAATTTTCCGTTTTAATGTAATTGGATCTTACTTCGGGTAGTTGTTTAGTGTTTTTGTGCACATCTAAAACGCATTTGTAGTCGTTAAGTGTCCACACGGTTCGCTATTATTGAGTTCGGAGACTTTTGTGCTGAGTACACGAGAGCTTACCTGTAAAGAAACAAATCATTGTCAGAGAAAATTTAAACGAAAATAGAACGCTAAGTCTAATATTTACTTTCAAAACTGCAATTTGTAATATACTCGTGACGGTTGCGAGGCAGTTTTTTTTTCTAATCATAATAATAAATGGAACATTTAAAACAATAAAGCTATATAAATAATGATATCGCGTGCTATGCAGCCAAAACTATTTTCCCGTATTTACCATGAGTGCCCCATTTCTGGCGGCTTCCTGTATCGATGATAATATTTAGGTGTATAAAGACTAGGGAATTTGGTGTAAGTTAGAAGATAGTTTACTGAAAACCATTTTTGACTGTATACATAGATGTATGTATATCATCAAATCGCATGTTTCCAATATGAAATAGTGAAACATTCCGTTTTAAATGGTGGTATACTAAAAGTTGTTACGCCTTCGCCCGTAAGAAAAAGTGTTGTGGAGTCTGTGCTTATATAGAGCGTGTGTGGTATTATGTGGTGATAATTATTAATAAGACACGACAGTTTGCAACCTGTTTATTGTACGACGACTCGACACAGACTGTCTAAACTAAGCCCGCTACAGTGTCTATGAATTTTCGTAGTGTCATATTATTTTTCTGGAGATAACAAAACAATTCCCCTTGCGAATGAATGGTTTTCCAAGATTAAAAAAATAATTTGAAATTAAAATTAAAAAAAAATCACGTCATTCCGTTGCTTCTTTTCGCGATGAAGAATAAATAAACACATACACACATACAGATTTTCACGTCATTTATCAAAATGGGTAGTGATCTACGAATAAAGGTAGTGATATTAGCGTTGTGTATTGTGATGTCAATAGAATCCGATAACCACTTTCCACCAAAAAGCTCTTCCAGCATTCCAAGCAATTCTAAAATAATTTGATTTTTATTTGGTATATAGTATATATATTTATATATGTAAAAACTTAAGATCCATGATATCTATGATGGATCCATGATAGAGAAGTCCTATACTAACACATCCCAGCTTGTGGCCAAGTGAATGAGTCTAATTTGTTAATTTTAATTATTAATAATAATTTTATTTATCTGGTTTTATTAGCCTATCAAAAGGCCGCTCTATTTTCGAAGTATTACTGGCTGATCGACTATATTTTTAATACGCCCCGCTATCTCTTATGCCTAAAGCCACAGGCGATACAAAAATTCTTTGACTGTCACTTTAACGGGGTTATTCCATGCCTGTCGCAAGGTTGCCCCCGTGTCGCGTGAGGTTCCACACGTTATCGCAGTATCACTCCATCCATATTGCGTATCACGCGATCTTAACATGCGTGACGCAAATATTTTGTATATTCTGTAGGTGTATGATGGATCTCGTGTGTGTTTGTATGTATCGAATCATGCAACTCTGAAATCAGTCTCTTTCTTCTAATGAAGTATCCCTTTCCCAGCTAAATAAGTAAATAATATAATCAAAGAGAAATCACATATGTGGCCTCAAAAAATAAGAGAATAAACCGTACAAAGAATGTAAAATACATATTATGTAGACTACATATGCTGCTACGATTACAATTATTATAATTTGCGTAATTACTAGTGGTAGGAAGTCTTGTTAGTCTGCAGGGGCATTTTGGTGTATGTATTGTGGTATACATACTAACGCATTTAGTAAAAAGTGATTATTTTATTATTGCAAACAGACACTCCAATTTTATTTATTTGTATGGATGTTGATTGCTTTGCTTAATAAGAAGTAGCAAACGTAAACAGCAACATCGCGATAAGCTATTCAATTCTCAAAGGAGTAGTGATAGGTGTTTCTGCGTGCGAAGACCCGAGGTAGACCGTCAACACACCTAGATGGCTATCTTAGACGCCCACAGAACCTTTGTGCTGCCTCGCTATGGCCTGTGAGGATAACGTTGCAGTTGGGACAATGAAATATTGCGGAATGCTTGTCAAAAGAATTTGTATTGAAGGGTTCTGGATAATTTGGAAGATATTTGAAAGTAGGCTTTGAAATGTAAAGTAAACATTAAACTCTGATCATAAGTAAAACTCACTGACGTACTGTAACAAATTGAAGCTACAAAATGAAGATCAGGTCAAGTCGTGTGCCAGGACTTCAATTACTGGTCAATGTTCACAAAACACAAGCAGGGTATTAAACGATCACAGAAATCATTGGAATTGCTGAAGAAGGCCCTTAGCAGGAACACCGTGATTCGAGCGAAACACTGCAGTGCGAGAGCGGGAAAAAGAAATTTCATTCCTAATTATTCAAAACTAACGCTTCCGCGCGCATTGTTAGTAAGGATCCCTAATTTTTTCAAAAAATATTATATACTATGTTTTTTTTTTATTGCCCTTGTAGGCAGATGAGCATACGGCCCACCTGATGGTGAGTGGTTACCGTCGCCCATGGACTTCAGCAATGGCAGAGGCAGAGCCAAGCCGCTGCCTACAAAACAAACAAACAACAAACAGTGCCTGCTGTCACTCGGGAATAGTGCAGCTTCCAAAAAGTGAAAGAATTTTTCAAATCGGTTCAGTAGTTTCGAAGCCTATTCAATACAAACAAACAAACAAATATTTCCTCTTTATAATATTACTATACATTAATATTTATTTCGAAAGGCTATAAAAATCGATTTACGTAAAAATCGATGCGCGTATGTTCCCTGTAGACTCTGAAACGGCTGAATCGATTTAGATGTAATTTTAAAGTAATGTTCAAATCCACAAGCCTCGTTTGTAGAAGGACATATCATAGCGCTCGGGAAACACCGTAGAGGGGAGCTCATTACAAAGCCAGATGGTACGTGACAAAAAATATTTCTGGAAATGCACTGTGCATGAACGCAGTGGCTCCGGGTAGTAAGCAATTCCTCAGAGCCAAGTATTTGATATCGTATATTTACTAGTTGTTTACTAGAACGATAGTAAAATCTTAATATATATTTTCTAATTCTATCTAACAAAGCTGACTTTACAGTTTTACAGTTAGTTAGAATACAGTTGCTTATAACAACACTCTCGGACCAGTGGCTTTCAATCACAAATTACATTACAAATAAAAAAAAACTATACAAACAACTAACGAATAAAAATAAACTAGTAGATAGACTTTTATTTTGAACACGTTCTTATCGAGAACCATTGAATCAAAGGTTCGTTTATCTCCGAACTAAAAGCTGCGGTATCTAGCGCATCTGGATCTCGGTACGGCTACACGTGTACAGATAATGAACGCACGTAAAGTGTACAGTCCACTGGGCGGGCGGTGGTTGCGTCGATAATAATGCATTATGTTGCGTCCTCATTTAGTGCGTCGCTTGGGAACAACGGGGGTGTCAGATCAGAGGTGCTAAGGATTTTATTGGAACTAGCTAACAAGACTAACTAATAAGACTTTTTAACAACAGAAACAGATGAAATAGCTGTTAAGGTCACAAATTATAATTGACAGTAGTAGTAGTAGCAGTTCTATTTTTCCAACTGGAAAGGCAAATGTATCATACCATATGGCATGAAGTGATTTGAAATGAAGTTGATTAATTTGGAACACTAATCAATTGGCATGAAATTAAATGAAATGACATGATATGAGATGAATTAAAATCTCAGTAAAATGGTGGTTCTTTATTGAGACTTTTCCAGTGGATTTTTTGGAGGATCCCGACTTTCAGCGGCTTTGTTTCATTTTCCCAGATTTGTGAACTTTCACAGATATTAAACAGTTAATAAACCACCGTTATTACACATTTTACATGAAGAAACAGTAAATAGACCAACAATTCATACAAATTCAGTCCTCGCTTTCCCGCCAAAAAGTCAGTTATAAGTTGTCAGTTATAAGACAATTGAGACATGAGTTCTAAGTGTCAATTGTATTGTTTAAAGCGTTGTCACGCCCATCAAAATGAACACATGACTGCTTCGCTGCAGGTATAGGCAGAGTGGTGGTTCATATCCCAGTCAGCTCATAATACGCCCTGTCACCAGCAAAATTGAAATTCGTTTGGTAGAATTCTGGTGATGAACGCGCTCTATAATTTTTCGTATCTCGTTTTCCTTGGCTACTCTGAAATATTCCACTTAAATCCCGTTCGACGAAAGATATGCAGCTACACGGGTGTGTAGATACCAGGTGTACGGCAACGAAATTTATAGTGAATCTATCTTCAGTGTATCTTCAGCAGTGAAGTTCTCGCGGCTGATTCAATGATGCATTTACGTATGTAGCATAAGTTTAAAAAAATGTTAGCATTAAAAAAAGTTTATTACCATTTTCTACTCTGTCAAAAGATTATAGTATTTTTTGTTTTTTTTATTTCCATCGACGAGGTTGTAGTGTAATTTTTTTTTTTTTTTTCATCTTCANAATCTATCTTCAGTGTATCTTCAGCAGTGAAGTTCTCGCGGCTGATTCAATGATGCATTTACGTATGTAGCATAAGTTTAAAAAAATGTTAGCATTAAAAAAAGTTTATTACCATTTTCTACTCTGTCAAAAGATTATAGTATTTTTTGTTTTTTTTATTTCCATCGACGAGGTTGTAGTGTAATTTTTTTTTTTTTTTTTTCATCTTCAATTCAGCTTTGTGTCTACGTTAAAAAAAATCCTGAGCGAGCACTAAGTTGCCAATCTAATATCAGAAAGTTATCGTTCTTTGTGAAATATAGGAAATAAAAGTCACCTTTAAATAAAATAAATAGAGTAAATAAGAGAACTTTATTTGAGCGTCTCTCTCTCTCTCTCTCTCTCTTCGATCGGTCCCTCACTGCTGAGGATCGTGACTCCGTCCGATTTTGTCAACCAACTGTCTCCATCGATCCCGCCCTGCAGCCCGGTGGAGTGCGTCGCTGATAGGTATCCCCAGTTCCTCCGCTATTTGGTCCGACCATCGTTTGGGACATCTACCCCTAGGCCTTTTTCCCTCTATTTTACCGGTCACCACAAGGCATTCCAAATTGCTGGTATCCCTACGTGCAACATGACCAAAATACCGCAATATTCTTTGTAGGCAGATTGTGGATAGACGTTGAATCTTTTCTATTTTTAACTGCCTGAGAATAGATATTTGAGCGTACATCATACAAAATACAAGGAAGACGTTCTTATTTTGGCGGGCACTTTTTTGTGCTAAGTAATTGGATACAAACAGGTTTTGCTTTTTGTCATGAAAAAAAATGCTGAAAGCAATATTTAGGTGTCGATTACTGTAGTAATTAGAGTGTAGCCCTTGAAGAAATAATAAGTCTAGTTTTCTCATGTCCTAGCTAAGATCCAATACTTTATATACATAGTCACTAAAAGTCACACCTGCTTTGGAAGACACGCATAGTCACATAAATAAATGGGAAGGCAGCGACACAGATTTAAAATTTAAATCACTTAACATATTAAACATGAAAATATAAACATTATCACATAAAACTTTTGAATTTATATTACTATTTTCATTATAATTCTATCGTACTGACTGACGGATCGTATCTCGGTAAAATGTTGAATTTTGTGATTTTGATTTGACATTCAACCGGTTGCTTGAGAATGTCCGGCTTTTTTTTTATTTGGAACTTTTTTTGATTGACGAGGCTAATATTCGAATTGATAAAGTTAAATTGTCGAACTATTAGACTTAGAATTTTTAAGATTTAATTAAAAATGTTACACCTTCAGATAGGAATAATGAATTTTCGCGTCATACTTATGAGCAGGAAATTGCATGACTCAAAAACAGGTATCTTGCATAGACAATAAAAGCTGATCTGTTGAAATTAAAGAATTTGATGGTGACGACCATAGATATTTTGGGAATTCTCCATCTTCCATTCCGAACAAGTAACTTTATTATAATTCAAATAATATGTAAATAAATTATAGAAATCGCTTTATATGGTTCTCGTGTGATAGTATGCGCACACCTACTGATTCGTTACTGAGGTCGCCCGGTCACCGTTCTCGTCGAACCCGTCGCTTACGACGAAGGGTTCGGTGAGTAAACTAACCGTTATAGACAGCCCATTGAGTTTGTTACCGGATCTCCTCAGTGGGTCACGTTTCCGATCCGGTGGCAGACTCTGCGAAGCACTATTCTTGCTAGGGCTAGTGTTAGCAAGGTCGTCAGGGTAGAGCCCCGTGAGCTCACCTACTTGCTCGATTACGCTGGCATAGCCCCTAAAGGCTACCAGCTCAGGTAGGAAAAAAAAACCTGAGGTCTGATGCTTACGACATCGACACCGACATCTCAATTAGAATTCGAATGAACACTTCGCTGCCCACAAAAGTGTTTACGCGGAGTTTTCAGTCGTTAAAAATGAACGTCAAATTTTTTTAGGCCGTATTAATAATTAAATCGTTCACGTAATGAAACACGTTATATACGGGCGAGGTCGGGCGCGCCCACTAGTTGTTATCTACGCGGCACAGATAATAAACTGCTTAGTAATATCATTAGCATACTGCTGCGTGGCTGTCACAAAATATGTTTATGTTGTACACACAATATACAGAATGTACTTGATGGTGTTTTGGAGTTCTTGCTGAAAACGAAAGTTAAGGTAAACTTTTATTCCTTACTTAATCGCTGGTGCCGAATGCAGGCAGCATTGGAGGAAGCTGGTGCAAAAGCTAGACCAAGGTGTCACGACCCTCAGTAATGAGGAAGCGACGAAGAAGAAGAATCTCTGGTAGCCTAATAGGCTATTTCAGCTGCGCCCAGATGGGTAGGTGAGCTAACGGACTCAACCTGAGAGAATTTGCTAACACTAGCCCTAGCAAGAGTAGTACTTCGCAGAATTTACAGCGGCATCAGAATCGCGACCCACTGAGAAGGTGGGTGGCGTATTTACGTTGTAGACGTCTATGGGCTCCAGTAACCACTTAACACCAGGTGGGCTGTGAGCTCGTCCACTCATCTAGCAATAAAAAAAAAAAAAAAGATCCGGCGAGAAACTGGGCTGTGTCTGTGGGTTACTTCGGACGGTGACAGGTGCTTGAGAGGCCTAAAAGCACCGAGGGTGAATCCAGGGGATCGGACCAGACGTGCTTCGCGTGACGGCGGCTTTGCATTGCCCCGTTGCGATCGGATAACTAAGGTAAACATTAGTGATTCCTAGTACAATCACACTAAAAAGTACCGATCGAAAATTTAAGTTTAAAAAAAAAGAGCATTTTGACAGACCTGACATTTAATGACGCGCAGAATCTATGGTCTCCAAAAAAAGCGCTAGGGGTATTTTTGTTATTATAATTTTAGCTGCTTTTGTTATTGATGTACAAAATAAGTATTTTTTCTTAATTTGGTAAATTACTATCGTTTTTTTTGTTTCCTTTGGTCTAATAATTTTCGGTTCGATTTTAAATTCACTTTTTAACACCCTGTATTCAGGTTGATGTGACTTTTGTTTATTTCTTTTTTGATTAATAGCGCGAAAATGTTGTTTTAATTAATTTAATGTTTAATGTAAAGATGTTGGATCCGTGTGAAGTAAAAGCTTATACATAGGTAGGTACGTAGAGTGTGTTTGACAACTCTCTAAAGTTTCAAGCTATTTATGAAGATAGTTAAATTAATATTAAAATTTGATGCAGATACAAAAAATACCGCACATTTTATTATGTGCTACGTGCGTTATATCAAGTAATAAATGCTAGCGGTCGACCTATTAGCACTGATGGTATCTGCGATGGATTGCTTGCATGCCAGCGTATGATGCGACTTGTTTAACAAAACCGTAAAGAAATTGATCATAGACTAAACGATATTTTCGAGAAAAAAAACCTGTAATTTTTAAGTGATGAAACTGAAACTTTTTTTTACGCAAGTACTATACGAGCTATGGCTTTATTTTATCTGCGATATTTGAACTTGTAGGCCGCTTTCATAGATGCGTTCCTTTAGAACATATCTGTTTAATGTAAGACTCGTATGAGAGTTAATCGGAGTTATCATTTTTCGATTCATTGCGTAGATTACTTTTAACTATGTACTTTTGAGATTCAGTCGTAATTAATCTTTTTTATGATGTTTTTACGGTATTTTTCAAGGTAAACTTTGATGTGTGATGAAGTAATGAAATAATAATAATACTCATTGTTATAAATAGGCTTAATAATATTACTGATTTGTTATCTATGGCAACGCTTTATGGCACAGGGATAAAAATGTATAGGATTTTTTGGCGGGAACGTGAATAATGTTGTTTTGGTTTTTCATGCTATTTTGTCAAAATACAACAGTCTTACAAATTACGAACAAAAATGAGTTCACAACCAAATTTGGTATTAATTGGCTGTTTACTCGATTGGATATCAAGATGTGTAGCTCACCCTTCAAATATCATTACTGCTTCGCGACAGAAATAGACAGAGCGAACTGTTTCTACGTTATCAAGGCAGTAAAGCTCATCTGTAAGCAATCCCGTGTGTGACCTACATGTATGTTACGTCAAAATTCAATACGTAAATGAGTACGAAGCAGATACGGCGCGGTACCGGGTAGTAAATTAAGAAGGCAGTAGATGGCGCTATAAATCTGTAGTATCAGCCAATGGGCGATCGCATCTCCCCACCACGCGGCGCCGTACAGCGGCTCCTAACATAATTCCTGTTCAATGCCCACCGGATATTTACCTTTCGTGTTCGTAGATTAGGAAATTATGACACGGTTAGTTGCCCACTGAGTTTTAGCCGGATCTTCTCAGTGGGTCGCGTTTCCGATCCGGTGGTAGATACTGCGAAGCACTGCTCTTGCTAGGGCCAGTGTTAGCAACACTCCCGGTTTGAGCCCCGTGAGCTCACCTACTCGCCCGGTTACGCTGACATAGCCTCCCAAAGCTTAGGTAAGAAAAAAAGGTTAGTGAGTTATGTACAGTGTCAAACATGTAGAATTTGTTTTATAGCAATAGTTAATTGTTACGGTCAAGGATTGATCTATCATGGGACGTGTCACTATTTTGCGGCCGGTATAGACGGAGTGGTCTTTTAGAATTGGCGTTGGGGCAAATCACGACCTTTTCTGTTCGCGGCCTAAGTGTATTTCGTGAAGAAAATAATATGTTTAAAATGAACTTATAAAACAATTAAGCTTTGAACTCCCTGTCCGATACTAATACTCATCGAAACACTTTTGTTGTGGTTTACAAAATCATTTGTATAACAAGCGCTCGATGTAAAACAACCAATGTGGGCGGGCGATCGAGAAATGCACACACAAAAAGAATGTTTGTCTTTGAAGTTCATAGATAAGTATGTAAATAGACTGAGTGTTTTGTTTTTTATTACCAATATTACTAAAAAGGTTATATTTCGCCGGTCGTGTAAAATATGCAGAAAATAATAAACAAAATAAGCCTTGAGTAGCGTTACTGTAATGATCTTCGCCGAAATGTCAACAATAGCAGTGCAATTTTAAACTCGAAAATTGTCTAAGATATTTTCTAAGGCTGCGTGAGTGGGTTCAGCAAGCTTCCTTAATTAGACTGCAATTAATGCTTTTCATTATGATAAGCTTCAACCTCTTATCTCATACTGCTCGTAGTCAAATTGTGGTATTCATTGGCTCCAGTAAGCCTTCGACGCCAGTTCAACCAATAAAAAAGTAGAGCTGCTTTTTTCCTACCTAATCTAGTGACCTCGAGGGGTCATACTCGATTCTAATCTAACGTATTTGCTAACACTAGCCCTAGCAAGAGCCCTGCTTCGTGCGACGCTACCCACTGAGAAGATCCGGCGAGAAACTCAGTGAGCAGTGTCTGAGGGTTATGATCGCCGCAAAACTGCGCATACACTACATACACTGTACACACAAAGCATACACCATGCCCTTTACAGGGTTTGGTTTTACACAAACAATAAACTTTATTTTCGCACACTTTGAATACGGAACCTTAATGGAGAACTAAGGAAAACTTCTCTAAACAGAGATAAGTTCTAAAAATATGGATATAATATGTAAATATATTTCGAGGTATTTTAAAATTAAAATCGACAATGAACAGCGCATGCATATTCTTTTATAGCTTAGGTTGTTGGACGAGCTCACGGCCCACCTGGTGTTAGGTGGTAATCGGAGCCCATAGACATCTAAAACTAAATGCGCCGCCCACCTCGTGACATCAGTTGTAAGGTTTCAGTTTTAACAGTACAACGGCTGCCCTATCCGTCAAACCGAAACGCATTACTGCTTCACGGCAAAAATAGGTGAGGTGCTAGTACCCATGCGGACTCACAAGTTGTCTTATCATCAGTTTTGAAGTAAATATACCGGATACTGAGTCTACTGTTCGAGGATAAGCAAATTTTCTCTTGTTTGGAGAGAGTTTCAATTGCTAGCTTAATACTGGTTTTTAGCGTCCATGTTTAATTGTAAATAATGAATGTATTAGATGCACGAATTCCACCAAATTAAATCCGAATAAGCAAAAACAAAACAATTAAGTACCGTTTTTCGACTGATTTATTTTTCTTTTACTTGTTTATTAATTATTCATGAGCTATAACAAAAAAAAAACATGTTTTTTTCAAAATAAATATCAATAACGAAACTAAAGTGAAAATCTGTTACGCAAACGGAATCTAAGTCTTGAGGCGTCAGTGATTATGGTCGAATTTCGCCCAATTGTCGTACGCCGGTAGTTAATTAAAAAGCTTTCCCATTAAAAACCATTCGTCCCTAAGTGCAGATATAAAATGATGAGATTTTATCTTTGTTTTCGCTACACGTACGTACCTTGGATGTTGAGATAGCCGCCTCTTCGCTTATCCAGTGATAAGATATGTATTTATTTATTGTATTAATTAGCATTTTATGTTTTGTCTACACGTTCACATGTTTACATTTTATAGTTTCGTTTTTAACGTATATTGTTTTAATGTTAATTCAGTGTTTTAAATGTATCAGTGTTGCTTGTTCCGGAATCGGTTTTTGTTTATGTTGTTTTATTACGTGCTTTGTTGATTTTTATAACAAAAGTAATTTATGGCTTTATTCTATTTATTACAAGACCACGATGCGCCGGCTAAGCCTTCCCGTAAGCGTTACGTATATCATTAACTGTTCGAGATCTCTATAGCCGCGTAGTCTTTAAGACGAATCTTGCTGGTTTTATTCAGAAAAAACGCCGCCCTGGCTTCGTTGAGTTCTAGAATTTCACTGTTGTTCAGCCGTAGTTCTAGTATCTACAAGAATTTTCCTGCTAACCCTACTAATATCTTACGTAATGGTATGTTACAAGCGCCATGGAATTGATACCATCGTTCTAATCTAGTAGAAAGTTTTGGTAGCTTAGTCATGAATTTTCTTGAATACCGTCTTAGACAGTTGTTGACATGTGTAACATTTTTTTTATTTTATTGCTTAGATGTGTGAACGACAGCCCACCTGGTGTTAAGTGGTTACTGGAGCCCATAGACATCTACCATGTAAATGCGCCACCCACTTTGAGAAATAATTTCTAAGGTCTCAGTATAGTTAGAACGGCTACCCCACCCTTCAAACCGAAACGCATCATTGCTTCACGGCAGAAATAGGCGGGGTGGTGGTACCTACCCGTGCGGACTCACAATATGTCCTACCACCAGTAAGAATGTACCAGCAAGTAATGAAGTAGTTAAAGTTAACTAATCTTAGTTAACCAAATCGTGACGTTATGTGGACATATACTATATTGCCAAATATTTACAGCTTACAGTGAATCTAGGAAGTAAATCAATTTACATTGCGGTATAGCGGCAGTTTATAGATTGGCGCCCTGCGCAGCGCCGATACCGCCTGCCCAAATCACAGCGGTTTTATTTGTGTGCATCGAATGTTTTGTTTTTATTTCGCTTAATAACGGGATGGGATAATGGGATTGTAATTTAATTTTACAACTTTATCTTCGTTCGATTTTGACGTATTTTGATGTTGCTCTGATATTTTTTTGTCTTGAAGGCTATGTTTTGATTCACATTCATGACACTTCTGGTGCATTTGAAAGAAAATAAATTAAATTGATTATGTCAGCTTTGTGTTCATTTTAACGATTGATTTTGTCGTGTGTGATTTTAATGTGAATAAAGAAATTTTCGGCTATTTTCTAAATTAATTTTAAATACGCTTATGTTATTTTATTAGTATTTTTAATGTAAATACCGATGAGAATTAATGCGTTTCGGATCGAAGGGTGGGGCAGCCGTTGTAACTATAAAAACTGAGAACTCATATCTCAAGGTAGGTGACGGCATTTACGTTGTAAATGTCTATGGGCTCCGGCAACTTAACATCAGGTGGGCCGTGAGCTCGTACACCCACATGAGCAATAAAAAAAACAACAAAAACTTGTATTATCTTTTTTTTTTATTGCCCTTGTAGGTAGACGACGAGCATACGGCCCACCGGATGGTGAGTGGTTACCGTCGCCCATGGACTTCAGCAATACCAGGGGCAGAGCCAAGCCGCTGCCTACCAGCCAAGCTGCTGCCTACCAGCCAAGCCGCTGCCTATCTTGAATTGCTGTTCGTTAGTCTCGCGAAAACTCGAGAACAGCTGGACCGATTTGGCTAATTTTGGTCATGAATCATTTGTGGAAGTTCAGAGAAGGTTTAAAAGGTAGATAAATATGAAAATGCTCGGAATTAAATCAAAATAACAATTTTGTTTTTCCTTTGATGTGTCCAACGTCGGATGGATTCCTTTTGTTTGTTTTAAGTTCATTTATACAAAAGTTTGGGTCTTTTATTAATCGATTGAGGCACTACGAAGTCTGCCGGGTCAGCTAGTTAAGTAATATGGTAGGCAGCGGCTTGGCTCTGCCCCTGGCATTGCTGACGTTCATGAGCGACGGTGACCACTTACCATCAGGTGGGCCGTATGCTCGTCTGCCTACAAAGGCAATAAAAAAAAATTTAATAACAAAAACATATCCTTGTTCTATGTCTATTCCAGGGATGTTTAGCTGCAGTAGCTTCGGGTATAAAACCGGGGCGACCGGGTGTTCTGGTCCGATAGCGGCGCGTGATGGATGCAGCGCTCCGATAACGTTACTCTCCACCCGGCTGTAAGGTAAACATCGCTCAACCACCGCTCCAGTCTTTTAAATGTTCGTAATGTGTATTCGTCCACTGTTGAATGCGGGTAAAACATAAATCCGCGGATTTTTTTAAGTTATTTCCGTTCATTATTTAATTTGTACGTCCATAATATTTTGTCTGTTTGGCTGTGATTATATTACGTGATTACAAGTCGTCGCGATTCCGATCCGGTGGTTGATTTACTGGTGGTAGGACATCTTGGAAGTCCGCACGGGTAGGTACCACCACCCCGCCTATTTCCGCCGTGAAGCAGTAATGCGTTTCGGTTCGAAGGGTGGGGTAGCCGTTGTAACTATACTGAGACCTTAGAACTTATATCTCGAGGTGAGTGGCGTATTTACGTTGTAGATGTCTATGGGCTCCAGTAACCACTTAACATCAGGTGACCTATGAGCTTGTCCATCCATCTAAGCTATAAAAAAAAAGATTCTGCGAAGCGCTGCTCTTGTTAGGGCTGTTGTTGTCGGAAGGCTGTCTGCGATCCCTAGAACTTATTGTAACGCGAATTAGAATGCATTCCGATACCAGTAATTCTGCTTTTTTTATGATTGAATGCAAATGAATAAAATAAATTGATCGTAAAGAAAAAAAATATGTATGATCTTAATTATATCGTAATGGATAGTGATTGAAAATCATAATAATGATTTATTCTACTAGAATCGTTCAAAATGGCTACGAACAATGTGTCACTGCCTAACTGAAGTAAGACGTCCCTATCTCTCCGATGTTGTGTATTTAAATAAAGATTTTGACGAAGGCACGAATTCAATCTAACCGGTTTTCATTTAAGCCTAAATAATTTCGTAACTGTTTCTGCCTACACACAACTATTTCCAATATGGCGTATCATCAAACATGGCGGACAAGACAAGAATAATCTAAATTGAATAAATTATTTAATGTTATAAATTATAGGAATGTACATAAATTTTAAAGGCTAGAACAATGTTTTTGCATTCAATCGTGTTAATTTTATTGTATTTTATTACGGAACGTGTTATGGAAATTATTTAAAAAAATATGGCAAAAAAGCAATATAAATTCAATAGAAAGTTGAGTGATCAAAAGGATTTTATTTGAGAATAGAGAAATTAGCGGTCAATGTCGTTTAAGGACATCGGAAATGTCAGAGTGAAACTGGTGTTAACCGCGAAAGACTTCTAAAAACAGGTAATATAAAAATAGCGTTAGAGTCTGTTAACAATTAAGAACAGACCTATAACTCATTATAATATTTAAATGAAAACGTTAATCATTGTCATTTGAGAAAAATACTTAACTAAAATAAACAATAGAATGTATTTTTTAACAATTTTTAAGGTCCCGAAGTTGTTTCAGGATTTTTTTTAAAGAAATATGCTCACCTAGACGAAATCTTTCACATGTGGACATTACGTCTTCTATGCTGAATGCTGGATAGGGAACATATTATCCGAATTTTACTGTTAAAGCTGAGATCTTAGATCTCATATCCCAAGGTGCGTGGCGGCATTTACGCTGTAGAAGTCTATGGGCTCCAGTAACCACTTAACACCGGACGGGCCGTGAGCTCGTCCACCCACCTAAGCCAAAAAAAAAACACCAATATTTATGGGGAGATTGGGACCCACTCTAGTTATTTGTGGAAATGAGAATTATGGCGGATATATCTGAGATTATAAATAGTAGTAAAAGTATGACAATGTTCTGGACATTATCATACTTTTACATCCGAAAAATACAATAAATAATAATCTGTCAAAGTCTTTAACAAGTGCATTCTCCCCGCTATGACCTACGGCGCGGAAACCTGGACACTGACGGCAGGGCTGGCCCATAAGTTAAGAGTCGCACAGCGGACGATGGAGAGAGCTATGCTAGGTATTTCTTTCTCTAAGGGACAAAATCCGGAACGAAGAAATTCGACGGAGAACCAAAGTCGACGACATAGCTCTCAAAGTTAGCAGGCTGAAGTGGCAATGGGCCGGTCACATCTGTCGAGCCAGCGACGCCAGGTGGGGGAGGAAAGTCCTCGAATGGAGGCCACGGATGGGTATAAGGAGCGTGGGGCGTCCTGCAACCAGGTGGACTGACGACTTAGTGCGCACGGCGGGAAGTCGTTGGATGCGGAAGGCAGAGGACCGCATTATGTGGAAGGCATTGGGGAAGGCCTATGTCCAGCAATGGGCAGATAAAGGCTGATGATGATGATGATGAAAATCAGACCTATTCATCAATTGACGTAAAATTAATATACACATTATTATAATTGAAAATGTTTAACTTTTATCAGTTCACGCAGACAAATCGTATATCACCACAATAAAACCGGCCTCCAATCGAAAACTGCATCGTGATAATCGTTCGCCGAATGAAAAAAAAAAAACAAAAAACTGTCAATTTGACATTTGTGCGATACACAGCTCGAGTTAAGTCATACTTTGAGTTTTCGTTCGCGCACGACTCCGCTTTATCTCAAAAAGCACTCCCGGTTATCAGTTGAGACGCGATCTCACATATTATGTACGTGTTAGGCTCGCCACGGACTCTACGGCCGCTCGTCAGTCCGTCGTCCTAACAGAATAGTTTAGTATATTTAAATAAATTAAACTTGGCTAAATAATTAATTAGGACGAGGCTAATTGACTTGAAAAATGGAACGTTTTGACTGTATATTGTTGAGAGAATTCTATTTTTAGTTTTGTTTATTTTTGTGTTCTTTCGAAGTTTAATGGGCTAGACGGTACCTACCGAATTCATTGTTAAGCTTATGTCACTATAAACACATTTCCTTACGTACGAAATAAGTTGATTTGGTTTTGTGATTATTTTGCTTTGACTATAATAATATGAGTAGTTTTCATGTTAAAGATTTTTAATGCAAAAATCTTACTTCTTATGACTTTATACAGCAAGCCGTCAATGGTTCGTCCTCTGTAAAAAGATCGGGTAACCTTAGAATTTAACGGACTAGATACTTTTTTCATTATGTAGATAGGTTTTCTTTTCAATACGCTTTCATTAGCTTCAGACGTATGTATGTTAGTATGTAACGAAATCTTTGAACATGATTTTGACCCCCTTCAAAATGTTGGATTAACTCGAAATTTGGTATACTTATTGAGGACCTATGACAATCTAATATTTAAAAATAAATGTGGAAGAAAATATATTGAAAAAATTTAAATTCAACTAAAAAATTAACAAGAAAGAATAGTTTAAAAAAACTAACAAAATACGTTTTTATAGAAAATCCAACTAAAAAATAGAAAATAAATTTTAATAAATTTGAATTAAAAATAGTGTAAGAAAAAATGATTTTATTGTAAAAAAAGCGTGGGGTGCTTGGTATCAGTAAATATTTTATGAACAGATATGAAGGGTTATTTTGATAATATCCTGAAAAGCGTATTTTGTTAGTTTTTTAAACTAATATTTATTTATTTTTTATTACCTTTGTAGGCAGACGAGCATACGGTCCAGTTGATGGTAAGTGGTTACCGTCGCTCATGGGTGTCAGCAATGCCTGGGGCCAAGGCGTCGTCGCCAAGCTGCCTACCATTGAGTACTCTCCGCAAGCCTCGTTTGAAGAAGAACGTGAAGAAGGAGGGTCAGCGAGTTCACGGCTAACTTGGTGTTAAGTTACTATCGGAGCCCATACCCACCACAGCATGACGTCACCCGCCTTAAGGCCTTCACGGCAACAGTATGAAACCTCAAATGTCATTTTCAAGAAGCCGTAATCGCCGGATCGGATTCGCTTAGCGCGCCACATCGTGCGTCGGCAGCCTATGGGATAATGGCGAAGTGATTCATTTGTCTCAACCCATCCGAATGTTTTAAGCTTATCCACAGATAACCGGGTAGGGGCACGGAATTAATGCGTACGTCCGCACAGCCGCTCGGCCTGTTGATAATATACCTATTGATATGTACGTACTCTTGTAATTACGGAAGAATTTTTGGCGGGAACGCGCGGAGTCAAGTTGTGATTGATTTGTTTTATTTTGTCTGTTTAGTGTTTCTTCAGGTTTAAATGTGTAATAACGGTGTTTTATTAACTGTTTAATATCTGTAAATGTGCACAAATGTGGGAAAATGAAATAAAGTCGGTGGACGTAACTTCTCGGGACCATCCAAAAAGTCAACTGAAAAAATCTGAGTAAATGACCACCATTTTACTGAGATTATATTTCATCCCATATCATCTCATCTCATTTCATTTAATTTCATTCCAGTTAATTAATGTCTCAAATTAATAATCTTCATTTCATTTCACTCCATATTATCATTTTTCATAAAAATAAGCATATAAATTAAAATAAGACCTGGCCTAAAGGTCGTAGTTACCAGGTCATAAACTACCTTAAACTTTTTTTGTAAATATGGATGTTTTTTTACTAAACGATTGTGTCCAGACTTTCGAGCCTCAATTTGGGCGGCGGATACTTGATGAGTAACCCGGGTACCGGTTATTGGATCATCCGTCTAATTACGTGAACAGATTATGGTTTTATAATTGAAATATTTCATTTTGACACGATGCATTACTGATACTGCGTCTGTTACTTACGGCTGTTTTAAACAAACATGCTATGACGTATCAGGTAATTCAACAAATACTACTACAATGTAACTTTGATTTTTTTTTTTCTCGTTTATTAACAAAAAGTCAAATCAAAATAATTTAACATAACTCAACCCACACAGTAGAACAAATCCTCCAACGCGCTTGAAGGAGGCACAGTCCCCAAGATACTGGCTACGTTGCCTCGTTGGACAGCCAGACTCACTCTCTATGTGCCAGACTTAGCATCATGTGTAACCTCCTTCAAGCGTTTGGAGATTTCTGTTAAAAATTTCTTTGCTTCAGGGCCCCAAGGGCCCATCGTCTCAACCGCGAAAGGCAAAAAAGAATAAGAAGACCCCAAACCCGAATACTTCCGCTTTTTTGTAATTTCTGCTGAAGCTGCAGCTGAACCGGGGCGGGACGAAGTACCATCTAAATGACAGGGAGCCATAGTATCCACACAAGTAGCATCCCATACCAGGCACCTACCAACTGACCATGGAATCAGCGTGACTCCATCGGGCCTTTTCCCATCTGACCTCAAAATTCCGATGGGTTCCCAGACAGCCGGAACATTGACTGTAGTGAGCGCCCTTCTTACCATATCATTTAAAGACGCGTGTCTTGGAATGCGCCCAGCGCTTTTCTGGCACGAGAGTCCGTGATGTCCAAGCTCATTGATGTACTCGCCACAGACACAGAAATGTGGTACGTTAATATGGGCCCCCAACCGTAAGTCAATAGCTAGCGAGAGAGCGTTGTTGTCCAACAACGTGCCTGTGTTGGACGATGGATAGGCTTGGAGCCAGTAACTTGATTCCTTTTCGGTAACGGCGCGAAAACGAGCAATGTCCACGCTGTTATCATATGACTGTAGTAACCGTTGACAAAGCGGAGTGTCCCAAAGACGCTGCAAATGCGGTAAAGTAGGAAAATCCGCCTGACACAAAGACTGCCAGGCCGATCCAGCCTCCGACACCCACAATCTCTACGGAACCCATACAAGGGTTGAGAACATTACCGACTATGAGACAGGAGGCGTGTGCAGAAGCAAGAAAGGCCGGCAACGCAACAGCTGATGCTTTACGTACGCCGATACCACCAAAACGTACTGGTAGGACACATTGCTCCCAAGAGAGGTCACCCAAATTACAATTAATTATTTTGCACAGAACACCTTTTATCATTTCATCCAAAGAATTAAGTTTATTATTATGTTTCCATAAGAAAGAACATCTTAACACATATGTAAATTTAGGTACGAATAGACAGTGTCTTATGACGAATAAAGCCATATGAGAGTTAATTTCAAATAAATTGTTGGAACACTGAGAAAATGTATCAATCTGCTCATCAATATATTTTTGATATTTAACTTTGTAATTTAGATTCCAAAGGTGTGGTCTCTACGGACTGCTTCTAATCAGTAGACATTTAACTGAAGACAGAGCTGCGTGTCTAAACAGGTAACGCCATTTTAACTATTTCTAGCGCACTCTGTTGAATTGTTTCCCTGAAATTACCGGTATAGGTGTAGTGATGAGTAAAGCCAGACCAAGCCTATTATAGACTAGCAAGACCAAGAACAATTTTGCTCATCACTATATAGGCAGCTTAAAGGACCCACCGTCGACCGTATTCTTTAACAGCAATGAAAAAAATTAAAGATTAATAATATACTTTACAACTTAAGAGTGTAGTATCCACATTTTAGTTTATTAAGGCTCCAATCTGTTTTATACATCTATATATTAATACGTTAAGAAGTCTTTGACAATAGAACCATAATAAAGTTCAAACATATAATTTCAATTAATTAAAATCGAATTTCGACTACTGCGGCACTACTAGTTTTAATAAAAATCATATACAGTGAAACCTCCGCTTGTGAGCATAAACAAAAACAATATCTATCAGATACGAATTTGATATTCAAAACTACACAATAACTTTAAGACGAGCACCGAAACTTACGCGGCCGTTATCACACGTAAAGACATTCGAACAACATTGGAGCTCAGTTCTCGGCACATTTGCGAGACATTACACACACAAACTAACATAACAGTTTAATTAGAAGTGCATCTAAGCGTATTAGTTGCAATGACTGTCTAGGTTGCGTGCGGCTTAAGTTAAGAGCGTCGAGCGTGGTGCTTGGTAAATATTCAAAGGTCTTTTAAGCCGATGGTAGGGTATTGCGTGACCTTGTTCTGTACTATAGACCTCTTTATCTTGTTTTCCCTTACCTTATACCTAGCTGTTTCGACGACAAACCTTTAAAGCCTCAACAGCGCGGGAGGGCTCGCCCAACCTCCGAAAGAGGCCTAACAAGTTGAAGTCTACGAAATCATCACGCATTGCACTCTAAATAATATAGCGAGCGTCTTGATGTTTCGATTGATTGATTTAAAGTGAACTAAGGGGTGGTTTAAATTTTCAAAAAGTGGTGCTTGGTAGCATGTACGTAGGTACGCTATCAGCATTGCATAAAATAAATTTAACAATACAACGTCGAATCGATGTAGACAGAGCTTTTAAATATATTTTTTCCTACCTATGCTGCTAGCCTTGAGAGGCTATTTCAGCTTCTCCTTGACGTGTAGGTGAGCTCACGGGGCTCAAACCGGGAGTGTGCTAATACTGGCCTTAGCAAGAGCAGTGACAATTGGTAAGATGTTTGAATAGAAAGTTGAGAAAGAAAAGAAAATCAATTGTCAAGCGCGGAAAACTAATGTTTTCTTGTGTCACATAAGTGTTTGTTTTAAATTCGTTGTGGAATTCAAGGCTTAAAAGCAGACCGCTAATTTGTATATCTCCATTGACTTGTACCACGAGCTCTACAAAGTTTCAGTTCGGTATTGGATCTAAGTTGGTCGCTATCTAAGCACGTATCGCGGCCGATGTTTGAACGCTACCCACAGTACGAAATGTAGCGCTCTCAGTTATTGGCGTTATTGCCTCTCACGTTATATGCTGAATAATTGATCCGAACGTTCATGTGAACGTGAATGCGAGGAATGTAAATTATTCGTCGGAATATGTAGGCTTAGTTAAAATTAAACCACAAAAAAAGCGTTTTGAATCATCTCTATCTTTGTCAACAAAATTATATGTAATGTATTCAATGTTATACAATGATCACCAGAAACAGATCACTACATATAATATAAATCAAACTGTATCGTGTTTTAGTGAAACTTGCTGCTGCTGGTGTTGATTAAGATAAAGCTGATAATAAGTCTTTGGAGAGACTTTGATGACAGTGTAAGACTTGCCTCTCGTGTGAGTTTCTGGCTGGATCTTCTCAGTGGGCCGCGATTCCGATCCAGTGGTAGATTCAGCGAAGCACTGCTCTTGCCAGGGCAGCTGTTAGCAATCTCAAGCCGAGCCTCGTGAGCTCATCTACCAGTTAAGTGAGATAATACCTAAACCAGTTAAGGGAATAGATAGCGTCCCAAAGCTACCGGTAATTAGGTAAAAAAAGTCCAATAAGTAAATGCAGCATGAAGGAAAACATAATTCTGTCGAACACGTGTGAGCGGCTTCCACGAATCAAAGACAATTTTTTTTTTAACTGCTTTAGAAACTTCCGTCACAGAACGGTAACGGTGCACGAATCGTAAATTCAAAAGGTTATCATTTTATCGGTTATGGAATATAAGTATTTTAAAATTTCGATAGAACATCCGGGTAGCGTACAGCCTTCGGTTGGCTAGTTTTATCTTTTATCTGCTTGCTACGCGGATGAAAAATGCTCAAGTTCGTGTGGAGTTTTTGAAAACTGTGTGCTTTGCCGATATGTGACGGTGTTGCTGTATTTATCATACATTAAATTTAAGTTGTTTTAAATTAATATTTTATTAATTTTTTCACAATCGGAAGCAGTTTAGTGAATATAAAAATATTAACAAGTTATAGTCGATGAAACTAGTTATATGAAATAAACAGTTCTATGTGGAGATCGTTGCGTGTAGGCAGTTGACAAAGTACGTCGATTGTTTTAATGTGAAGGAAATACAGACTGCCGGGTGAAATACCTTAGCACTCCAAGGTTGGTGATGAAGGTTGGCGACAACGTTAAAAATATAACTTCCTGGAGGAACTGGAGGGTTAAAGTGAGAGATTGCACCTAATACAAAATATACACTTTGCCTTTGAGTTGCGGAAACAAATCTTCTTTAAAAATTCAAGATTCAAATTACATCCAACCGAAGGAAACAATTTATAATAACTAGCTTTTGCCCGCGACTTCGTCCGCGCGGAATAGTTCACAAACAATGCTTTATTTTAGAACAAATTTGGTTAGCATAAAAACGTTATAGTGAGCCAACCTTAACATATAGACATATGCTATCGCGGACTTTTTTGGATTTTTAAAGGGGAACAATTCTGTTATACATTTTTTAGCGAAACTTTAACCGTTTTTGCAGCGCACGCAGCGGAAGCTCTCAAGAGGTAAAAATAACCCCGATTTTGAAACATTCTTTATTGGTGCTCCGCTTGTATTGGTTTTAGCGTAATGTTATATAGCTTATAGCCTTCCTCAATAAATGAGTTATCTAACACTGAAAGTTTTTTTTAAATTGGACCAGTAGTTCTTGAGATTAGCGCGTTCAAACAAACAAACTCTTCAGCTTTATACTATTAGTATAGATACTGCTACATACGACGTTAATATTTATCAACTGCATAGTTAACTAATTTAGTGTTCAAATTTCGTACGTGGCAACACTGAACTATCTCGATGCATACAGACGAAAAAGTTTTGTTCTGCCCTGTGATGCTGTGTCCCGATATGCTTTACGCTTCGCGATATTAACCTTTCGATTCATTCGTATTGTAAAGGGAACTTCGAAGTTAAAAAAAGCGAATAGTATTATAAGAAGTTGCAAAACAAATTGAATTAAAAAAAGTGGGTTTGTTTTTTCTATGCATATGCGTTTTGTTGGTCGGTTTAAATTAGTTTAGTGAGTACTTTTTGTTGCTCATATTTTAGAGTAGATTTCATGTATAATTAAATACCATCAATGCTTACACGTGTCCTACTCCTACACGAGTCGGCTCAATGTTTTATTAATAATCTTCGTAGCAAATATTTTTCTAACTATTTTAATTTTTATATTTAGTAACAGCATGCTTCATTCACGTATAAAATAGGAAAAAATAAATAAATTACTGAAGCACAAGAAATCTTATACGACGGTAGGTTTGTTCACAAACGTGGCAACATTTACACGTTATTGGAATTGTTTTAATTAAAATTTATAATAGGATCATATTACAATAACATTATTTAAAGGAAATGAACCAACGAACTACATACAGTAAAAATTGATATTATAATCATCTTTAAGTAGGTATCTATCGTCAAAAAGAATTTGGTATTTGGTTATAATTTATCGAAATTTCTTTAGCCACAATTTGCTTAGCTACGCGAATATAGTGCAAACTTTTAAGATTTTTATATCACGGATAGGAATACCGCGATGATCCGGCCATCAGAGCGAGATAATTAAAAATCGTGCCAGTACATAAAATCACATCAAGCAAGTAACAGATAAGGCGATCGACAAATTTACAGCGGTCGAACACTGGCCGGCGTTTTCAAAGAGCGCGCTTCAAAGAGGAAGCCGCCGCTTCTAACGGCGTCGTTACGGCCGCTAACGGCTGTTAACGCCCGTTATCAGCGATACAGGGCGGGCGGAAGGCCACCTGAGGCCACCTCCCGCCCGCCTTAATGCGTCCGCACTTATTTATTCTGCACTAAAGCACTCGATGGTTTTCCTTTGATTGTTATCGTCATGTGCTTAACATATTATTATACATATTCCGTCCCTAGCTATTTATCTAGAATGTGAGAGTCGATTTCACTACTATTCTAGAATGACGTAGCATAGATAACACAAAACAAGTTACAGACGCATAATGATTTCCTAGTTGTAGAGTGATTTGATTGTTGTTGATTGTGAGAAAATTAATTTAAGGCTATATGCATATGAAGTCGTCGTGACCGTATAAGACGTCCGATGCATTCGTGTTGAGCGATGCGCCGGTGTTCGAATCTCAGGCAGGTACCAATTTTTCTAATGAAATACGTACTCAACAAATGTTCACGATTGACTTCCACGGTGAAGGAATAACATCGTGTAATAAAAATGAAACCCGCAAAATTATAATTTGCGTAATTACTGGTAGTAGGACCTCTTGTGAGTCCGCGCGGGTGGGTACCACCACCCTGCCTATTTCCTGCGCATTTACGTTGTAGATGCCTATGGGCTCCATTAACAACTTAACACCAGGTGGCCTGTGAGCTCGTCCACCCATTTAAGCAATAATAAATAAATAAATTAAAATTTCACTCTTTCCGAAATTAACCATGGAATTTCGTTGCATACTTGTTACTGGCATGGAATCCGAATCGTTTGAAAAACGTTTTATTTTTCACGACTCGTCCCCCGGACACGTCGAGTTGGTAATTAAAAATTATTAAAACACGTTAGCAGAAACGAAACGCGGGACTTACGTATCAGCATCAATGTTTTCCGGAATGTTCTGTGTCATCTTCACGCTGTAGAAGGTTTTCAGCATTGACTTTCGCATACATTTTGTAATATAGAGGCAATGGGATCGATCGAATAAGTTATCATATAGTCTTTGGGTATTGTTTTTTAAACAGACCATTACGGTTTTTAGATTGCCAATAATAAGATTAACATGCCTATATAGAAGCATAATAAATGAACTGTCAACAGATTAAAATTGGTCTAGCAAGAAAACAAACATATTTTTCGTATTTCATACATTCTCACACAGATTCGAGCCGAAGAGTTCGATGTACGAAAGAACTAGCTTATAGGCACAGCCAAATCACTAAGTTTCTCGCCTGGTTTTCTCTGTAAATCGCGATTTCAATCTTGGGGTAGATTATGCGAAGCACTGCCTTTGCTAGCGTTAGTATTATTAAACTCTTTAAGGTTGAGCTCCTGTGAGCTTACCTTCGTGTTCGTGAATAGATGGAATAGCAGCTTAAGTTACCAACGATTACGTAGGTAAAAAAATGTTTGTTTGTTGGATAATCGTTGTTTACATGAATCTTTTATTCCTTTCATCAGAACAGTCATTCATTCTAGACAGCGATAAATATAATATAGGATCTTTATATAAATATGAAATTAAAAACACGCAAAAGTTAAACAATAATCTCTATATATAAAAATGATTTGCTGTTCGTTAGTCTCGCTGAAACTCGAGAACGGCTGGACCGATTTGGCTAATTTTGGTCTTGAATTATTCGTGGAAGTCCAGAGAAGGTTTAAAAGGTGAGAAAATATAAAAAAATCTCGGAATTATATAAAAACAAACAATTTTGTTTTTCCTTTATTTATCGATTGAGGCACTACGAAGTCTGCCGGGTCAGCTAGTAATTTATAATATTCATTATAATAAATATTTGTTAAATAATAAGCGAGCAATGTGTAAAAAAACTTAAGCTGTAAATAACTAAACTTCGAGAACAAAGCATTAATGAAGTGTTAGAACGAAGCGAGAGGTCTGGTACCTCCGCCCGCCCTTCCTGAGATCGTATCGCGCCGCCCAGCGCGCCTCTAATTGAATATATATCGGGGAAGGTGGCCACACCACCTATGGCTAATGGGTAGTAAGATTCCTCTTATCTTATTTTACAGCGCTTTGTTCGGCCAAAGTTATTTATGAAAATTTTAAAATATGCGTTCCCTGTTAGTGTTTTCTGTTTTTCAACTGCTCTATAAACTATTCGTGGCATTGTAGACATAATTATAATGTTCTTTAACGATTAATGTCGTGTTGTTTATTGTCATTATGTTATTAGCATTACTGGTGGTATGACCTCTTGTGAGTCCGCACGGGTAGGTACCACCGCCCTGCCTATTTCTGCCGTGAAGCAGTAATGCGTTTCGGTTTGAAGGGTGGGGTAGCCGTTGTAACTATACTGAGACCTTAGAACTTATATCTCAAGATGGGTGGCGCATTTACGTTGTAGATGTCTATGGGCTCCAGTAACCACTTAACACCAGGTAGGCTGTGAGCTCGTCCACCCATCTAAGCAATAAAAATAAAATCCTAGTAAGTACTTTACGGCTTTCACGGTCGCGGAGGCCTAAGATGTTATTTGTCGATATTTGTAAAACAATTTTGGGTAAAAGGTAGATTGTATTCTTTCACTGTGTACATTTTATTCCTTATAAAGACGGTTCGTGACGTATTAGCTTATTGATTAGATTGATACACGAGCTCATGGCCCACTTTGTGTTAAGTGATTAGCTGAGTCCATAGACATTAACAACGTAAATGCGGTCGCCCAACATGAGATATGATTTGTAGGTCTCAGTTTTACGGTACAACGGATACCCTATTTTGCAAACCGACATGCACTGCTTCACGGCAGAAGCAGGCAGGATGGTGGTACCTACCCGTGCGGACTCACAAGAGATCCTACCACTAGTACACAATATAATTCCTTCCTTCACCGTGGAAGACAATCGTGAACATTTGTTAAGTACGTGTTTCAGTACAAAAATTTGTACCTACCTGCGGGATCGAACATCGGTACAGTCGCATCACTCAATACCAATGCACCGGGCGTCTTATCGTTTAGGCCACGAAGAATCGTATGTCAAGAATGTGTCCCAACATTATCAGAGACGCGGTAAAATCACCGCATACCACAATATGGTGCCTCAATTGTATGCCTATAGTCCCGTCCCGTATATTATGTGAATAGTACTGAAGAATTGTTCCATATTATGATCCCTTCATTTGCTTTTGACTATTCGCCACGGGAACATAGTTCATCATTACGATCTGGAACCGCTGCGTTCATGTAGTGTTTTTCCAGATTAGCGCTTGTTTTGCTTATAAGTGTATTTTTTCCAAGCAAACATCAGTCGGATGTAAAGAAGACGGACAAGGACATCTATTCTATCGGGAAATTTACTAAAGATAGATTCCAAGGCAAGATATTGTTACGCGCTGGGGTTCGGGATAAATAAAATTCTAGCGAATTACAAGTGAACACTGTATTAGACTTAGAGCAAAAAAGCACTTCATAAACACTTTAAAATTCTGAATTCACTTCTTCCGCTTCGCTTCAGGTGATCCGTTCGCTGTTTCGCTTCGAGTACTTCCGATTACTAACTGACTGCGTGCAATCTCTGCAAGGCTTTTATAGCCGATACCAAATCCCTAGAATTATCACAAGTCGAGTGCCTTCGATGTGCGTTTCCGCTATCTGACAATAGATGGCGTTGTACTCTTCGGGCGTTCTAGATGTCACTAGATCCTTCGATATTCGTTCGGCTATTCGGCGATAGATGGCGTTACTCCTACCAACAATATTTCTTCAGTTTTATAACTGGTGATTACATTGGACGAGTAGTCGGTCGACCTGATGGCGGAGCTTGTGATTGTCGCCCTGGACTATCGATAATGGCAGGAGAGCAGAATTACTTGCTAGAAACTTGAATAGAGAGGAAGTGGAAGATACAAAATTTAAAACACAAATAATCCCCCGATCAGTTGTTATAATGTACGGTATGCACAAGTTAAGTTTGTAATTTTCACTCAGGCGTATTACAATTAAACGTGGCTTTTTTTTTTGTCGACATTACAAATACCGAACGCAGTGTGCTTAGTGCGAGCTATTTAACTTTTCGATCGCATAAAAGTTAACTCAAATTCGTGTGAAGTTGAAACTGCGCCCCTAGCGGCAAACAACTCCATACAAACTCGCACTAAGCACACAGATATCGCGATCATGAGCTAGTTAGAACGTGTCCAAACTTTAATAAGTACGAAAAGTTGACAAAAAAAAAAAAACTTTGCTAATTATGAAACGTTACATTGAAACAAAAAGGGTTCGGTCTGTTATCGTTACGATAAAAACTGGGAACACGTTGACGTGTGGTGGCTGGCGGCTGAGTAAACGTCGTTTGTACCGGTTACTAAATAAATCGTTAGCCGCCGCGCGAACACGCACCGATACGGCACGTACTTACGACGACATACAGAATATGGAAGTGACATTGTTACACCGCCGAAAGTGTCTAGAAAAAGGAAGAGAGGCCGTCCTAGAACAACCTGGCGTCGCTGGGTGGAGCAGGATCTGGCCATGATATGGGAGGAGCTAGGACAGACTGCCCAAGACTGATGTAAATGGAAGGATTTGATTCGAACCTTACACCCCAGCAGAGGGCAATAGGAAAGAAAGAAAAAGAAGAAATTGTTACGAGTAGACTTGTTGTAGACTTGGAAAAAAAGTTAAATGTGTCAAACATTTTTGCTTTACCCTCAATAATGTATCTATATGTAAAAATCAGGGGCAATACTAATATGTGGCAAAGGATTGCGTCTACTATTCTGCCTCTGCCTAAGACTGAATTAGCGAAATGGACTCATTGAAGGGGTTTTTGTGCCTACATCAGTAAATGAATATCTTTCAGTTTATTTTTGGTGGTACATTAAGATTATTACCAAAATCTTGTTAAATGCTGAGTATTGCTGCCAAATATTCTGGAAGTAAAAGAGAAGTTTTGTGCCTCCCTTGCGTTTCCAAAGTCGAAAAGTATCGACAACAAAAAAGTATTTTTAATGTTATGTGACATTCCACTCCTTATCTATCTTCAAGCAGAAAACTTACACCATTGATTGAGGTAATGAATCGAACGAAGAATTTTTATGTAATTTATAGTCGATTCCAGTTCAACAGCATCCTTGTATCTGAAACGGCACACTAAGAACAGACTGTACTCGATTCTAAAATGTTTTTCGCATTGTTTTATTTTATTATTTAACACATTTAAATGTTTAGCTCGTGCGAATTCTAAGATTTTCTCATACGAGATAATAGTAAATTAATTAATTCAATCTTACCGGTGCATTTAAAAAACAATTATTCAATTAGGTAATCTATGATATGAACGGATGTAGCGTGACACACAATGACATTGACAGTTCAGCCATTATTTTTTCAATAAAGTAAGTCATACATAATCAATTCACATTTCTATACTAATATTATAAAGAGGAAAGATTTGTTTGTTTGTTTGTTTCGAATAGGCTCCGAAACTACTGGACCGATTTGAAAAATTCTTTTTCCATTAGAAGCTGACATTGTCCCTGATGAACATAGGCTACTTTTTTTTAAAAATTTTTTTTTTTTTTGGTTTCATGTGTGTTTTAATGTTTCCGAAGCGAAGTGAGGGCGGGTCGCTAGTCTTTAATAAAGTGTTTTTCTTTGGAAATTATAGGTAATTTATGGAATGATTTCTTATAAATATTTTAATTTCACCGTAAATATTGGTGGTTTTATTGAATGAAAGTATATTAATACCAAAATTATTTTCATTAATACAAAATTTTAGTTCAGGATGTTTTTCGGATTGAGTTTTAAAAGCGTAAAGACTAAAACTCTAGCGATGAGTGAGCCCTACGTTCCTTCTATAGCCTATTAATTCGTTGTCCCTCACATAGTTCTAGCATGTTCGTAACTCTTACGTCGTGCAGTCTGTTCTGCTATGGAATGCGCTGTCTCTCGAGATCAGGGCTATTACTGACCGGCGCGCGTTCAAGTTAAGGGTTCGGCGAATGCTGTTGCAAAAGTTAACGGAATCGTCATGAGTTTATTAATTTGTAGTTATTTGTTAAGTGAATTTGTTAATTCACTTGAATGATAATAATTCCTTTGAATAGTGTACAAACTATTATATGTATATGTGTACTAGGTGTTAGGAGACCACTTCCGAAAACGAAGACAGACTATAGTACTAATGACACCTTTGATGATGGGACGTAAAAAAATTGTCTGTCTTCATTTTCGGAAGCGGTCGCCTAATACCCAGTATATATTTACGCTTATGTATGGTACGTATATATTTTTCTGTATGTATTTGTAATTTAATATAAATTTCATTGCACCTACCACTATTTTCCCTGCATATTTTTGGTTGAGTGGTAGAGAATGCTTTAGGTAGGTATTTAGTCCGCCAATGTAGATTTTACATGAAGTGTAATAAATAAATAAATAAAGAATATGGACCTAAATATAACTGGTACCTCAAAGGCAGCTAATAAAATGAAAATTCCGAGGCATTTAAACGTATTATTTCACAAAACCTATTAGGTGCGATCATTGATATAATCTAAACAATTTTGTTGAACAAATAAATAGATTCGCCACGAACAGCATTAAGATTTATAACAAAACTATTCGAATGAAATCGTGGTATGCTCTGAGACTGTTGTACATCTAAATCGCGACAATGTTATCTGTTGCACAAGCATTCGTTTAGCAAAAATCATCGTTGCCCATTTTAGAATTAAGTCTAAATTCAATTGCACAGTTAATAGATTAAACCGTCGATTTCGATTACGAAACATCGTAACTGCAATCTATTTTACAGAGCTATGGCTTTTTTTGCATTGATTTAAAGTCGATTTCGGTGTAGCCAGTTTCGTTATTTATTGGCGAAAGGGTGGATGTACGCCCCCATTTCACAAGGATTGAATGCGATCGCATCTACAGCGGATTTAATATTATAAAGTTATTACTTTACTGGGTGGTCTTATTTTGAAATCTTCATGATTATGTCTATAAAGTATGTATGTTCTACTGGTGGTAGGACCTCTTGTGAGTCCGCACGGGTAGGTACCATCAACCTGCCTATTTCTGCCGTGAAGCTGTAATGCGTTTCAGTTTTAAGGGTGGGGCAGCCGTTGTACTTATACTGAGAGCTTAGAACTTATATCTCACGTTGTAGTTGTCTATGGGCTCCGGTAACCACTTAACACCAGGTGGGCCGTGACCTCGTCCACCCATCTAAGCAATAAAAAAAATTAAAGTGTGATTCTATTAAAATTAATAACAGTCAATGTTTGGTGTATTTCATTATGTGGGTAGCATTGCACGGAGAAGCAGCTTCGTTTCTCCGGGCTATTAGATGGCGTTACTCGCGATTCTTGATTGTACTAAATAATAATAATAATAAATTTGAAACAATTTTTTTATATCTTTTATTATAGTCAAACGATAATTTACGAGCAATGTACTTTAAGTTCGCTTAAGTTCTACAATGCGGTTAGCATTTCAATCTAAATAAATAAAAATAAAGCAGACGCTTTACCTAACGCTAACCTAACGCTAACCAGAGTGTGGTTACTACTGTATTGATATAATTATGTGTTTCTAATTCATTTCCTTTGTATATTTAATTAATTGAATTAGTATATTGTTCATTTTCTATTTGTATTGTTGAACTGTTTGTGTGCTGACTATTGTATTATTATTAATTTATGGATTTTTTCTGAAATAAATGTTTTATTATTATTATTATTATATTATTATTTAGTGACTTTGGAGAGATCGACAAAAGGAAGATCTTCCAGCGAGTGGATTGAATTACTCCATAGACGTGCGATTCATATTCAAAAATGCAAGCTTATCTTGAAAATGTCACTGGGGCGATTCAAGCATCTGTCTTCCACGACAGCTATCGCTAAATAGTTTTATTCATGCACGGTAGATAAAGAACAAGTAGAAATCTCATTTGAATTTTATTTAACATTTCTTTTATCCTAAATAGTCCTAACGGGCGCAAACGTCACTATTGGCAATAATTGAAATGATATATAGTTTAGTTTATTCTATGTTATTATTTATTTATTATTAGCAAGATGACAATGTTATTTCAAGATGAGTATTCTACCAGTATTACGAGTATTTAATATTTAGCAGACACTCTTATGATGTGAAATTAAGCACCTAACTAATAACGCATACGCCCGTTGAATTTCTCGCTGGATCTTTTCAATCGGTAGAAATTCCGATTCGGCAGTAGAAACATTGGCGAAGCAGCTATCTTTGAGCTCTAATGTCTCATTCGGAGGAGCTCGAGGATCTCGAGTTAGAAATTCACAACCCTGGCTGAGGCCGTATTCGCTGACCTGTTTTTATAAAACTAGAAAGGCCTCCGGGCCACTAGTAATCCCTGCCTCATAAAGAAAGAAATAGATTTTGCGGGCTATATCACTACTTAAATCTTTAAAACAACGCAACGGATTTTGATGCTGTTTTTTTTAATAGATAGAGTGATTGAAGAGGAAGGTTTATATGTATAATAATATACATAAAATAGTCGAGAAATCATTAATAAATTACAGTTTCCGAAGCGAAGTGAGGGCGGGTCGCTAGTTTAATTATAAGATATTGTTCACTTCACTATGAAAGTCGTTGGGAACGTATTCGATGTAAAATCACATACAAATTGGTATCTGCTCTATCGAAATCGCACAAATGACTGTTCATATACGAAGCTTTTCCAGAGGTGTCAGTGTCGCAGCTATATTGGACTGAAGAACGTGTACCCAATAGACTGGAATTGATCCCACAAATACGGTATTCTGTGTATAATAACTTAGACTTCCAATATCAATACAAATCTATGTTGACTGCCGAATCTCGTTTCTATGACTTAAGACCCGCTGACTAATAAAATTGATAAACATTTTCTAATTTCACATCAAAATATTTGAAACTGTAATCCGAGTTTTAAGAGTAGATCTTTGGTTTTATCGGAACGCTGTATAGATGTGCCGCCTGGGAGATACGACGACGGTGATAGGTCGGGTGTGCGCCGCTGATAGCCGCCCGCCCGGTCCGATGCGTCGCAGGACGGTGGCACAACGGTGACGACACCACAATGATTTATTTATTTATTACTTAGATGGGTGGACGAGCTAACAGCTCACCTGGTGTGGTTACAGGAGCCCCTAGACATATACAATGTAAATACGCCACCCACCTTGAGATATAAGTTCTAAGGTCTCAAGTATAGTTACAACGGCTGCCCTGCCCTTCAAACCGAAACGCATTACTGCTTCACGGCAGAAATAGGCAGGGTGGTCGTATCTACCCGTGCGCATTTACAAGAGGTCCTAACACCACTAATATTAAATTATTGAACTCGCAAACATTATACAAAATATCTTGTCTTCTTTTTTTTTCGACAAGTTGTACATTATTTCTTTTTTATTATTGTTTAGTATTGATACAGGACAACGGGCCGGACATACGTGTCGTAGTACCGATGGCTGATGTAGCAGACGCGTTTTGGATTGGAGACCACGTACCAGTAAACACAGCGTTGGGCGTCCCCCTGCCCGGTGGACGTAGAAAAAAAAAAAGAAGTTCATTGTGGCGGACTATGGGAGAGGCCTACATTCAGCAGTGGAGAGATACAGGCTGATGATGATTGATACACGAATTTGTGATATTCTAACTTAAAGCGGTTACAAGAGCTTACAGACCACAATATGACTACCCTGATACATTAGACCACAACGACCGGACCTGCTCTACCTACGTACAGCAGATCCCCGAGAACCTCACTGTGTTGTCCGTCCACCTTGTAGGAGGCCTATTCTACTATTTACCTGTGCTCAAATGTTCAAAGGCTTTGCTTAGTTCTGAGTTAGTAATGTCTCTTTAGGGCACCGTTACACGACCTATTTGATGCATACAGTTTTAAAAGAAATTGAATATTTCGTCGGCTCGTTGTGCCCCCAGCCTGGAAGCTGCAATGTCTTAGTACGTTTGTTATCGCCCGCGACCAGACGCGGTATCTCGCACTATCGTTCGCTCACAGGCGCCGTTTTAAGTTTTATACCACCCTCGTATGTGTACTTTCATATTATTTGACGTAATATTACAGTTACTTTAATAATAATGTGTCGCAGCCGTATCCGAGATTCCCCCAAGATCAAGTTACCGCCACCACACAATCGGTTCTTTATAGTGAATTCTGCGTTTTGTGTTCTTTATTCGTGGAGGTTGACTGTTGGAAGCATGTTCACAGTATAATGACAGTTACATTTGAATCGTATACTTGTCACGGATGAGTTTCTGAGGCAAACTTTTAGCCCAATGAGTTCCTCGCCGGGACTTCTCTGTGGGTCACGATTCCGATCCGGTGGTTCTGTGAAGCATTGCTCTTGCTAGGGCTAGTATTAGCAAATTCTCTCAGGTTGAGTCAGTAAGCTGGCGTAACTGGAATAGCCACCTCTTAAGCTACCCGCGAATAGGAAGGAAAAATTAATTAAAAAACAAAAAGAGTTAAGCCGACTGCAGATAGACTTGTACAATTCAGCGGGAGGAGGAAAATTGATTAATGAACAGTTCTAGAGAATATTGGTTTGGAAATTGAACTATTGGACTATCAGAGGAACTTTGCGTTAAGTTAACAATATGCAGAATGAAGACGAGACATAATTTTGTTTTTAATACGCTTTTATTAGCTTCAGACGTATGTATGTTTGTAACGGAATGTTTGAACATGATTTTGACCCCCTTCAAAACGTCGGATTAACTCGAAATTTGGTATACTCATTAAGGAACGATGACAATTAAATATTTAAAAAAAAAATTGAAATTCAACTAAAAAATTAAAAATAAATAATAGTTTTCAGGATATTATCAAAATAGCCCTTCTACTCATATCTGCTCATAAAATATTCAAAAATTCATTTTTTCTTGCACTATTTTTAATTGAAATTTACTAAAATTTATTTTCTATTTTTTTGTGGGATTTTCTATAAAAGCGTATTTTGTTAGTTCTTTTTAAATTATTAGTTATTTTCTACATAGAAGATTGAAACAAACCGACTGTTTTTGTATATTCTACACTTCAACTATTTACGATTTGTTGGGCATTTTAAGTTCTATACCCATGCACGTGCGGGAGCGTCGAACGCTGGGTCTAATGAGACGTGGTATCGGCAGCGGGCCACGCTTCGCTGCACGTGCTATCAGCTAATTGCTCGCGTCGCATTGTGACGAACTGGCCTTACGGGGCACTTCCGAGTGTGGATAACATTCCCTTCATATCTACACGCTTAGTAGGTCTATGATCACCGTTTGAGGGGTATACACAGATTTTTGCGACACTTATAACCCTTAAGGACCTTCGTGTTATTCACTTATTTTCTAATCTTCATATTCAAATGCAATGTTTGGAGATGGAAGCCTATAAACATCTTTGTCCGGCGATTTTTCCAGAACGTTTATTTCTGTCAAGCTACCCCCATTCACAAAGTTTGTGTTGCTTAATTCTCACTTCTGCCAAGCATAACCTGCATTCTCTTGATTGGTGTAGATACATATAAAGGATGGTATAAAATCGCGACGTGTCTCAAGTTAGGTTGCGGTGTTCACGTCGCGATATCTATGGGTTCCATTAATTAGCTAACAGCAAGTAGGAGTTCGTTCACCAGTGCGTGTAAATAAAAATCCAATACTTCTTCTTCTGAGTCGATCTCTTCATTGCTGAGGGTCGTGTCTAATTTGAAATGTGGACCACTCGATGCACAATGCTTCCCCATGTATTCCTGTCCTCGGCGGTCTTTATCGGCCTCGGTTATTGACAGGCCGGTGAGCGTCTTTACTAGATCACACCAGCGGGTAGGTGAGCCTCCGCGTGATCTTCTCTCGTCAACCTGACCAACTACCAACAGCTTCTCTAAGTTATCGGGGTCTCTACGAGCGAAATCCAATACTCGACCGCATATTTCCATCTTTCCGAATCTGTCGAATTTCATGCCAGCTAGATTTTTGGAAGTAAACATTTATTAGCAGTGGAATTTATCTTTTTTATTCAGCGATACTGCTTTAACCATACTAAGAACTGGGCAGATGGAAACAGGACCGCACGAAAGGTGAGCAAACAGCGACAACAGCCGCTGCCCACGAGGCGGGTCGTGTCATTTGCGAAATATCGCGCGCGTCCCGACTAATCGCGGGGAGAGATCGCGCGTCGGACGACCACCCCGCGAGAGCTCATGCGATAAGCCCGCCTTACACCGAAGCGCTATGTTAAACACTAGACTTTCGTATTTTAAAAAAGATTTATTAACGATTCTCTAGATATATGTCCAAACGAATCTCGATTTTATCCTTGAAAATAGACTCCGTATTTATTGGTGGCAGGTGGTTTAGTGAGCTCAGAATGGTCGCGTAATAAAAATCAAACCCGCAAAATTATAATTTGCCTAATTACTGGTGGTAGGACCTATGGGAGTCCGCACGGACAGGTACCACCGCCCTGCTTATTTCTGCCGTGAAGCAGTAATGCGTTTCGGTTTGAAGGGTGGGGCAGTCGTTGTAACTATACTTGAGACCTTAGAATTTATATCTCAAGATGGGTGGCGAATTTAGGTTGTAGATATCTATGAGCTCCGGTAACCATTTAACACCAGGTGGGCTGTGAGCTCGTCCATTCATCAAAGCAATGGAAAAAAAATGCTTGGTTCCATCATTCTGTCTCTTATGCCTTAAAGATGATCAGTTTCGGTTTGAATTAATGCCGACAACATGGCATCATTAATCTGTGGACTTATGACTTCAATGAAAAACAATTGAATGCACAATTTTTACCCTTCCAACATCTCACTCATTGACAGATAAATTAAGGAAAATTAATTTCAGTTTAAAATATTTTTTTACCAACAGTACTACACTAATGAAAGTAATAAGCATTACATTACGGTGTCACAGGCAGCCTTTTATTGAGGCAGCACTTTATTTTAATATGTATTTTACAGTTTTAAGTTAGAGTTTATTTTTAAGGACAGGTTTCTATGTAAGGGAAGTACAAGGTGATTTGCTTTCTGAGAAATGAAGAGTGAGTGTGTGACCTTTGGACTCATACGATGCACTGGAGACTTGGCCTTTACTACCATGCAAGCAGCAGCATACGTTTGTAACGCAGGTAGGGAGAACGCGTATTCAGATTTTCTTCATTGCTGTTATCTGCAAATGACCCCCGACTATTTCTGCCGTGAAGCAGTAATGCGTTTCGGTTTGAAGGTTGGGGCAGCCGTTGCAACTATACTGAGACCTTAGAACTCATATTTCAAGGTGGGTTGCGGTATTTACGTTATAGATGTCTATGGGCTCCAGTAATCACTTAACACCAGGTGGACTGTGAATTAGTCCACCCATCTAAGCAATAATAAAAAAAAAGATGAGCTATTAACTCAACTGATATTATGTGCTCAAAAGGACAGTACAATGTGAATCGCGCCACCCACCTTGAGGCTTGAGGTCGATGTTTAATGGTATTGCCGAGCAGCTGTTTAATCTTTCAGTTTGCACCACCTCACAATATGCCCCACGAGTAAATCGATTTCTCACTGGCCTCTGAAGATTAAAATGAGTTGTACCTTCTTAGTTTCTATTAGAATTTAGAGGTCAGCACCTAGAGGCTTTTGTAACGGAATCTTTGAACGTCGACTTCAAGAGGTCCGTTAAATTTGAAAATTTGCACACACATCAAAGACACGTGACGTTACAATAATTTTATATCATCATGGTAAAAAAAATGTTACTTCTTTTAAGTTTATTTCAGCGTGTTTTTTTTGGTTTTTAAATTACATAGGTATATTCTTTTTCATATAAAATGCGAAACCTAGTGTTCTTATATCACAAAAATAATTGAATTCCGTAGTCTAAAATATGTACTTAATAGTCTTAATACTATAAGTTTAAAATGACTCCACATACAAATTTGTTGTTCTTCTGTATACGGCCAAAGAGAAAATAAAAGACTGATATTATGTTCGTTACCGAGACAGCCCTGTTCATCTACAAGATGTAGGCATGTTTTTGCGAGATTCTGTCGAAAGCTAAGAAAATTACATTTATATAGTTTTTTATTGAATGTACAGTGTAAAGGTGTATTTCCACTGGCGGTCGCTTGGGACGCGATCGCGCGATATCCGATGACGAACGAGGGAGATACGAGATGCGCGGGCGCGGGAGCGGGAGCGGGCGCGGGCGCGGGCGCGGACGCTCTCGTAGGGTGGCCAACAATTGTTACTTATTCACATTGTTTCTTCATATATATGTGATGTGAATTTGATTTAATATTCCCTCTATTTTTCTTTGCAGGACAATGTTTTCTTTAAAAAAACATATTTGATGCTTTCAACTATCAAGGCTGCTTGTATAAGCATTTATTATAATAATATGAAAATAATATCACCATGAGCTAGTTCCAAAGTAAGAACGTTTTTTATTAGAAATTAGAATAGTTTTCGAATTTTATATCAATGTGCCTGGACACCCTATCAGCAAAAGAAGAATGATGCGATAACCGCGCGGCAATATTTAAAAAATATCGATGTTTTTATGAATCGATAATTTGTTCGGTACGTTTTGGCGCGACGTTTCGCGAGCCAATCGATTCTTATCTCGATGTCACAACGCTTTGTTTCGATTCGAGGCCCAACATCGACCATGTTTCGCTTGAAATGTGTTTCTTGCTAACGTACGAATTGATTTTATCTTAGTCACCTTCGCAAATTTATTTTTGCCACCCCTTTATAGACTGAGCGTTCGATTTTGGGCTTAGTATCAACGAGAGAGAGTTGCTTATTTGATTTTAGTGTTGTAAATATATTGTTGTGATGTAGTATCTGTCCCTTTCATATGCATGCCAAGCGGTCTGGCTTCAGGTGTGTCCGATGGGTAAAATTTGATACTTTCTTGCTCTGTAGAGGGCAAAGGAATGCGATGTTCCGTCATTATACCTCGTGGTGCAGGTCATTCAGAAAATGTTCATGTTTTTTACATGTCACTCGGTGATTTTTGTTTTTTTTTTTCTCTATTGTTCCCAGTGTGAACAACTAATTGACGTTTTGCCTGCGGACGTATCATTTTTTTTTAAGTTTATTTTGACGCACGTGGCTTTTAGAAAGATTCCGTTACCTAAACTATTATTCTTTTTATTTAAAAGGTCTAAACTGTCATTCTTTTTTCTGTAAAAGGTTAAGTTTTTAAAAAGGATTACAGTTCGATTTCATATTTAATCGAGAGGCTATCAGTTCTATAGTTCTACATTCGTACCACACGTATTTCCAAGAAGCGTTGGAAACAAAATAACAGTAGTGACTAAAAGAATTCTTTCGGCAAATTCTGTCTGATATGACGTGGGCGTCCGTTCGGTTCAGACCCGACTTATAAATAAAACGGTATCGTTGAATCTCGAGATACGCGAGATAAAACTATAGATTCGCTTTATTTATATTCGGCTAGATAGCGAATATAGTACGGTGGCCATAAATAAAAACCGAGACTGATCTTTATCCAGATTTGAATACCGAAATTGGTCGGCGCGGCGCGGGCGGCTGGTTACAGTTCTGTGTAGGCTTATTCGATCATAGCGTAGATTAGTTTCGTTAATATGGTCACCCGAAATTTTTGGGAATCTTGAGATATTTTCGATTTTAGAACATCTAATTTGTATGAGATGATAAAATGATGAAATTTACAAGATAATTCAGGATTATACAAGTGATAATGAGATGAGCCACTGGGTTTGGTATTCTTTTACTTTCTTTTATTTATAGCTCTTTAATATTATATGACGAGTTTAAAAAAATATCGATAAGTATCTTTGATGTTTAAGGCTTACTATGTACAAATGTAGCTTTCTCTTACTATTAATAAGCCTTTATTAATAAACCTAGTTTAATTGCCGAGATTTGGCAGAAGTTCTTGTGCGTTTTTATTTATGGCTGTAGATATGCGGACGAGCTGATGGTCCACCTGGTTCTAAGTGGTTACGGGAGCCTTTGGAAACGAAACATTATGTTGCTAACCGGCAACGTATGAAATTTACAAGATATCCGGCTTCAACAAAGAGCTTTAAAGAATTCTGCAATATGCAAGAGAAAGAGAATGTTTGGTCGGTTACGAATCGTATTATACGAACGAAACCAGTTGCGCAGCCTCCTTCTACACTCAAAAAATCGAATGGTGAGTACACGCGTGATGTGGATGAAGCAGCGCAATACTTTGTAAATGGACTTTTTCCCACTGACACAGAGGACAATGAAATTCAACGAAGTATACGCGCTAGAATGTACTTGCCCCCGAATACGCAAAATGAACCACTTTTCAACACAACAGAGATTATTGAAACTCTTAAAACTTTCAATTCAAAGAAAGCGCCAGGATATGACGGCCTCACAGCGGACATATGTCTGGTTGCTACCGAATCATATCCAGAAATAGTAACAAATATCTTAAATCAGGCACTTATTCTTGAATATTTCCCAAAACCTTGGAAAAGGGCAATAGCCAAAATCATTCCCAAACCAGGAAAAGAAACTTATGATACTTTAACATCTTTCCGACCGATCGGTCTGATACCAGTTTTCGGCAAGCTTTACGAAAAACTGTTGATAAATAGATTAAACCATCACATGTATACTAACCAGATTGATAACGAAAAACAGTACGGTTTTAAGCTTCAGAAATCGACAGTTATGGCTGTAAATAAAGCCATCAAGATTGTAAGAGAGGCCAAGGATGCTGGACAACAAGTGGCAATAGTGTCACTCGACATAAGAGGCGCATTCGACAATGCTTGGTGGCCATCAATATTTTGTCAGTTGAAACGAATCAAATGTCCCAGAAATATATATGGTATTCTCCTAAGTTACACAGGAACGTACATCTTTAGTTTATTAAAAAGCTTTTTGGTTTTGTCAATTATGTATTTTACATGATTAGTAAAGGTTAATTTTGAATCTATATTTATGCCAAGATATTTAATATTATTTAATACATGCTTGAGATATTTGTCATTCAATTGGATCTGTATATTTTTTGCTTTATTTGTAAACGCAATCAGTTGTGTTTTTTCGGGACTAAAGGTTAACTTATTGACATTTCCCCATTTCAGAATTTTATTGATAGTTCTATTGATATTATCCTCTAGGGATTGAATATTTTTATGAGCTGAGATTAGAAGCACATCATCAGCATATGCTTGTAAATATGTCTCGTCTGGTAAGGGGATTGATAACAAATCATCCATTATGAGATTCCACATAGGTGGGCCACAGACAGATCCTTGAATGCAGCCTCGTGACATTGCTCTTGTGGATTCAACGTCTGATAACCTGACCACTACTTCGCGCTCTT
>NW_021011497.1:610571-789323 GCF_003987935.1 Bombyx mandarina
TCGTACAAACGTTAACTGTAGGCGTCTCGACGCGTTTATAGACGACCTCACCTTTGAAATAGTCGGTGGCAGTTCCACCTAGTGTGGTGGCAATTTAAATCGCCTGCCAGGATGACGGAGTCTCCCATGCCGAACAGTGACTCGATGTCACTGCTCAGAAGGGGCTTGTCCGGGGGGAGATAAACGGATGCGATGACGATCGGCTGGTGTCCCGTCAGCGAGATACGGCACACTGACGCCTCGATATGTGAGAGCGAGGGAGTATCGAGAGGGACAACGTGCAGGGCCCGCCTATAGTAAATGGCAGTCCCGCCTTTGGAGGCGGTGAGTCTGTCATTCCTAACCATGACGTAATTCGCGACTTTCGGGTCGCGACGCGAGGGCTTTAGACAGGTTTCCTGCACTAATAGAATATCTACAAGATTGTCGCGGAGGAATTCAAAAATTTGATCGCGTTGTCGCGCGAGTCCGTTAGCATTGTAGAATGCTAACGTAAGGGAATACGGTTTTTCTCTACCTTTTTGCGCCATTGATTACCGGTAAAGATTTTATAACGTACGCGACACGGACTCGTAAACGTCCATGTGATCGAACGCGGCCGCGAGCCGCTGTTCGGGGGTTGTCGACCTACGGATAGCGTCAGCGAACGATCGCAGACGGTCGAAGTTCACCGCGGTGACGAAGTCGCGCACGAGCGCGAAGTCGTTGGCGGCAGAGGGTTGCGGGGGACGGAACGCGGGCGCGGGGCGAGGTGCGAGCAGGGGCTGAGGCGCGGGGCGTGTCGCGAGCGGGGGCGGGGGTGCGGTTTGCGTTCCCGCCTTCGTATACGGCAGCGGCTTTTTCCACGCTGAAACCGTGGGAACTGCAGCCGGCACGAAGGCAGGTTTCGGCACTGAGGGTGCCGAAGTCTTTGGGCCGACGGTTCGCGGAGCTGGGTGGGTTGGGCGTTTTCGCGGAGCCCTGGGACATCCACGGTAGTTCGCGGGGTGCCCTTGCTTAAGGCATAGGACACAGCTGGGAGGTTCGGTCGCGGTTTCCCTATCTCTAACGCAATCTAACGTAGCGTGATCGCCGAGGCATTTCACGCAGCGGGGGCGCGCGTGGCAATTACGCGCCGAGTGGCCATAGAGTTGGCACCTGTAGCACTGCCCGGGAGTGCCACGCTTATGGGGGGCTTCGATCGATATCCCGGATAGGCCGCAAATTGTCGTGAGACATGCGATCTTCTTTTTGGCCTCCGGGGTGGGTTCTAACGCCACGAGTATCATATTATAGGGCTGTTTGCCCCGCCCGCTGTGCATCCGGTGCACACTAACTATCGGGAGGGCCTGAGCGGTCAGATCCTCCTTAATGTAGTCTATTTCTAGCTCCTTAGGGACTCCGCGTATTACTACGCGGAGCTCGCGGTCCTCCTGAAGAGCATAGGTGTGGAAACCTATGTTCTCCTTTCGGAGGTATGCTGAGAGGGCCCTATGGTCGCCCGGCGTTGCGACCTTGATCTGAATCCCATGCGCGACGTTACGCGCATGGGTGTAGTTAATTTTATTTGCCTGAAGGGCCTGGGACACGCGATTCCACGCTGTCTTCTCTTGAAGTATCAGCGGGGGCGGGGCAGCTACTTTGGGAGCGGGCGCGGGCTTGGGACGCGGCGGTGGGGTTACGCGGCGCGCGGAGTCCGACTCCGGTGTAACTACTACTTTCGGTCGAGAGGCGGACGCGGATTTCGTCTGTTTTGTCGTGGAGTTCCGGGACTCCACGGCGCGAGTACGCTTTTTACCGCGCGTTACGGTTTGGAACCCATCCGAAGTTCCAGGCTGAGGGCTTGACGCGGATTCGAAATCCATCTCCGATTCGGTATCGGAGCCTGAACTCGAAACGATCGAGGTCGCGACGGACGAAGCGCGCGATGACGTAAACGACGCGGGCGCGGGGGTGGGGGTAGCGTTAGGCGCTATGTGAGCCGCATCGTGGGAACGTGCGCTCGAACTTGACGCGGCGGCGGGGGGCGCGCGGCGTGCCTCCGAGGCACGGTTGAGAAACGCGGCGACGGACGCGGGGGGGGAGGGATTGCCACGAGAGGCCCTAAATGCTAAATATTCGGCCCTAATTGTCGGGTACCTATCCCGGAGGAACCCGACAAGATCACTGTCACAAACACTTGCACTTTCTTCCATGTTTCTTCTTGCTTCTTGCCCGGGGGGGGCGGCCCCGGGACTTTTGTTGAACTCGCCGAAAGGCGAGGCCCCGGATAGGATTTGTAACCCCCCTGTGCTGCAGGACAGCAAGGAGCAGGGGGGGGGAATGCCTATGCCGTGAAAACGGCAATCGGCGGGGAAAAGGAAAGGAACCCGCTCGGGCTGTATAGTGCTACAGCAGGCAGAATCGCGAGCGGGGGTCTAGTCTTGAAAAAGACTGTTGTTTTTGGGAAGGGTTAGGAAATCGCTAGCCTGTGAGTGCCACAGGAAGCTGAACGTAGCGATTGGTTTTGCCTTGAAAAAGGCAGTTGGTAAGGGTGGGTTCGCGGTTACAAAACTTTAGCGCACAAAAATGGACCTCGATACGCAGATCGCAAGCGACCAACGGATCGGCACGTCCGCACTACCGAATTGTACGCACGATGTATTCACGGTCACTACACTGTCGAGCACAGCTGTGAGTTCAGAGACGCGGCTCGCAAGCGGGCCACGGATCGGAAAGCACGTCCGCGCACGACCGAGTCGTGAGCGAGAATGTTTTAAATTAAACATCATCTGTAAAAGAGTTATTACGTTTGTTAGCACCCGCCTGCTGTTACCGTAGATTAGTAGTCCTATTTTTCGGCTCGAATGGTGGGACGGCTCTTTTAGAAGAAACTTAACCTTCTATGTATCTCATGGCGGATGACAGCCTTCATGTTATTTTTTATTGCCAAAATAAACACCTAATGTTAAGTGTTTATCGTCGCTAATTGATACTGGCAATTCTAGGTGCATATCCAAGTGGCTGCCTGATATTAAGGATTTCGTTTTATAAGTAATTGCATACAGATCAAGCTAATGTGCATTTTAAAAAGGTAATATTAAAATTAAAGTTAAACAATAGGTATTTATTTACCTATGAAATTGCTGTATAACTATACTAGCTTTTTTTTATTGCTTAGATGAGTGGACGAGCTCACAGCCCACCAGGTGTTAAGTAGTTACTGGAGCCCATAGACATCTACAACGTAAATGCGCCACCCACCTTGAGATATAAGTTCTAAGGTCTCAGTATAGTTACAACGGCTGCCCCACCCTTCAAACCGAAACGCATTACTGCTTCACGGCAGAAATAGGCATGGTGGTGGTACCTACCCACGCGGACTCACAAGAGGTCCTACCACCAGTATTTGAAACATAGCTTAAGTATATTATGATTAGCAATCAATTCTAAATTCAAGTCACATATGGAAGTCTATTTTCAAATTCAGTCATTTATTCAGTTTATTGATTAGTATTTTGTTTTCAGTACATTTGTATCTTTTTCATAAACGCGGACACGATAAATATATGATTAATCATGGGATACGAGTTCGGCCGCGGCAGCAATGTTGCACAAACAACTAACAGTACTAATGACATGTACGTAGTGAACACTACAAGTGAACGCACGACACGTTATTGGTTTGTTCGTATTTGGTTACGCTTTCGACATGGAGATTTTGATCTTAAAATGAAAGCCGTGGTTATACAAAAACTAAAGGCAATAGTGGAAGCTCACGATACTCAAGCTACCGTTGAGTTAGCAACATCTTTCAACGTTAGTATTAAAATAATTTGGATCTATTTGTGTCGAATTCGCAAGGTATTATAAAAACTTAATAATTGGGTACCACACGAACTCAAAGATCACTAGGGCGACGAACGCGTTATGGTATACCTACGTTTTTTTTTTTAAAAACACACTAAGTAAGGGATTTTTCTTCGTCAATTGCAAGGAAAAATATTTTTTTTATAACCTGCTGCTGGTTAAATAATAAAAACGGATAACTCACCTAGCTTATAAGTTTGGCTTCTGCCGCCAGGGACGAGGCTTCCGAAGTAAAAACGTCAACTAAAAGGGACGTCTATTAAAAGTTCCTACTTTCTTGGGAAGCAGTAATACCAAAGTTTCAGATACATATACATCCAAAGGATATTTGGAGTTTCGGGTTTAGAGAACTTATAAATGTGTAGAAGTGATAAACATTATAAGGTTAATTAATCAATGGCATTTTAGTACAATATATTGTTGTAGTTTATGTTTTTAATTAGATATTAGAAGTTACGTAGCAAATAATATTAGTAACACTAACGTTATTCTATTTCCCTATTTTTCACGTTCGAAACACTAAACAGATTTTGAAGAAATTCAGTATGGAAATAGTTTAAATTGGTAAAAATATAAAGTGCACATGAATACGCCGGCGGAGAGCTCATTCATATTGACACACGCTATAATAAATAGCCTAAATAGCACTACACTAGTATAGACCCATAAAAGATATATTAAGGAGTTACCAAGGATATTTTACGTCAAATTAAACATTAGATATGGCTTTAAAGCTTTACAACTTAATGATATAATTAGCTTTATAACTAATACAATTCGCTTTATCAGTAGTTACAGCAATAAAAAATCACTTTTCTCCAGCTACTTTCAGATCATTTCTCGGTGAATGAAAAGCTTATTTTCAGTTTATTTCATAGCTCCTATTTTAGGAATTCAAGACGTACGACTCCTAAGCAGTGCGATGATCAGGTATATGTTTATTATCAGGCTATATTTATAAGACAAACGAAACTATGAACAGAATAGATGTGATGCTACCAGAACAAAAGAAGATGGAGACGAATAAATAAATAGAAAGTCAATTGTGACAGGTTAGTGGCAGCTCTGATAGCTTTAAACTCTGTGGTCGGAGTTTTGCGTTGAAGACACTCAACCACAGTAAATATTTGTGAAGCGTTTCGCCGCCACCTCGTTCAACTTGCTTACGCTAGGGCGACTCCTACTCAATTTTCTCTACCAGAGTGCTTATCAATAAATCTTTTATCAAGTTTTACTGAACTTGCTATTTTAGTCTGAAAATTGTTGTACTGTAATTGTTGAAGCGAGACTCAAAATAATCTCTCAGTTTATAATCCAATTCTAAGATATTGTTATGAGCTTTGTTACGAATATTAAAAGAGTTTCCTTGTCGATAAGATATCGATAAAAGCCATTCTGGCCTAAAACATAAGACAGATCATTAGTATCGAGCGATACAATTGTACCAGTGTTCGAATTCTGCAGGCAGGTACCAATTTTTCCAATGAAATACGTGATTAACAAATTTTCACGAATGACTTTCACGGTGAAACACCGTGTGTTAAAAATTAACCCACCAAAATTTAATTTGCGTCATCACTGGTGGTAAGAGGTCTTATTAGCCCTCACGGGTACCACCACAACCCTGCCGGCCTATTTTTGCCGTAAAGCAGTAATGCGTTTCAGTTTGATAATTAGGGCATCCGTTATACTGTAAAAACTGAGACTTAAAACTCATGTCCCAAGGTGGGCGGCATCATTAACGCAGACGATGTCTATGGACTACGATGATCACTTAATATCAGTTGGTTATAATAATAAATTTTTATTTCAGAATTAGATTCCCTATGAAGTGTTAGTAATACAAAATCTTGAAGTGTTAGTAATACACAACCTTTCTTTAAAAAAAGCAGTTCATTTTATTTATTTTACATTGACCATGACTGGTCTTGAGCCAACGTGGACTTCATTCCAGTGCCTCAGTATAGGGCAGCGATAGCGACTCCCTATCGCGGCCAGGAGGCTGTTCGGGCTGTCCCGGAGCCGGCACCACGCGGAGGCCACGCGCGCTTATGAATGATCGCGTAAAAGCCATCTATGTGAGCCTCCGCGAACATCGTCGACGCGTTACAGTACCGAGACGTCCACCCACCTTAGCAATAAGAAAAATGAAAGGGATTTAAATATCAATCGTCTTGGCATAATGGCTGTTTTACCCTTGAAACGATAACGCATGATTGTTCCGCGCTAAAAAAAAGGCAGTAAGATTTTGCGCGCTTGCCACATTCCTCAACATTACTAATTAAGACAATTAATGAGATAGGAATTGGGACTGTTAAATAAGAGCTATTGAATTAAACGTATAAATGTACATATCGTTATACCACAGTTTTATTAATGACCACCGTTGCTTAGTTACCGTATAATAAATACGTAATGAATATTAGGGGGGTTAGATAGGGAAGTGGATGGGGAAATTGCTATGATGCGTGACTGATTGGGCTTTAGTAGTTGCTGAAGAAGGTTGGCGTCATTTATCCGTATTTGTTATCTGGAAAAACTATTTATCATTAAAATCCTTGAACCTAAAATTTTCTTCACATTTATTTGCTCTCATCTAAGTATCTAAGTATTCGAAAGAAAAGTTAGATTATGAGTTTGAAATATGCAATAAAGGTTCTTTGAGAAAAGGTAACGGAATTTTCTTTTAAAGTTCATTTTCCATTAAACTGAGCCAAAGGTCTACAGCTCATGAATACAGAGACACACGATCCTTATTAAGCGTGATGTACATGGAAAGCCCATAAAAGTAATGGCTCTTCGAGAGTGTTCCGGAAAAGTCTACACCTGTTAAGAAATGAACGTTCAAGTTGTCAGGTCGATGCTAAGTAAATGGGTGCGGTTTTTGTTTCTTAACAAACATTATTTATGGACGACGGACAACGTACCTACCCTTGTGTGTTATCATAGAAAAGTGCTTTTGGGATATTAAAAGGAAACTTTCGAACTAACACAGTAAAGACGAAAAATGACAAATGTTAAGTAAATTATCAAAACTGATTATCTTGTTTGTAGTGTTTTCCTCGGTTTTCGGGAATCGTAGCGTTATTAAAGCAACTTTCACGGTTTAATCTTGAGTTTGTTATTGTATTATTTCGGACGCTTAGCATTCGTTTTTGTAAAAATGTAAAGTAAATTAAATCGAAAAAATAGTTTTTTTTTTTTCAATTAAATTTTGCTCAGGAATTTGGCCCAAAAATAATGAATCGAAAAGAATGAAAATGAAAATCAACCAGAATTATTGCTATTGTTAGATGTACTTATCTAACACTAAACACACTAACACTAACAAACATATTTCTCGTAAGAAACTATCGGTTGTGTAATAAATAAACATACATTACGTCACTCAAAAATCCCATTTTACTGAGACAATTTGGTAAAAAGTTATAAGCATCCTAATACTAAATCCGTAACTTCGAATTTGGAAAAAGCTGAATTTTTAGCTACACGACACATTGTCAGTATGTCACCCGTCGGACATTCGACTACCAAATACAGGTCACACGTCTTCGTGCCGCCTCATCCATTATTCAGGGTAGCGACCGCGGCCTCAACGTTGTTCGTACCGATTCTCTTAATGGAGATTAAGTGTTTATTGACATATGATGCTCTCCCGGTACATTATTTTTTTATGAATTGTATTGATGTTGATTTTTTTTTTCTAGACCCGTGAACTATATTTGCCGATTCGGTTCACCTTGGGACATGTTCTGGAAGTCTCAATTTTATGGTTTGAGCCATCAAATTAAACTGCTTCATGATAGAAAGGTAAGCTAAGATGGTGGAGCTCATCACTCTAGCATCAGCGGATTCTGATTGACGATCGTAGTTTTCTCACATGAATAATAACCCCCTACCTTGCACTACAATTTCCATACATCTAGGCACATGCATCTTCTCTCTACGCATCACATATCCATACCACGCTAACCGTCCGCTCTTTAATTTGTTAATTACCGGGGCAACTTTCAAACTTACTCTCCTTATCGGAGTTCCTGTTGCTATATCCTTTTTGGGTGTTGTATTAAGTAATGAAGTAATGATTAAATAAAACATAAAGATTCAGTATGAAATAATTAAACGAACCATAAAATATGAAATGCAAACAAAATATGGCATTTCAGAATTTTGTTCACATTCTTAAAATTGATCGCAAGCAGTGTAGTTGATCGGGAAGTGACTCAAAAATCACTGCAAAAATATATCGTTTTTCATTGTTACGATTTTTTCGGTCTAGGCCCTTAGTTCGCAAACAAAAACGTGCGATAAGAGACCCCGTCCCAAAGTATAAATCATATTTTAAGCAGGGAAAGTCGTCTTATTGCACGAAATATATGAATTTAGGAATTGCTCGTTTAAAAGTACAAGACTGGATTCATGTATACTGAACTAGCGACCCGCCCTCGCTTCGCTTCGAAAACTGTAATTTATTATTGATTTCTCTACTATTTAATAGATATTATTATACATATAAACCTTCCTCTTTAATCACTCTATCTATTGAAAAAAACCGCATCAAAATTCGTTGCGTAGTTTTAAAGATTTAAGCATACATAGGACAGAGAAAGCGACTTTGTTTTATACTATGTAGTGATATGGTCTAATCTTGAACAGACCGTGCTTCGGTTTATATCTGACAATCTGCGGTTTTGTTATCAGCAGACGATGTCGGATAACGTTCAAAGTGCAAATTTCAATTAGTGCGAATCGTGTTGGATATGCGCGTTCTGGTTACAGAGGCAGGTTCGGAGTCGGTTTGTGAGCGTACTTTATGTAAATTATAGTGATTACCCGGCACCGGCCTGCCGGTAGTAACGGTAACACAAATCACTTTGCGTTAGCTCCGGGGACTCGCACGACGCAATCTTATTGCCGACTAATCCTTGCATAAATATATAAACATAATAGCCTTAACATTTACGATATTGGAATTTCCAAGCACACAGGTTAGGAACATGGGGTAATGTTATCGTAATGACGTAGATAAGTTATTTGGATAGGGCTAACCTACTACGTTTAGTTTAAGATCTTTTGAGGAACTTTGAGGAAAACATAAGGCTTAACATAGGCATTATTTAACAAATTTAATAATGTGTCTGGTTTCTTAATATACACTGAAAACAATATAAAATGTTAAGCTAAGCATCTACCTAGTCTTGCCATAAATACTGAGACAAAGGAAAAAACAAAAAATTCTATTGCAAATAACATTTATTAATTTTACAGTGTGTTAGTTTAATACATAAATATAAAACAATTTCAAGTATAAAAAGCTTATTCGGAGTGGTCTCCATTGGCTGCAATACAGTCCTTTAAACGTTGAGGCCAGTTATCAAAAGAAGCACGCACTCTTTCCATGGGAAATTTTTTCACTGCCAATCGTATGGATTGTTTTAGGGACTCCAAATTATAATGGCGTTTAAAGCAAGCCGTACTCTCTAAAGCCGGTCATAAATCATAATTCAGCAGATTAAGATCGGGACTAGACGACAGCCAGTCTTCAGCTCTGATGAAGTCCGAAGTAAAAATGACAGATTCCAAATTCAAATGTAATATTTTGTTTATTTTTAATTGTAACAGTATTTATGGCCAGACTAAGTATTTCTCCAGAAAATACGTTTTGGTGAGCCAGCAGTGCTTAGCAAAGTCAACTAATAGAACAAAAAATGAAATCCAATGCTAAATACGTAAAATAAACGTTTTTTCGATAACGATTTTATTATTTTATCGCATTATGCATGACCAGTACTACAGCTGATCTTCGTAAAGCTGCTTGATAACAAATAGATACGTCACTGCTTCATTTTCAGTATCGTAAACGGTTTTCAAAATTATATTTACCTACGTACAATTCTTAAAAAATAAACACAAGACACACTGACGCTAAATGCTTAAAGAGCTGCTCGGTAGTCTACCGAGTAAGGGTATGCTATGCATGCACGCCGCGCGAGCTCTCGAGAATTTATCTAGTTGCGGAATGCACTGGGTAAGTGGGCCAATAATTGTGTTGGCTCCCGGTTCGGAAGCGAGACGGTATCGATGCCCGGGATACACACGACTCCATAGACTCGGATTATATTCTCCATACCAGAAATTGAAATACCGCATTAATTCGCAGGCTATTTTAAAATTCGCTTCTGATTTTGAGAGCGTTACTAAATACAGGACGCATCCAAATAAAACATTAGACCAGTTAGCTTTAAGATTATTATCTCATAAGGTAATCGCTTTGAAAATTGATCACTGATAAAATTGGCATAATGTCTTTTTTATTATATAGATTTAATTGGTTCGGTATAAGTACAAACATTAGAACTGTAAAATAAATAAATAAAACTGGAGTGAATACGGAAAAAACAAACATAAAAATCTAACAAAACAATAATAGCTTTTGTTACAAGCATCTTTGAAACAAGAAACAATTAATTAAAATAATAAGATATTGTTTTGCCGAATTCTATCAACTTGATTGGCCTGTATTCCATAATTGGGATTCTTATAGAACACGAACTGAGACGAGGGGAAATTAGAAACAAAGGTAAAAGGTAGAGAAAGATTTAATTAGAGGGCACCTCTAGTTTCTGTTGAAGTAGTATGTAATTCTGTGCCGTAACACGCGTTAGTAGCCGACTACTAAGCTAGCCGGGTTTGATTGGAGTAGAGCTTCTTCGAGTTTTAAGCTATTGCATAGCTTTTATCGCGGACCTTGAGCGCGGCGACCGAATCATGAAATTCCTAAGACCGCGGCTATCCTCTTCGGTCCGGTCCGCACAAGAGTCGTCCCGGGACAGCTCAGTCTCCGTGGCGCTAATGTTGAGTTTAGATCCAGCGTCCGGTACTTGGGGGTCGATATCGACCGGAGTTTGAGGATGACCGCCCACGCCATGTCGGCGTTGGCGGCGGCTCGCTACGCGAGATTCCTCCTCCGGCCGGTGTTGGCCTCCAGGTTGCCGGTCAGGACTAAGCTCGGCATTTATAAGACGTATGTCCGTTCCCGTATCACGTACGCAGCTGCGGCCTGGTATCACCTCATCCCGCAGGGTATGCGGGCGAGGTTACAGGTCCAGCAAAATCTGGCTCTTCGCACGATAGTCGGAGCAGGGCGTTACGTCAGAAATGACGTAATCGCCCGGGATCTGGATGTGGAGTCGCTCGAGGAGTTCATCCGGAGGCTAGCTCGTAATCTTTACGAGCGGGCTGACGGTGGACCCCACGAGCACCTCCACAATATAGCTCCCTTGCACGCCAGACCACCTGATGGTCGGGCGCTACCAAGGGAGCTACTGGAACCCCCGGCTATGGTAAGATAGTCGGCTTAATCGGAGTGATATGGGAGTGCTCATAATGAGTGCCCCCATGGGACTGAGCTGTCCACACTCGTCATGTCCCCCCACATCGTTGGGGTGCCCCCTTATGGGGACCCATTTCCCACCCCCGTTGGGTGGACCACTCCCCCGTCTGGGGAGTGTTTAACATCGGTCCCTCCCCGCGACGGTCTTCCCCTTCTGGGGAGCCCCTAGCGGGTGAGCGCCAAACCAGTGCCGCGGCTCCCCCTCTGGCTTGTAGAGGTGGGGCCGCGACATGGGGCCGGTGGCGGGCCCCACGGTTGCTGACTGTTGTCCTGGCTTATGTATATAGTAGATTAGTTAGTTTTTAGTTAGTTTAGTTAGTTGTGTAGTTAGTTGTAAGGAAAAAAAAAAAAATACAATTAGGAAGCAGAGGACAGCGGCCGGCGCCGGGGTGACTTCGCCACGGGCATCGAGCCGTCATCAGACCAGCCCATCGTATTATGTTTATTTATATATCATTTTGTCGATGCTATGCAGCCGTGCACGCTGCGAACAGCGTACCTTCCCCAAAGTCCTCCCTGCATCTACGTCACCCCTGCCCTATGTGGTAGGGAGTCTCAGCCCGGGTAGTGGGGTTTGCCCCGAGGCCCGTTCCATGCCCCCGTGAGGGGGTATGACGACCCTTCTTCTTCTCTCTCTCTCATGAAATTCCGTAACAAAAAAAACCTAACACCCCTCACTCCGCATACCATGTAGCTCGCGTTCAACACATTCACACGTTGCGCTTGTGTAGTGTTTGTGAATAAGCGCGTGGCGTGACGTCACACTGCATACGCATCATGAAAAGTCTGCCCATATCTCTTTCGCGCGGTCTAGCTTATGAGTGTGAAGGGGACACAGTTAAGGTTTTGCTTTTATTAATGCCTAATATAGCGTGGATTGTTTTATTATTGTTTTAATATTAAATTATTATTGTCTAATTATAATTGCATAAGTTGATAAAAAATGCTATGTTTTTTTTGTTTCTTCTGTCTTCTCTGTGGTTCTGAGTAATGCAGCAGTGCCATCATACAACCACTCGTCTAACTAAGTAACTAAGGCTCAAACTACCTAAACCTGGAGAGGTACCGATATACCTATGTTTATACAAAATCGAGGAGAGAGTGAGTGCCCAGCTTCCTTCTCTCCCAATTATTGGTGGCTCAGTAAATAGCAAACTTATTGACCAGAATCTGACTTTCTATATAACTTGTTATATTCAATGTTACATATCGTTATAATAGTACATTTTTAAACTCAACCCGATAGAAGAGCTAACGAATTGCTTCGTAAGCACAATTTGATGTCATCCTTGTGCTTACGAAGTGCATACCAAAACCATGATATTAAACCTTGAAACAATGTCAAAATTGTTGGAATAATTTTTATTTTGGTTACAGCATTTTTATCCTTCTAATCAGAACACGCGATCGCCTTACCACAGAAATTTACAAGATTTTATTATACACCCTTCAAGTTAACAAAAAAAAACTCACAGAATAAATATTTTTATCCTGTGACACAGTTCACCTGGCTAATTACAGATTAAAATCCATCTTGAACTTCCAAGTAACCCTCGTCAGCAGTTATCGTAAGGACGAAGATGGAAGATATCCCAACTGTAAGATTGTAAAATAGATAAAGTTATTTATAACGTGACTTTTAGTCTGTGACTATTTTGGTATTCGTGAATAACAGCAATTCTTGATATTTGATTTAAATAAATAGTTTATTTTAAAAAGTATCAGGGAATGTAAACTTTGAACTAAATAATTTTCATATAAATTATCATTTAAGGATAAATTTTCATTTAAGCTTGTTGTGTAGATTTAGTATATTATAATTTAACAAAATCAAAATCAATAATTTCACCTTGGATGTCGGAATAACTTTTATTACTTAATAGGTTTCCCATAATTAATGTCTTAACTGACAAAAAAAACTGGTATAATTACACTAAATAACAAAAATAGTAGTTAATAGAAAATTTAACTAAATGTATTGTTTGTTCCTACTAAAAATATTTATCGAAGTACTAGACAAGACTAATAATACGAAAAATATATATATTTTTTACATAAGTATCAATTTAAACAATTTTTTGTTAAAATAAATCTTAACCTACAAATTTCGTTCGCATTTTTATTCGACAACAATTTTTTTTCGGTTTAACACGTAAATTTTGTGCAATCATATCATTAGCTAGTAATACGAGTAATTTTCAACCGAAAGTAATAAAAACTGTAAGCAATTAATGTAGGTCAAATAAAAATGTGATGAAGGAATGAGCGATTATTATCAACTCATTAAGTAATCAGCCCCTAATTATGAGGCGTCCTGCGGTTAAATTACGCTCACGTTTTATACTCGTAATCGCCTGTGAAATTTAAAAAAAGCTGTTAGGTACGTAAAATTTATAATGTTTTGATAGAAAACTTCGCCTTAAAGTGCGTTTCAAAAGTTTGAATGCTTTTTGACCCGTGACTGTGAAGGAGAGTTACATAAGTCTGAAGTATACCTGTCTGGGATTTGAGTTTATTCTGTCAGATGAATTTCACGAAAGCGCTTGAAGTGTTCAGGGAATCTCGCTTGGTTTAAAAAAAATAAAACCCTTTATGTAAATTAATTTCTCCAACATAAAGTCCAAAAAGGAGATTCTTTTTTGAAATATTGATATCTGTTGACATTTTGTTTATAACAACTATTAGTAATATAATATGAATGTTCAATTAAATTTCTTAAGCTGAGTATTGTACTTATACTGGTGGTAGGAGTATTGAGTATTGTGCTTATACTGGTGCATATAATGGTGGTATTGTGCATATAATACTGAGTATTACTGGTGGTAGGACCTCTTGTGAGTCCGCACGGGTAGGTACCGCCACCCCGCCTATTTCTGCCGTGAAGCAATAATTCGTTTCGGTTTGAAGGGTGGGGCAGCCGTTGTAACAATACTGAGACCTTAGAACTTATATCTCAAGGTGGTTGGCGCATTTACGTTGTAGATATCTATGGACTCCAGTAACCACATAACATCAGGTGGGCTGTGAGCTCGTCCTGCCATCTAAGCAATACAAATGAAAAAAGATTATATATTCAAAATATGCCTACGTAACATTATTGTCTCGGAATATTAACTAGGTACTACTAACTACCACTATCAATATTACATATGATCTGTACGTAACAGTTTTATTTTTTCCGGATCCGATTACAGTCATCGTGGTCTGAAGGATAAATACTCGTATCAACCAATGCGATTATGCTGGGCTCCCTTACATGCAAGAACACCTGATGGTAAGGCGTTGTCAAAGGAATTGCTGGACCCCCTGCTAAGGTAGGGTAGTAAATCCAACCGGAGTGACAAGGGAGCGCTCATAATCAGTGCCCCTCGCTGGTCCACCACCCCATTTTCCCCTACACCCGATATGGGGTGCACCCTCATGGGGATCACCCTGTCCCCCCACCTCGTTTAACTACCTACTACCTTTGTAATTCTTTTACTTTTTCCAATGTACAAACTCACCAGACTTGTTTGTTTTATTTTATTTATTGATGATTGTGCCGTCTAAGCAGAGGTAAGTCAGAATCGGTTGTTGAAAAGTATTGTCATAGCTAAAATTATTCACCAATTAAAAAAAGGCAATATGAAATTTTAGGGAAGCTCTTCATGACTTCGATACAGCTATTACGAGTTTTTAAGTTGATGAATCGAATACAGCCTTTAATGTAATTTTCTTGCGAGGCTTTCCGAGCGTGAAAGGGGAAAAACGGAGAGTTTTAAATTAAGTGGCTCAGACTTAATTTCGGGTCGCAGACAATTCCTATCTTTTATTTGATTATGGCTGAAATCTATTAAGTACTTTCATTTAGAATTAAGATTTTTTTTCCTTTTCTTTGTAAAGTGCCTTTTAATATTAATAACCGCTTAGATGGACGAGTTCATACACTTCATTGACTTGATACCAAGCGGTTACTGTCAAGTGCAATACTGCAATATAGTACCGTCGTCGTACCTTGAGATATAAGATTCAATTTTTTCGTATCAGAATAACGGTTATCTTGTTCTTAAATTCGGAAGAAAATGACTAAATCGTCGCCTCTTTGAAGCCTAGTATAAGACTTCTCTGATGTATTAATTGATATGGGCGTTCTTCTGCATTTTACACTACTGATACAGAATCTGTACCTTGATGGCGCTTGCTTCATGAAACTGGATAATCGAAAATCTAGATCCTTCCATACAGAACGTGGACTGCGTCAGGGCTGTATTCTGTCGCCCAAATTGTTTAATCTCTACGCCGAATATATAAAGAGGGGAGCACTTTAAGGCTAGAACAGCGGTATTTCTGTGGGCGGTGAAATACTCACGAACCTGAGATATGCTGACGACACTACCGTACTTGTATCAAGTGAAGTGGAAATGGCAATTCTGCATAACCGTGTAGAAGAAGAAAATGCTCGGTCTTAAAATCAACCATTCGAAGACCAAAAAAATTATAGAGCGCAACTTCTTCCACGTTCTGATGCAATCAGCGGCTACGAGAAAGTAGCTGATTTCATATATCTTGGGACGCAAATAGCATCCGAGGGGGCTGCACGGGAGAAATACGCCAAAGATCCGGTATGGCTAAAAGTGCGATGGCCAACCTCGGGAAGATTTGGAAAAATAGTAGCATTCGCTGTAAAACCAAAGTGCGCTTCGTGCGGGCACTGGTCTTTCTCATATTCCTTTACGGAGCGGAGATATGGTGCATGAAAAGCCGCGATGGCAAAAAGATCGATGCCTTTGAAATGTGGGTGTGGCGGAGGATGCTACGAATACCGTGGATTGCTATAAGAACTAACGATTCCATTCTAAGGGAGCTAAATATCCGAAAAAAGGCTCTCTGCCATCTGCCGGGAACGTGTTATGAGCTTCTTCGGACACATCATGCGGGCTCCCAGACATGTATAAGAGAAGCTCATAATTGCGGGTCATATAAAGGGCAAGCGCGCCGTGGGCAGAACATCAGCCAGATGGTCAGATCTAGTAAGAAAAGCACTTGGTGGTAATCTGTACCATGCAGTCCATGCCACCCATGGTCGAACAAAAGGAACGTCACATGTGATCGCGGTCCACAGCAGTGAGGGAACGATATAGAAGAGACGATAAGACTGCTTTTATTTTCTTTCTACGTCAGTCATGAAAATATTCATCAAAATACACAAATTTTAATAGATTAACATTATTATTTTGTTCTTAACATTTAAAACGAGTAATGAAATAAAACCACAAAAATGGTGGCCTATATTGATAATCGGTCGCTTAAATCGCAATAACCCGTGTGACTTAATTAAAAATGGTGGTATTGTATTTGTGATAATAATTATGTATTGTCACGTCGCAAGTCCGCACGCAGCCTTTAATATCTATCTATATATTAATACGTGAAGCATAAACTTTGTATACCTTTTTACGAAAATTGCGCGAACGGAGGAGTATGAAATTTTCCACACTTACCTATACAGAATATAGAGAGGAATGCACAATGCTAATATTTTTTTTAAATAATGCATAAAAGATACTTTAAATCAATAAAGAAAACATTACACACACTACATAACATACCATGTATTTGACGCACACACGCATGCATACTATTTATTGTCAAACTTTTGTTCTTGACGTCTGTGGTCAAATTGAGAATAGATTAAATATTGTTTGTCTGTATTAATATTTTTTTATAGGGTAGCCTTGACGAAATTTGTGATTATAGAAGTATAAAATACAATCATAATAGTGTACAAACTTACAATTCCAATTAATTATAGTCGAATTTCGACTACTGCGGGACCTCTAGTTATTTATAATAGCATGCAAATTTGATTACCTTTTAGTACATATGTGACCACGATTTTACAAGCTGCTACGTGGTGAGTACCTAAATAGTACTGTTAAATGAAACAATATGATGATTTAAGAGCGTACCTACACATGTGCCTGCTAATTTGCATTTATGGGTCTGCGTGGAATTTCATATTAGGGGCTAATAAGATTGTAATAGAGAAATACGACTAAAAATGGGAGGTTCATTAATTTAATGTTAAAGTATAGACTTCTTGAATTAGATGAATTTTGAAGCGTAGAATAAAATAAGTCCTTTTGCGTACATTTTTAATGTATTATAGTTATTTTTATTCAAAAAGAATAAAAGTGGTACACAATTAAATTAAAATTTTTAACTTCGTATTTTTTTATAAACTTCTTATTTAGTTAATAAATTTTGATCTTCTTTACATTTATTCGTATTTTATATTATACGTATGAGCGTTTTTTATCTGATTAAGTTAAAACAAAAGCAGCGATTAGAAATTAAAAAAAAATTTTGGTATATCTTTAGGCTATACCAAAGTTTTCTAGCAGCAGCTTATCTTGTCATAGATTTATGGGTAATATTTAATAATCGTACCCAACGCCTTTTTTTTTATGACAAGAGTAATCGGAGAAGGCAGCGTGGTAAAAGAAACCTCTTCGGAGTAAAAATTATACACGGTTCCTTGAAGCACAATAGCTTCATTACCCGTTAAGAAAGACGAATGTGTGAAAAAGCAAATTAATGAGTTTAAGCTAAGCAACCATTCGTCTTACTTTGCCCGCTCCGAGCTCGTACGGTTGTCAGCTCACCTGTCTCTTTGAAAGCTCTTAACGACGTGATTGAATTACGTGAATAATTAATACGGTTTACATTCTATATTGTGTGCGGCGTCTCAGTTCGGTTCACTGAATACATTCCGATTAATCACATATAGGGAGGAACCCTTTTAATTGAAGCAATTGTCCCGAAGTAATTGTAAATGTGACACAACGATTGTGTTCACTGGACATCGGCCTCTCCAAAAGCTCGCAACCACTGCTCCTTCCGTGTCCTTTGATGACACTTGTCCTCTGTTATCGAAAGCTATATTGTATTTGAATTATCACTACAGATTTGAAAAGACACCGATGAAAGTGGCCTTTATCATACTATTTAAGGATCTTAATGGTCAAAGTCTGCTCAATTGGTATACATCATATACCAGTCCAGCTGCCCCAAGCTTACTATAATAACTCGTATCATTTGTCTGTATTAGCAGTATCCTTTTTTCACAGTCAGCGCTTACTAATTCCCTTAGTTTCTTAAGTTGGAACATCGTGAGCAAAGTGGAATATTTATGCCTCAGAGCAGCCGCAGTTGTGTTAATGCGAATTTTATTTATTTATCGTATGGCATTCGTTTATGTAACTATACTGAGACCTTAAAACTCATCTCAAGGTGGGTGGCGCATTTACGTTGTAGATGTCTATGGGCTCCAGTAACCACTTAACACTAGGTGGGCTGTGAGCTCGTCCACCCATCTAAGCAATAAATAAAATAAAAAACACTGCGTGGTTATAATGTAAATTTACAGTTTGTGAAATAATCGATACCTTCTTCTGCTAAATTTTTGAGATCTTTCACTTGGCCTGCGAATTTCGTTAGTGGGCATTCCATGACAATGTGGCGTACAGTTTGCTCTGGGCATCTGCATTCACAGCTTTCGTTTTCCGTCCAGCCCCATCTCTTCCGCAGTTGGTTACAGTGACCAACTCCCGTTCTCAGGTGGTTAAGCATGCACCAGATTGGGCGTTTTTCTTTGAAACTAGGTGGGCGGGAGTGTGGATTCAGCTCGAATAAGACTATGTTGTTATAGAATACGAGTCGTTATCGAGTTACCTCGTTGGTGGGTCCTTTACACGGCACAGAAACCATACAAAACTATTACATTATTTCCAAAAACCCTTTCTAAGTAGCTTTTTTTTCGGGTTTCCGCTAACTATAACTAAAACTACTTTTACGGCTTTTAATCTCGTTTTTTTTTTAACAATTATATTATTGCCGCATTTCGAGCACAGTTTATGTGGTCACCGATGATTGTGACCGTCGCGAACGCGGCCGTCTGAGTGACCACGGAAAAAAACTAAACGTAATTTTGATTATGCCATTTGTAGGTAGTGTTTTTTGTTTTGTTTTCTCATTGATTTTAAATAATTTTCCGAAGCCAGACGAGTAATTGAACCCTTCAATTTAGTAGACGTATACACATGAGAAGGTTTGACGTGTTTAGTCGTCGCGAGCAATTTAGCGAAGCACTTAGCCCGTGCCGCTCAGTCACGGCACGTTAGCGTCGCCTGATGCCTTCTCTACCGTAGATACTTACATATAGTATACACACCGTACACGTCTTAAGAACATTTATGTTTGAAAGCCTATAAATTTAATGAATACGGAATGAATAATGAATGCGGATCTCATTTAAACACATTCTTTCTCGTACTCATTTTTTATTGCCCTTGTAGGCAGACGAGCATATGGCCCACCTGATGGTCAGTGGTTACCGTCGCCCATGAACTTCGGCAATGCCAGGGGCAGAGCCAAGCCGCTGCCTACCGCAAAGCATTTGCTTTTCAAGTAGGTACTCGTATTAATATCTTAAAAGCAAAATATTTTAAAGAAAATAAAAATCGTAGTTCCACAGATTTTTCTTATTATTATTATCAAATAGAAATATGTAATAATTTCGATTATTAAGCATAAATCATTACTCAAAACATAAAACATTTTAATAAGTGCACATTACTGCCTACTGAATGAAAAACTTTAAACAAGATATTAAAGTGTAGTATATCTCATCACGCATTTTATATTTTAGCTAAACGAAAGGTGAGTCTATTTGGAACACACCCAAACCCTAAAAAGCTTACATTTGCTACGTGCATATTATTTAGAAAATTTGTATCATTCTAAAAAAAACCTATAAAAAAGTAGCTGTAGCAATCTGTTTGATAAATAAATTGCTTTTTACATCAAATAAGACGTAACTTAATGTATGAAAAGGTAAAAAAATGTCAACAAGCAACGACAAACAAGGAAATACAGAAAGGAAACATCAATAAAGGTAACATCTGAAGGTGTGTCAAGCGCATTACGTAATTGAGTCTATCCATAGGTCTCGTAGGCGTGTTTACACTGGCAGCCTTGTTTGCTCCCGACTCAAATATTTACACAAACACCAGCCTTATGCTCCAATACACTTAGTTCGCGGTAAACAACTTCAATCCCTATTAATTGGTCCGAATTCTATTCTGAAAATATTTTGCCTGAATCTTTAAAAGAATTTACGAATTGTTTCTTAAGACGCGGCATTTGATTTGAGGGATAAAGATGATTAAATTGTTTTATAATAACAACTGCCGTACCCTACAAAGAGAAGGTCATGATTGATTCGCAGCAGAAACAGGTCAGCAGTACCTGTTCAACCACTCAATCAACGGCTTGTTTACAGTAAAGTTAACAGTTTTGCGATTACGGTTTTGTGGTCACAAGCATCATACTACTATGCTTGTATCTCATAATATGCACAAATTACGGAGGTCACAGCCTAAGGTCTTAAAAAAACCGAAAATGAATTTAAAGTTTATTAAAAATTAAAATGGTTCCAATTAAACATAAACTTAATTAATGCTACTGGTCTGTCTTCCGAAGATGTGAGTTCAGAAGTGCGGGCCCCGTGGCTGGCTTCGAGGCCCCATGAGGTAAGGGTGCTGAATCGGTGTCCCCGGAGTCATATGCGTCAATGTGCCATTTACGTCAATGCACGGTTTCTAGGGTGTTGCAATGCCGTCTCAGCGTTCACGACAGTCACGTACGCCAATGTATATATATGTGGTAAAATTCCTATTGCATATCGGCATATTACATGGAGCTAGGGTATATAACACACATCATAATACGCTCTTTATATTTTATCGTCTACCAAAACAACAATTTTAATTTCGTTCATAGCTTACCAACTTGACAATTCAGACAGAAGAAAAACAGATTTAAAGCGTTTGGAGAATTTCATTTCATTCAATTTGTAGCTCCTTGAATGTATCTGCCTTGTATTTAAAAAAAAAATATATTTTATCTATGGATGTATTTATGTTTTATTTCTTTTTTTTATTACTTAGCGACGAGACGAGCTCACGGTCCACCTGGCGATAAGTAGTTAACGGAGTCCATAAATATCTACAGCGTAAGTGCGCCACCCACCTTGAGACCGAAACGCATTACTGCTAATTTTTAATGAAATACGTATGTACTTGACAAATGTTCACGACTGACTTCCACGGTGAAGGAATAATATCGTACAACAAAAATCAAACGCCCAAAAAAATAGCGTAATTACTGGTGGAAGGACGACTTGTGAGTCCGCACGGGTGGTGGTGATACCCTGCCAATTTCTATCGTGAAACAGTAATGCGTTTCGGTTTGGAGGGTGGGGCAGCAGTTGTACGGTAAAACTGAAACCTTAGAACTCGTATCTCAATGTAGGTGGCGGCATTTACATTGTAAATGTCTATGAGCTCCGGTGACCACTTAACATCAGGTGGACCGTGAGCTGATCCATCCAACAAAACAATAAAAAATAAATAAATAAAAAGCAATATTCTTTTTCATTAACGTAAATATTTTAAGTTGTAAATATAACTAACAAAGGAAATTTTTCTTAATAAAGTAACCGAAACCACTTAAACGAGGAAAAATAATAAATCGCGCGAGCAAATTTTAAGAAAACGAGCGCCACAACTTTTTAATGGCCTCTTACCACCGTCCTAAGACATGAACTTGACTATAAAAACTTATAGAATTGTTAAAGCGACCCACTTGCATGCAAAAGAAAGAGCTGCCCGGAGATGACACCATTTCGTAGATTGCTTAGCGTACAGAAGGTATGAATTTTAAATTTTAATGTCCTATCAGACTTGTAGTATCAAAGGTACATCATGGGCGCGAGTTTGAGGGTTCTCCTGGGTAATTACTTACTTCGCCGGGTCAATGACTGCGTTTCTTGAGCTCCAGTACTTCAATTTACCCCAAATACCGGTCTTGTGTGTATTCCTGTTCGAATATCTGTCATTTGAGGGAGTTATAAAACAGTGACAGACTTGAAGACTCATTAACTTAAGTATATGTTTTTAATTAAGCTATACTTAGCAGGCTGTTTCATAATGTTAGCAAAATATGAATGTGGCGATCTCATAAATGAATTGCTTCTTTTTATTGTTCTAACGCTCATGACTAAGAAGAAGAATAAGTTACTACACTTCTAAGCTCTTCTGAGCTAAGGTGTCTAAGAACTAAAATGCAGTCATAGACATCGCAATGTGAACGCCGCTAGTGACCTTAAAACATGATATTAGATCCTCAATTGTATTGCCACATCCTTCAAACTAGAGCGCATCACGATAGAATTAGATAGAATATCAGTAACTACCCCATTGGATTTACAATACGTCTTACTTATGTCGAGCGAATTCACCAAAGCTAAGGTTTGTTCATTGAGTTTATTTTAGAAAACCTTTAATTATTCTGATATTATTTCACTGGGGCTTCGTTGAATAACACCCTTACACGTACAAGTATAGGTGTGTGTGTTTGTAGCTGAAATTCAGCCATTTCACTGTGTAAACACCCTTCCTCTGGCGCCGGGCCGCAGATGTTGCACTATACTTGTACACAAATGGTTACCGTCGAGACAACAAAAACGTACTTAAGAACAGCTGCTCTGCAACGTATACTTTGTTGTTTGTGTTTGAAATTATGTGTTACATAATCTATATATCTAAAAATTAATTGCTGTTCGTTAGTCTCGCTAAAACTCGAGAACGGCTGGACCGATTTGATTAATTTTGGTCTTGAATTATTTGTGGAAGTCCAGAGAAGGTTTAAAAGGATTAAATAAATATGAAAATGCTCGGATATAATAAAAATAACAATTATGTTTTTCCTTTGATGTTTCCCCCGTCGGCCGGGTTCCTTTTGTTTGTTTTAAGTTTATTTTATACAAAAGCTTAGGTCTTTTATTTATCGATTGAGGCACTACGAAGTCTGCCGGGTCAGCTAGTATGAAGCACAATAACTTAATTCCTGTCAACTGGCAGAGCTGTCCCAATTGTGTTAAATACTTACCCAAACCTCAATGATGTCGATGATGTCTTAGTCGCCATCGTATAGTAATGACGGCTGTCCCAAGCTTCTACAATCTGGATCATTGCGGCATCGTGGCAGAAATAGACAAGGTGGTGATTCCGGTCTCTAAGCCCTACGATAGGAAAAGTATGCAAATTACGTGAGGTTATTTCAACATTGTAGAAGTCACATGGGAGCATGTGTTAGATACGCATTTCATTCATAAAGTTGGTACCACTTTTTCTATTGGTACCTCTAATTGGTTGCTCGAGATAAATACGCTATTCAAAATAAAGCAAAGAAACAAAAATATGCCATTATAAATGCAAACAGAAAACAAAATATGCATATTTTATGTCTCACGATGCTCCATTCCAATAGTATTAATTATAGTTTTTCTCATTTCAATTTAACGTCAGTTGAAATTTTTTTAGAATACAATGATAAATTAAAGCTAGAAAACCCAAGTGTTTTTGTTTTAAGTATCCTTATCTGTACGGTATGTGAGAGCGACGTCAAAACAGAAAAATTCTCTCCTAACGCTTCGAATGCATTCTACGAATACGTGTTTACTTTTCTGTAAAACGAATAAAACTAAGCTTACACCTACAAAGCGAAAAGCTTTCTTGATGTGGAATCCGCTTTATTTTATTTCTGGCCTGAAGCAACCGTTTTTGGCTTGAAGGATGGGATAACCCTTAAGAAATAAAAACTAAGACTACGAAACCATGTGTTAGGGCGGGTGGCGGAATCATTCGCGTGATAGTGATGATGATGACATTAACAGCCCAGTAACTACTTAATTCCGGTTGCTCATTTGTCCATCAATTAGAACAAAAAAAGATTAGAATAATATATTAGATTTCTTGGTAATCCAAATATATCTCTTAATGTTTGAAGATCAGACAGTAAGGGCCGTAATCTTTCAAAAACAAAAAAAACAATGGTAGTTGGTATAATATTGAAATGTCGACGAATACTACCTTAGTCCAGATTTAGTTAAAGGTTAGGTAAATAGAGGCCAGTATATTATATATATTTTTCTTTACTTCAACTATTATACAAAGTAATTACTCTGCAACATGATACAAACGAAAAAAAAGTGGGTTAATATACCTGAGATAATTCAATTTTATGCTCACAAAGTAGAGCAGTAAAGGGCAGGCCTCCAGTTTCCATTACCGACCTTTAATGAGATTAAAATTCGATTAAGTGGCGTATAAAATTATATATGGCAACAATGTTTCATCCTCGTCGAATTATATTACGGATTTCGAAGAATTGCTCTGTTATTACACGGTCGAGGTCACGATTAAATGAGGTTTGATATCATCCTTCGTAAATGTAGAAGTATTGATTCATCTTTCACGACGAAACGTTTTCGGGAAACCATAGACAAATTTTATGCGCAACATTAAAATTTCAATGTCTTAAAATACAGACTTATGTGGACATATGTCCACATGTATGCCCACATATATTTATATACATATCAAGGTTTTTTTTACTTCCATTAGATTTAGTGCAAATTTACAATCATTTTTTGTAACTTATATCTACGATTATATTATCTTCATACATTAATATGAAGATATACTAATATGACGATAATATAATCTGACTATTCTTAATAAGATACTAGCTGTACCCGCCCGCTTCGCTAGGCATTTAAAATTAACATTATTATTTCTCACCCCCACAAAGATTCTCATCATTAACGCCCCCGCAACTGGTGTAGGGAGTCCAACACTCATGTAAATATTAGCCTATCCATTAAGTATATGTATTTTCGACATGGATAACAAGCTTCAAATCAATCGGATGCATGGTTCAGTAGTTATAACGGAACATCCGTAAAAACCACTGTAGATTTATATATTAGTATAGATTACTGGTATGCAGTCTGGCTTAAAATGAAATGGGCCGCGAGCTGGTCTATTACTTGGAACTCTTTTAAAAATATATTGTGTTACGTATTTCTTAAAACACATTAGACATATAACAGTATTATATAATAAATTTAATACACGATAGATGACTTGCCGAATTAACCTAAATACTCGTAAATGCCATTCCAAATTACGGATATAATCGTCCATAAAATCGTTTCAACGAAATGATAATAAGCACTCTGTCAATCCGCAACAAAAGCTTTATTACGACCGTAATTCCGATATTGTAAGAGTGATATGGCGTTAAAATTTCGCTGGATGTCGTACTTTTAATAAATCTATTTAAAATACGTCGTTTTCTCTTTCAAAATTTAATGATCGGCTTAATTCATATACTTCGAGTACTAGATATACTACGTACTACTACTAGCCTATTACTACTAGGTATACTGCGTACTACTACTAGCCTATTACTACTAGGTATACTCGTACTAGGTATGTTAATAGTTTTAAGACGTGGCTGTTTTGAAATATTGTATTTTGTTGCTCTACTGAGCCAGAATATCGCACGTCTCACCTGGTGTGAACTGAATCGCAACGCGAATAATGATATGCATCTCGAAGCCTGTAATACCCTTCATACACATGACTGCTTCTCCACAGAAATAACATTGCAGGTAACGAATGTACTATTAAACTTTATTTATTCCGAACATCGGTGTATTGGCAAGAAGGTATGTATATCTTAAATGTCACCTCAATTATAGGCGCAAACGACAGTGTTACAGTTGACAATATTGAAATTGAAAATAAAAATGATTGAATAATAATTCAATGAACAATTATTAAATCCAAAATAAAACAAATTCACTTACATAAGTACCAACAAAAAAAAAACAAAAAAACTACAGTTTACAGTTATCTAAGAATATTGTGACTTAACATTAATTCCAAAGCAAAAGTGTGGATTTACTTTCAAATTTATTTACACTGGCTGATTTCAGAGCTACAGAACTAAATTTGCGGTTCAATTGTAAGATTAATTGAAATAAGTATCTTATTCCTTCCTTTAATAATCACTTTAAGTCATTGTTAAAATATGTCTGGACAAGATCAGAATTTTCTTTGGTAAATCTAGAGAAACGCCCAAACTATCAGGAATAGATACGGCCCAATATACCCACGGGCCACACTATGTTAAAAGTCGGAGCACATACAGAACACAACTGAATACGACCACACACACCTTGAAATAAATACCCGACCCGACCGGTTGAAGTACCAGTCTTTTTATATTTGTGAAATTATAAATAACGAAATCATAAAAATTAATATAAAAAATTATAAATAATAAAATCATTCATAAAAATGATCATTTGATGTGCTATAATTTACTTTCGTCATACCATTTCGACAACCATGACTATAAGATTATTATTGATAATGATCTAGATAGCAAATAAATCTACGAAATCTACTAAATCTAAATATAATATAAAGATAATATTTTTATTATTATAAGAGATATTATAAAAAAATATCCAAAGAATGTTTCCACACTTTCCTCTAAGAATTTTATAATAATGAGGCGTTATTGTATTGTTCACCTACCTTCCCGTTATCCATTAGAAGTTGACGAACCCAAATTGAACCGTCAACTTGGAGAAATCTGACATCTCTATAATGACATAGTTCTGCGATAACAATGTTTGTAAGTCATTATATTATGTAGCTTGATACTTCTTCATTATTTATTTTCGTATCCAGTCTGCTACAAATAAAAAGTTATTTGAAAAACTACATACAAGGCATCAACAAATTATTTTCTAGACGATTATTTAGTGAACAATCATTTAAACATATACATACATAGCTTTTGTAAAACTAACCATTAAGGTTAGTTCATGTAGGAAGTAGTAACAATGAAGATAATTTTTTTTATTGCTTTAATGGGTGGACGAGCTCACAGCCCACCCGGTGTTAAGTGGCTACTGGAGCCCATAGACATCCACAACGCAAACGCGCCACCTTGAGACATGAGTTCTAAGGTCTCAGTATAGTTATAGAGTTTCGTTCAAAGTATCAGATAATATTGCCGTTGACCTGGAATACTTCACTAAAGGTTATGCACACATATACAAGAGATGGTTTCTAAGCTCTTGATTTACATATTACGAAAATTATGAAGTTACAGAGGGCGTTTCCGTGATGAGAGTTCAAACTAATAAAATTATGTGACCTCATTTGTTACTTAGCCCGGCCGCAGGGGCTTTACGTGAGAAATTACTGGTAGCTCCAGAAGGCATTTATTTTCGCATCACTCGCCAATAAATCTTGCTAAAAATCGGTCAAGCCGGTGGTAGCTAAGAGGGACTGTTTTATAGTATCAATACGTACAGTATGCAATAAATACACTTTCCTACTTTTCACTACAAGTTTCCCTGATAGAGATTTTACATGGCTAGTAACTATCATGAATGGTAACTGGTGAACTATGGTGATTTTAGAAATCACGTTTTGATGGCAAACTATATGAAAACAACATAAATGAAGCACTAGATTCTATAATACATAAGCAATATCGAGCTCGTATTTTATTCAATATTACCAAACTGGAAAACTTTATCTCGAAAAAGGTAAATTTCTACGGTCATTTGAATTTAAAAGTGACGCCTTAAATGAATAATGTATTTGTCAAAGTTTATCTTTTGCTCCTTTTTACTATTCGTTAGGCGAAGTTGCGTCACCCCTAAATGAATGGATTTAAAATTTGCATTCCCTCAATTAATCACGACGAAAATATTAAAAACGCTGGCTTATGTTTTTACATTTTTAAGATTGTCGATTTTATGCGGGCGCCAGAGCTCTCCGCCTTGCGGTAAATGAATATTCACGAGTAATTTCGTGGCCGGAGCACAAGTATACATTCAATTTGACAACGTTCACAGAGACACGAATAAATTAGGACCACTCCATCACGCCATCTTACTTTGACACAATGACATTTTCCGTTACAAAGCCTCTGAGTTGGAAACGAAATACAAAATTGAATTTACCATTAACAGTGTTGTTACGCGCCTAAGATATTGTCGGGGAACGGTTCTGATATAAAGAATTTATTTGAAGAGTTTTTGCGTTAAGGATTTTATTGTTCGCTAGCTGTTTTGATGTAATTTGTCAATTTTATTTATGTCTTAAACCACAATCACTATGTTAAGGATTTCCAACTGACAAGAAAAATATTACCCATGAAACATCTAGCTATCTCACGGTACTATTCTTTATTATTATTATTATTAATTGCATAGCATATTGCATTTATAGATATACGAGTTCACTGCCCTCCTGTTTATTGGACTCCATAGACATCACAAGTTTATGGTTTCTACTCACTCACCTTCAACGAGTACTTGCACAAATTATCGAATTTAATAGATTTAATTCCTTGTATTAATAGCAGGATGTGTCATGAGCTTGGGAGGATAGTAGTAATGGGAACATTTTGTTTATTCTGCCGCGAGTGAATCACATGTCTGAGTCTGAAGGGCGGGATATTTAATTCAATGCGATCGACTTTGATATTAATCTTGATAATGGGCGATATGATGATATTTATGGGCTTTTTATGTCAAGAGGAAATCGCCGGACTCCCACCCTCCACTGGGGATGGAGGGAGGGTTATGTCGGAGTCAAACCGACACTCCGGCATGTGAGGGGGACCCGAAACCCTTAGAGGGCAAGGGCTTGGGCGAGATTCGCCCCTCTGGCCCCCGCTCGACGGCGGCGGGCTTGTGCGTCTCTCACACGCCCCGCCGCCTCCTTCTGCGAGATGGTGCGCTCGCAGAAATCGAGCATCGCCTTCCAGGACTCGTCGCCGCCGAGCATCGATGCCACAAGACTCGGCAACGACGCGTGAGCCGGCAAGTAATACGTCCTCTGTCACGATTCACCCAATCCACAAAGACCGGGCGAATCGCCTCGACGGTCCTACGACTAGCCGAAGGATCGACCAGCCGCCTGGACCCTGACTCCAGCACGGACCGCCGAGATTGGGCCCTCCGCGCTCTGACCACACTGGGGCTGGGACGTGCCACGCCCCGGGCACAAAGGTCAGCCCGCCACTGATAGTCAGCGGCGAGCTCCTCCGCCTCCAGGACTCAAGGCGCTATCCCAGCCAGTACACACGCCGCCTCGAAGGAGATGGTGCGATAGCCACGGATGACCCTGACCGCGATGGTGCGTTGCGGCCGTTGCAGCAGCTTCGCTACCCCCACGACCATTGATCGCACCACTCCTGTATAGAGACGTCACGACGAGACGTCCTGTATAGGCGTGTCACCTGGTCAGGTCCCCCGACGTTGGGAAGAAGCCGGCTTAACGTGCCGGTCACCCCCGACAAACGAGGGACCAGGTTCTGAAAGTGAGCACGGAAGGTCCAACGACTGTCCAAAATGAGGCCGAGGTACTTCAACTTTTACTGAGCGCCATGTCGAGGCCTAATCTTCTGATCTTCTGTGAAGTCTGCTCGTCCTCCACGATGAAGTAAGCCGTCCGGACTCGAGGCAGGAGTTGTAAAGCGTTAAGAGTCGGTCCCCTAGGACACCAAGAGCCAAGGCCCAAACCCGGCCATAAAAGCCGTCCGGCCCGGGCGCAGTATCCTTCGTGCACATTTTGCGCACAGTCACACGGAGATATTTATAGGCTAGCTATTTTATATTAAACTGCGAGGAAGTGAGCCCGTTTTCCCATGAACACAAGGGAATTTCGTAAATTAAATTCACAACAAATATTCTAAAACAAATCCACGTAAAGAACGACTTAGTTATGTGTTCTAAGTTTTAATTTGATTTTCCGTAATGCTGCAAGAAGTACAATATAAAGCACTGACCCCGTTTCATTATTGTGTAAACAAATGAAGAGGTTTATTTTAAGAAAAAAAACTGGATCTCTTCTCATCTACTATGTACGCTAAATAACAGAATTAAAAAGCTCCACTTGATATTTTTTGGAGTTTACTCCTTTAGAATCGATTTACATATATAGGCCCGGGGTATGAAAATTATGGGGACCAAAATCGTACTAGCATGTCACACGAAATGCGTTATGCGCCTGATTGCGCATGTCACACGAAATGCGTTATCGCAGGTGACGCCGGGCTGCTGCGCCGGCAGTCCGCCACAAAGCCTCGTACTGATCGCGCGTTTCTCTCATTATTGTATTTTCATATATTTGTTAGTCGTTTGTTTTGTGTCTCGTTAATTTGTTAATAATCTGTAGTGTATCGTGTTGTCGTAATATAGAACTATTTCTCGTATTGTTTCGTTTAATTTTTTATATCCAGTAAACTCCAGTCGTGCGTCGGAGCGGACACACACACTTTTTTTATTCCAGTAGATACCTATCTATCAATTTATCTTACAAGTTCTTGTATTAAAACTTATACAACCGGCATTTAGAAATGAAGAGGTCAAGAGATAACAATAGATGGTTAAGGGCCGAAGTGTCGTTGGGTATAAACACGCCCAGCTCCGCAAGAAATAAGGAAAGATAGGTGTCGATAAGTATCCGTATGATAACAATAGATATCACAAAGTTAATAGCTTTGACATTTGTTCGCAGTCTAAATTGTATTCAAATAACAAACTAACGAAAGAACAAGGCTGTTGGTACCATAGACCTATATAGTAGGGACACGACATATTGTTCTATACGTACAATTGCTTATATAAATAGCACCCATTTTGAAGGCACATACATAAATATATATCTATCTCGTTCTTACTCAGCACTTTAACTCGCAGGAAAACAATATAACAGTATTTCAGTGCGTACATAAAATGAAACATGAATATACGTAAATGTCTCCGTCTCCGTCTAATGAGGCCGAAAATCCGCCATGTTTAGCGCGCCAAATGTCATTGTCACGTCAGTTCGGCCGTCTGTTTTGGGTGGTACATTATTTATTGACTTTGATATCGATTTAATATGTTTGCTTATATAAAATTTCTTATTTTATCATGCTTAAAACATACAAAAATAATAATTAAAACATATTTTATAGGATCTCAAGAAATTCGTCGGAACTATTTAAATAAAATAGTTTTATAACACTATTGTCAACTCGTTAAATATTTAATAATTAAGTGATTTTAGAGAGGAAGTCACAAGGAATGACTTTGTAATTTTATTAACGAATAAATGTTCTTGTGTTTTTTTTTATCAGGCGGTCCCTTGATAAGTTTAAAATGGTGCGGCGTACCTTCCTTGAGGTGCGCTGCGGTAGTGTGTTACGGACTTTAGGTCAGCAAAACAATTAAAATAGATTGTAATAGTCTAAGAAAAACACGTACTCAAAATACGATAACATTCAGCATGCTAGAAATGGGCAGATGGTACTGTACTACGCCATATCTTAATGTTTTGCGGCAAACGACAACTTTATAAAATCACTATAGCAAATTTAAAAATTTAAAAAATCGTCATATCGTTTACTTGGCAAATTTGAAGCACGAACTCGTCTTAGATTTCACATAATATCTAAATCACATCATCTTTGCACATAACAATATACTTACTTCCTATTAAAGTATAAATTCTACAAATACATTCACTCAACAATATTTAAAATAAAATGAGCCAAGAACGTTTATCGATAAAACCTACTAACATTAANTAAAGTATAAATTCTACAAATACATTCACTCAACAATATTTAAAATAAAATGAGCCAAGAACGTTTATCGATAAAACCTACTAACATTAAAATCTTCTGGGCAGCACTAAAGCCGCCATGTTTTGTGGCCAGATGACGTCACAGTGGCACGAATTTTTTGTTGACGTTTCATTTCCATAGGTTTCCTACTTCAGTGGTTGGTACATACCTCTGCGGTCTCAAATATCCCTACCCTCAGTCATCAATTATAATATGCTAATCGAGTGTTGGTTTATTGCTTATAAGAATTTTAGCTTATCTATAATATTTACTACCACTATATCGGGCATCTCAGTTATTAGCTTGAAGAGACACAGTTTTTTATGTAAACAAAATTGTTCGTAGTCATAACATGCGGCTGCGCCCGCAAGCTCCGTTGTTTTTTACTTTTTAAGTTCAGTCGCGGAACTCGCGAATAAACGCTCCGATTAACCAGTTGTGTTATTTAATTATCTCACTTCCGACAACGCCTTGAACCATTATTGACTACTACTAAAATAATACATAAAAGCTTAAATCAAACGGTTCATTATTAAATTTTGATTTGAACACGACTTTGTAAATCTAAATACAGAGAATACGGAATATTTTTGACTACTCTTTTGTTTACTCTCAGAAAACTCATAAAGTGGCTAATCGATCGAGAACGCAAAACACATGTTTCCCTGGAATATTCCAGGAAAATCGTACACGGGCAAATGTTGGTGATCTTGTTATTTTAACCATAAATTGCTGCGATCATACCAACTATATCTAAGTACAAAAGATAACTGAAGCCATGTTTTGTTTTTTTTCTGCATGTATAAATAAATTTAAGTGCACTCTAGGCACAAAATGATTACAAAATACAGCCAATAAAAAAGAAAAAAGTGTGTGTGTCCGCTCCGACGCACGACTGGAGTTTACTGGATATAAAAAATTAAACGAAACAATACGAGAAATAGTTCTATATTACGACAACACGATACACTACAGATTATTAACAAATTAACGAGACACAAAACAAACGACTAACAAATATATGAAAATACAATAATGAGAGAAACGCGCGATCAGTACGAGGCTTTGTGGCGGACTGCCGGCGCAGCAGCCCGGCGTCACCTGCGATAACGCGGCCGCGCGTTGGCTCCTGATTGGCGCGCGCACGCATCACGCAATCAGGAGCCAATCAGGCGCATAACGCATTTCGTGTGACATGCTAGTACGATTTTGATTGGCGCGCGCACGCATCACGCAATCAGGAGCCAATCAGGCGCATAACGCATTTCGTGTGACATGCTAGTACGATTTTGGTCCCCATAATTTTCATACCCCGGGCCTATATATGTAAATCGATTCTAAAGGAGTAAACTCCAAAAATAGTATTCTATTGTCTCTGTCATTTTCTTCTCAAATTATCTTTCCTAATAATACTAGGTATGCACTAGATAGCACTAGGTATCCCAGCCAAGTCTCGCTCTAAATATCTATGGCTATATCTTAGAGGTACAGGTAATTGTTGAAACCACTCAGACGCTAGTACATTAATAGTACTCTACGAGAAACCTTCCCCGACACAACAACTAAACAAAAATTCCAACACGCTCAATCGGATAAATGACGCGTGACCATATCACACGAACATACCTTTACATACAAAATATTTTCATTTCTTAGACATTTATTAGATTGGTGAAGCAAAACTTTTTGTGCAATATAATAATACTCTGCAGATTTCTAGTCGCTGAAATAATTAGAACTACTTTAGGAAAACTGTATTGTATTCGAAGGGTCGGAAATAATAGAATGAAAAAACCGTAGATGAATCCGTAATAGTAATGAAGTACCTATGTATTACTTAATATGCAGTTGTATTTAAACAGACATTGACTCAGCCGGTTCCGTGACCCGAAATATACCTTGCCCTATGATAATAGAGAGCGTTTTAAAATTTTATATTCAATTCCGGGTCAAGCTTCGATGGATGCAATTCGTTCGCGCAATGTGTGCTGGGGACACACTATCCCGCCATCAATTCAACCGCGCGATGTCGACAAATTGACATGTCCGTTGTGATCGCCTAAAGATTCTGCTTTGCCTTCTCGAATGCCAATACAATCAAGTTTCTTCAAAAAACGTCACCACTTAGTTGCCGTTATTTTCGATCGCTGCTCTCATTTTCATAGAAATAACAAAAACATCATAAAGTAAGGTTTACATTTACCTCATTGCTTGTTATCAGGTGAAGAAGATACGCTACAGGAAATATAATGAACTCTAACTCTATGGATTTACCAGCTGTATCTAAACTCATTAAGTTTTGCAGATATACGATATGAATAGGATAGACAGTTTGATATTGTTATACTTTTACTGCAGTACCTACTAAGCTGAGAAAAAGTGGACAAATGATTTAGTGCTCTGAGGATACTTTTTGAGATCGATGGAATCACCCATCGTTTACTTTTTACCACCACACCATCGGCCATCAGAGTATAGCTAATTTCCACTACTTGAGCCCTCCCGCACTTCGTTCAAAGAGTTCCTTTTTGCCACATATAATTTAGCCGGAAAATCAAATGACCTACCGTATTTGGTATTCCCTTCTCTATTTGTACATATACTATTATTGTTAGTGTGATAGTATCTTTTAATGAAGTAGTAGCTATATTAATGTCATAAATTTTTCGCCCTAAAAATGTTTTAAGCCCACAATGTGTTAAAACCATAAACCATAACCTAAACGTCAAATTGTCACAAAATCATCCAGGGTTATTTTAAAGCCTACAACACACCACAACAGAGATTTGAGTCCCACGCGAACACAGCCCTGCGGAGCCTTCATTTTGAATAATAAATCAACGTCGGCGTCCGCGAAGCCACAAAATCGCCCGCGACGCGACGCGGCGACGGCCATCTTTATTCCGTTTCGGACACGAGTATATAAACAGATATATAATTATTATGTTTTATTAGAATTATCCGTCAACGCGAAATTGGAACAACACAACGCTATATGAAAAATTGCAATTAAAAATGTCTTCTTACAGAATATTAGATCCGCTATTCCACTAAAACTCAAGTTCAAACTTATAATTTTTCAAGTTTGTTTCATCACTAATACTCAAATACAAATTTATAATTTTTCCAGCTTGTTTAATTTCTAGTGTTGCAGCGCATAGTGAGCTTCCACGTACTATCATCCTGCTTGTTTCTGCCGTGAAGCATTCTGACGCTCTAGTTTGAATGATAGAGCAGACGTTACTATACCAAAATAGAGAAGTTTCGACATTCATGATATGTATTATGGGGCTTATTAATAATCACTTAATTAAGATGGAACAAAATTGTCAGTCGATCTAACTCAATAAAAATAGATTGATGTAGTTTCAGAACACAAACACAAGATAGTCAAGTAGGTAATCTTAATGCACATAATAAATAGGTATTATAACATAATTATCATGATCAGGAGATTAGCTCAAATATTATATTGACATGACGTGTCATCCATACGTGTGCAAATTTTCAAGATAATCAGATGTATTCAAGAAGTGAAGCAGATTGAAATGTTCCGTTACATAAATAGATATGTACATGGGTACAGAGATACAGGTCAAGCTAATAAAAAAACATTCAAAAAGGCGAGCCGCTTCTCTCTCAAATGTGATGAATAACAAAACAACGAAATATAAAAATACTATTTATATGATGTATTATATAATTTTACTAGATTACAGATAAATTTATTATTATATTTTTTAATTCCTTTAAAGTAATCTAGCTAATAAAATGAACCGAATGCGTGTTTCTTGTTACTTGTCATAAAAATACACAAAATTTGATTAATTATAAAATTGAATATCTATATAAAATTATGCAATAAAATGAAATCAAACAGCTATAGCTATCGACTTTATAGCGTCTGATCATCAAAAACGAATTGGGTTCAGTAAACGCTCTTCGACGAATTTGCCTCGAGTTCGTCGACTTACCACAGACTATAATATCAATGTTCATATTGAGCAAGTCTACAAAAATTAAGCATCAATACCTACTTTAATCTATGGGGCTCTTCGTAATCGGCAACTTAATTAAATATTAAATAGTTATTGTAGAGCATTACATTTGCTATTGATACAGTAGAAAAAAATTCAAAATTACAAAAAACTACAAAAGATTTGGGCTCGTCCGGGATTTGAACCCGGGACCTCTCGCACCCTAAGCGAAAATCATACCCCTAGACCAACGAGCCACGTTTTAAATAATTGAAATTTTGTATCTTATGTGTTTAACTTATACAATAACTCGAATTTTAAATTATTTATTATCATATTTCATTTAAAATATTTTCCTTAACCCGATAAGCTAATAATATTATTTTATTACCCATGGTATCGCAGTCAGCCAAATCATTCGCAACGCTAGCTTAAGCAAAACCTTCATCGCTATGTCAAACACCAAAGTTAAACTTGGCATTTTACGCTACGAATAAATAGACTTATTTATTCGTAGATTTTACACATTAATTTCTATAAAAAAAAAAAAACTACCATAATTTTATTAAATAAAATGGAAATTGTAATCTTTTTAACATTTTACAAGTTGTAATTAAGTAGGTATAATATTTTGATAATTTGTAATTTTTTTAACTATCGTTATTATTTTCGCGTTTTTTATTGTTATTATATAGTTTCCGACTCATCGAAACCGACGAAAAGGGTAGATTGCAAGTTAGTTTCCTAATTATTCTTTTGATCACAACGATTATGCAAATATTTAAATATTTTTAAAACATACCTGCCACATGTACATATTTACTATCGTACAATCGACCTAAGCATCCCATTTTTTTGAAAAGCAATGTATAAAAAAAAAATAAAAAAAAAATTACATACGGTAACATAAATCCCGAAGGCTGGCTATCATTAAAAAACACAAACAAAAGAATTAACAGTCGTTTCGTATTAATAAATAAAATATTTTTAAATCAGAACGCATGACTACTTTGCTAAGGAAATAATAAAATCAATGCTGGTCCGTAGTACCCTACACACCTTTACTTTAAAAACATCTTGGTATGATACGATAAAAATTGGCAGCATGATGCTAATGTGAACATTATAATAAAAATTATAGATAGTGTAATTATTATTAATTAGGCGTAGTTGTGAAAAACAATAATCAAATAATTTCTTGTGAAACTTATTAAGCTTATTAAAAAGTTTCGTACCTGAAGCAGTCATCTCGATCCTATTATTCCCTGAGCATGTTCGACATGTCATTGTTTAATACATATTTACATCGTGTTGTTTAATATGCTAATGAACTGAAAAAACTTGACGATATAAAATTTTTAGTCTACTATTTCTAGATTGATTCATATTTTTTCCATTTCGATTGTTTACTTCATCTAATTTTTATTTTGAATGTAAATTAAAATAATATTACGTTAGAAAAAGACAAAAAAACTTGGGCTCGTCCGGGATTTGAACCCGGGACCTCTCGCACCCAAAGCGAGAATCATACCCCTAGACCAACGAGCCACCTGAGAGCTGATCCAAACTTTTAATTTACATACTTTTTAATTTGACAAAACATTTTTATAATTTTATTTTATTATAAAACGAATGTTAATGAAACATTGTTTTCTACACATCGAAGCTAAAATGTCGAAAATCGAAATGAAAAAAAAAAAAAATTACTGAGCATTACATTTATTGGTTTTATTGTTTATTTTATACATTTTAAGTGACTAATAATATTCGGAAGCCCACACAAAAATAATGGAAATATACTCAACAGCTTACACTAACATACAATTTCTTAATATTGTGATTTTTTAGTCGGTAACCGGTTTCTAAGAAAATATGTGCACTCTGCAAATTACTAACAAAAGGTACTTACTACATACAACTTTTAGTGTCTAATACAAGCATATTGGTGTACAACTTAAGTGTGATTTGATAATTAACAATATTTAATTACTTGACCATTTTTTATTTATTAAAAACTATTGTTTAACTATCAAGTGTCAAATTTTTCAGATTTAGTAAAGACTACTTGAGGTCACTTTTCTGACAAACTCAGCCAAAAGAACTATTATATTAAGACTAAAAAAATTATAAATACCGATCTATTTATTCAATGGATTTTCACCATCATTATTAATTTTAGTTAATTCGCGCAAAAAAGTAATAGCTTTACTGCTAATTTTACTACCTAATCTTTCACGTTTCAATAAATTTTTATTCAAAGCAATGCCTAAAACAATTTTTTGGAAGGAAGGTTTTGTATCTCTAACATTTTCGGTACCTAATTGTCAAAACATAATGACAAACTCCGAGGTCACCGAACAATTAAAAAAAGTAGGTAGCTCTTTGACTAAAACTGATTGTACCTTAAATGTTTATATAGGTATATATAAAAGGAAAACGCTGAACAATAGGAAACGGCTAGAAATAATAACGGTCTTATGCAAAAGTTTTTTTCGTGACTATAGGCATCGTATCGTACGGAGCGGCGTCGTAAAATGTATCTCTGGCCCCAATTTATTCATGCTGTCTGCCACCCGAACCGGATCGTGCACTCAGATCGAGACTTGATTGTCGAACGTTTACCCGCACTCGTATCCACACTAAAACAAACGATCAACATATCTCTATATATTAATACGTGAAGCAAAAACTTTGTATCCCTTTTTACGAAAATTGCGCGGACGGAGGAGTATGAAATTTTCCAAACTTGTAGAGAATATAGAGAAGAAGTGCACAATGCTAATATTTATTTTAAAATAATGCATAAAAGATACATTAAATCAATAAAGAAAACATTACACACACTACATACCATGTATTTGACGCACACACGCATGCATACTATTTATTGTCAAACTTTTGTTCTTGACGTCTGTTGTCAAATTGAGAATAAATTTAATATAGTTTGTCTTTATTAATATTTTTTTATAGTGTAGCTTTGGCGAAATTTGTGATTATATAAGTATATAATACAATCATAATAGTGTACAAACTTACAATTCCAATTAATTATAGTCAAATTTCGACTACTGCGGCACCTCTAATATGCATAAAAATATCAAACACTAGCCGTACTCGCCGGCTTCGCTGGCCATTTAATATTAATATTATTATTTATTGTCATTATTATTAGGGAGTACAACACTCATATAAATATTAGCCTATCCATTAAGTACATGTATTTTCTACATGGATACCAAGTTTCCAGTCAATCGGATGCATGGTTCAGTAGTTAGAACGGAATATCCGTAAAAACCACTGTAGATTTATTATATATTAGTATAGATGTCCCGATATTTTTCTTTTAGGTACAGTTGACTAGACGAGCTTAGGGTTCTGTAGTTCAACGGCAGCCCCACCCTTCAAGCCGGAACGCATTACTGTTACGCGGTAGAAATAAGTGGGATGGTTGCACCCATTCGAGCGGGCTCACAAAATATCCTACAGTAACAAATACATTCATGTTTAACTTTAACTAAGGTGAAGAATATGAATTCGCATTTATTGGACGTTTTCTTAAGATCAAAAATAGTTCGAATTTACATATTATTCGCCTCTTGGCTAAATTATAACAAACATTTTGTTGAACGAATTGAAAGTAAAAAGAACTCTCTGCGATTTGTTCAGCTATTAACAGTTCATTTCATAATCTCCGTAAGGCATAATTAATATTTCATTGTTATAGATAAGTGAAATGACTCACAGCCTCTCTGGTGTTCGAGACATGAAGTCGACATATAATAAATACCTAATACCAGGCCGCTTCTTTCAAAAATAACATCAAATAATGGAAACATCATCCATATTTTATACATACGTCATACATTCTTTGTTCCACGTAACTCAATCAAAAACATTAAACCCTATAAAATTATTAAACTAAATTATTAAGATGTGAAGTAAGAAGTTATAATTTTACAACTACATAAAGAATCATTACATGTTTCCTTATTATTTTGGCTAAGACAACTAAATATACTCTGCTGTTATGATTTTTGCTGCAGTATAGGTGTATTATATTACCGGAGGCGGTAGGACCATCGCTTAATGAAGGCTATTTACAACTGCTATTAAAATCATTATATGATAATATTATAACGATATTAATAGCTATTTCAGAGGTTTAGATTATAGATTGAACTTTGCATGATTTTCTTGCTATAGTAATGAAATACAATAAAGGTACAGTAGCAGTTTCTAGAAAGCATGCTGCAAGTTGCAGAAAGCGTATTCAAAAAGGTACCAAACATTCTATACGGGTATACTACTCGTAATAGTACATACATACGAAAATGTTATGTTCGAAACATGAGCTAGCTGTTTTTGACAAATACATAATATGACGACGCTTGCAGCTGAAAGTAAGTATTGTACTTTTTGACGAAGCATGTTGCTGATAACTTTATTTCTGTAATCTGACGAAGCATGTTGCGGATAATAACATGTACTTTTAGGTTAGGAATATAGTGTTCTTTTTTTTTATAATAAAGGTATTTATAAATTATAAAAGTATAAATACATAATTTGAGTATTAATGATGAAATGTGTTTCGGTTTTCTTCACCTTTGTCCTACTTTTGAATCTTTTCATTTTTTTCCTACCAATGCTAATAACCTCGAGGGGTTATTCTAGTTTCACCGGACGTATATAAATCAATATCAATATAGGAAATTATACATATTTATTATTTTTAGCATATTTGCTCTTCGCATATACAGAATATTGGCGTGAAAATAACTGTTCTGATAATTATGCGGTTTTTATTGTGCGTCTGATACAATTTTTAGAAACACACAATGAAAGGAGGGTTATTGCGGACAGTAGTATGGGTAGGCATCTCCACCTTGTCTATTTCTATAGCAAAGCAGTCACGCGTCCCAGTTAGAAAGGTTGGGGCTGCAATTTACTATAGAATTGAGATTTACACCTCGTATCACAAAATAGGTGGGGGCATTATTGTTATATTTGTGGGTTGCGGAAACCACTTAACAGTAGTTTAGTCGCGAACACATAATAATATATGGAACAACTATATGTATAATTAATTCTAGGATAAACTTTTTTTACACTTACGTATTACAGAACAGATTTTTATGGCATAGGTAGTTCGTCTTGAACATCTAGGATTTGTATTTTGGTACGTAGGTTTAAGAACAATTCTAACAATTGATTAACCCAGTTCGGACTATCTTTGTGTCAACATGAGCTAGCTCTCGCGAACACATATATATGGAACAACCATATGTATAATTAATTCTAGGTAACACTTTTTTTACACTTACCTACGTATTACAGAGCAAATTCGTATGGTATAGTTCGTCTTGAACATCTAGGATTTGTATTTTGGTACGTAGGTTTAAGAACAATTCTAACGATTGATTAACCCAGTTCGGACTATCTTTGTGTCAACATGAGCTAGCTCTCGCGAACACATATATATGGAACAACCATATGTATAATTAATTCTAGGTTAAACTTTTTTTACACTTACGTATTACAGAGCAGATTCGTATGGTATTGTTCGTCTTGAACATCTAGGATTTGTATTTTGGTGCGTAGGTTTAAGAACAATTCTAACAATTGATTAACGCAGTTAGGACCATCTTTGTGTCAACATGAGCTAGCTCTCGCGACCACATATATATGGAACAACCATATGTATAATTAATTCTAGGTTAAACTTTTTTACACTTACATATTACAGAGCAAATTCGTATGGTATAGTTCGTCTTGAACATCTAGGATTTGTATTTTAGTACGTAGCGTCTAAGAACAATTCTAACAATTGATTAACGCAGTTAGGACTATTTTCGTGTCAACATTGCTTGGCATTGATACTATTCTTTTTCGAAAAATAGAACTGAAATAATCGACATGAGCTTCGGCAGACATCCGAGGTGTATTAGATAACGAGACAGCGCCATCAACTTCCTGAAGCCTCACCCATTGTATTGAATACAGAGAGCGTCGTATGCGAGACCTTTGCACAAATCACTCATAAGCTATAGGAAGTTTTACAGCAAAGTGAAGTAATCAAAATTACTGGCTTTTAACAGGCACAATCTTAATTAATTTATATGGTTATTGTTGTCTCTGGTGTCGCAAATTATTGACATTTCTACAATCCATTAGAGGGCATCCATAAATTACGATGTCACTCGAATTTGAGGACTTTTTAACCCCTCTTCCCGTCCTTGTCACAGATTGTAACATTTATTAGAACCCTCTCCCCTCTAATGTGAAGTCACAGATGTTTTAATTTTATGCACGTATTTAAAAATAATGAAAAGAAGATAGTTATTTTCATATCTTTTTCTTATTTTCATTAAATAATCTTTAACAAAATCACTATCTACTAAGAGCATTCGCCGACGACTTAAACCTATTTAAACCCTTACCATTCAGAATTCTTGGTAATTTTAGTGTCACACTTGCATTATAATGCCACTTTTGAGGTTGAATGTTGTTGCGTAGATATAAATTCATAGCTGGATTGCTAAAGTATTTATAAATATAGTATGAAATCGTAAATTTTTAAAGTTTTAATTCACATATAAATTTAGAGATTTAGTATTTTAAAAATTAACGTCTATTGACGTCACAAAATTTTTGACTTCCCTGCCCCTTCTCACACAATGTCACATTCCGGTAATAACCTATAACGTGTGACGTAGTGTATGGATTACCCCTTATCTAATTTACTTGCATGTGTTATTAGAACCATAAAAAAAACCACCAAAAAAAATAAGCAAATTTTTGCAATGGCAAAATATACGTTTTTAGAAAATTAACAGAACAAGCATAAAATAAACATCCGTAACGACCGTGACCGCAGACGGCAGTTAGTCAAACATTTAAACCGGCAACGGTCATTATTCAAGCCATTTGTCGCAGATCCACCACGACTAATGGCCTCTCGCTCTTGACAACTCACTTTATTCCCCATAACAAGCTTGTTTTATACGCTTTCTGCTCATTGGAAAACGTTTTCTGTCGAAACAACGCATCTGATAATGACTTTTATCTTGGTGATTGTTTTTTTATGAGCTCTTCCACTACCAATCATCATATCTATACATATAAATAAAATTGGAGTGTCTGTTTGTAATATTGAAATAACCGATTTTTACCACATGCGTATGAATATATATATATATATATACATCAAAATAACATTTTTTACTATTTTTGTCTGTCTGTCTGTTTGTTCCGGCTAATCTCTGGAACGGCTGGACCGATTTTGACGAGACTTGCAATGATAGGTAGCTGATGATATAAGGAGTAACTTAGGTTACTTTTTTTAGACTAGCTTCGCCCCGCGGTGTCACCCGCGGTGCAACAACGCGGTCTTATCTTTTAGGCCACGACGACGAAGCTGCTGAAATAACTGATGATAAATTTTAAGTCTTGTAAGATTGTATCGCTGTTTTTAGCACACATTAGCTGCATTGCTGGATAAAACATATACTTTTGGTAAAATGTTCGACTAACAGTAGTAAATCGACAGGAAAAATTAAAACCGTAATTTCGGACCCTTGTCTATACAGGGTGCTTAGTTCGTACAGGCCTTGTGGAAATTAGGTTGATTTGACTTTAATAGAGTAAGTTCAATAACGAGACCTATATAATTTAATTCAAACCCTATCAAATACCCACTGGTGGTAGGACCTCTTGCGAGTCCGCGCGGGTGGGTACCACCACCCTGCCTATTTATGCCGTGAAGCAGTAATGCGTTTCGGTTTGAAGGGTAGGGCAGCCGTTGTAACTATACTTGAGACCTTAGAACTTATATCTCAAGGTGGGTGGCGCATTTACGTTCTAGATGTCTATGGGCTCCAGTAACCACTTAACACCAGGTGGGCTGTGAGCTCGTCCACATATGAAAGCAATAAAAAAAAAGTTAACTCACTACTAGAACGAGAACTAAAACATTACATATTTCTTTCACAAATTTTCCTTCGCATTACGTATTCCGTATGGGGCGTTGCTAAATTGGTCACAACACTCTCAACCTCGTAATTAAACTAAGACCGTTTCGCTTGTGAAATAATTTCAGCTTAAAGGTACAGAATTAAATAATTGTACAGACAAATTACAGTTTTAATACTTTGTACAGTGAGAGAACATAATATTGTTCTGTAAATTGCCTAGTGGCTGGCGTTTGGGGAGCTCTTTCTCTCGCTTTTGTAAATAAAACCACTGACTGACGCGCGCTCTTTTCTAAGGATTTATTAAATTCAAAAAATTCTCTTCATTCTGTTTTCTTGAGAAATACATAATTAAAGTTATTCAATGGTTTTTATTCATAAACCAGCGACCCGCCCTCGCTTCGCTTCGGAAACATTAAATTTTATTATTAATAGCTGAGTCCCACGATGTTACCTGCGGTTATTGTCGTACCGCGGGAGATGCTGCGGGGCGAAGCTAGTCTTAAAAAAGTTTACTTAAACTTAAGTTACTCCTTGTATCATCAGCTACCTATCAGTGAAAGTCTCGTCAAAATCGGTCCAGCCGTTCCAGAGATTAGCCGGAACAAACAGACAGATAGACAGACAAAAATTGTAAAAAATGTTATTTTGGTGTATATACCGTATACATATTCATATGTATGTAATAAAAAGCGGTTATTTCTATATTACAAACAGACACTTCAATTTTATTTATATGTATAGATAAAATACAACGATCTGTAAATCTTCTGAATAGAATAACACAAAATTGCTGCTTCTTTTTGTTTGTTTCTCCGCTAAATTAATCTAAACTAACGGATCTTATTTGGATAGTCACTAGCAATAAAGGAGGAAGGTTTTTGCATATTACTTGTAAATATTTGAGACAAAATGATTTAACTATAACGGTACTATGTAAAAAAAAAATTTTTTCTACGCTTATGTGGCTAAACCTGGCCAAATCTTGAGAAAAAATGTAGACCACGTTCGCATGTCTAATTGATAGTGTTAGTAAATTCGCTCATATTGAGCCCGTGAGTTCACTCACCTGTCCGCGCATAATATGAATAGCCCCGTAGGTTACTAATTGTTAGGTAAGTAGCTGTAGGCAGCGGCTTGGCTCTGCCCCTGGCATTGCTGAAGTCCATGGGCTACGGTAACCACTCACCATCAGATGGGCCGTAAGCCCGTCTGCCTACAAAGGCAATAAAAAATAAAATAAAAATGGTAAAAAAGAAAATTTGCCTATCCTACCTCTTCCACAACTACCTTCTCACGGGCTCAACCTGAAAATCTTTACGATTCCATTCTTCATAGCATAAATACACGAGACGATGGGCTGATTCTCATGCGTGCTCATAACATGCCTTAAAATGCCACAAGATTTCCCGTTAAATTCTTCAACTTAAATTTATAATTTGACTGTTTGTATTTTAATATTGAAAATCGGACTGAACAGATTTGTACTTCACAGTCTCAAGTCTAGTTTTATATTTCTGAACTATTTAAAACTATAACGTTCATAAAAATAACAACTCATTTTAACAATTATGCAAGCGGTTTCCCTAAGCTCGCATGACGCAATCCGTTGAAAGCCATTATATCTGTCGGTAAATCTCATTTCCGGTCGGAGAAAAACGGACTTGCTGCCGAGCGGTTCGGAAGTGGGTCGCGAGACTAGACTCCATACCTAACTATATCTATACCACGATTATATATGGGTACACATCGATTTGCTCCATGATTATTTTATGATTTTTTTGTTTAGCTTAAAATCTCTCAAGAAATCCTTTACTTATAGATACCTTCACCATATCTTTTTCTCGACATTTTTTGTGGGTCGTCTTTACTGATTCGTTTTGATTCCAAATAAATATTGCGATCCTAGAGCAGAGAATGTTCTAGTGAATAGTTTGAATGCATAAAGCTTAAAGTTCGCACAATATGCGTAACGAAGCTTCTTCCTTCTCCTCCCAGCACCTGCATATTAAATCAATTATAACCACCATTTTGTGATTTGTAATCTTTGGTTTTTATTCTTTTATTAAAATGACTTGTTGCCTTTTTTAATGTCGTCCATAAAGCGGTAATCTTTTTCATAATAATTGTCAGTCAAACAAGTCATGTATTTCACATTATATCTTACTAGCGACCCGCCCTCGCTTCGTTTCGGAAACTGTAATTTATTATTGATTTCTCCACTATTTATTGGATCTTATTATACATATAAACCTTCCTCTTCAATCACTCTATCTATTAAAAAAACTGCATCAAAATCCGTTGCGTAATTTTAAAGATTTAAGCATACATAGGGACAGATATAGGGACAGAGAAAGCAACTTTGTTTTATACTATGTAGTGATGGTTTAGCATCGTGAACTATAATTTCGAATATCGTAGATTTAGCCGGGCAAGTTAAGCCGGGTAAGGATTAAGGGGCTGTGCTAATTAAGTTTATTAACCAAGTATAGGCCAAGACGATTAAAATTTACGTACAATATACATTCATCGTTACCTTATATCTCCCATGATACTTATGAGAATTTGAAATAGTAATTTTTGAGATTTAAGCTCTAATTTTCTAGGGTAACCAAATAATTCTATGTGAATAAAATAAGAAGTTTTTTATTAATTTACTAGTGCAATTGAGATCTCTTTCCTATGTGTATATTTCCCAAATTTATCATTATTGATCATGAATCAAGCATTTAGCGGCAACTATTCTCAAAGGTATGCTCATCAAAGAGCTTTGTCGCAAAGTCATTAGATTATAAAATTATGACGTCAAAAAACTACAGTGTAAGTAGAATTTCGATGGATATACAGTTTGAGCTGCAAGATAGAGCCAATTATCTCAGAAATCAAAATCAAAAAAGTTTTTCATTTGGGGAAGTCCTTACAGACACGATCATCCATACAACCAATCGGTTTTAGATCATTGTCAAACAACAAAAAGTAAATTATTTTACGGCTTCAATCGTCGGTCGTGAAGCCGTGCTACTACCGCCTGCTGTAGAAATCTTTCAATGCCGCACCACGGTAGAGCGTAATTATATTCTTTGGTGTTCCAATACAGAATATTAATACAGTTTCATTTCAACATAACTTTTTTCGAAGATAAATAATTAACAGCAATCTTATAATATAAAATAATTCGAATATGTATCAATACTGATTTAATGGGTAGATTATTTATCAGAAACAACACCATAGACACAATATATAACTGGTTATTTTTTTAATGAGAGTAGGCATATAAACTTTCGCATTGTCAGTTATAAAACAAAATAAAAAGTAATCTATCGCTGACCCCACCGCGCGCATTGTACACGCACACGCCGCATGTTTTCATCTCAATATTTTTTTGGATTTTTATTACATTTCTATTACGAACTCTTACGGACGATCATCCTCGTCGTTGCGCGAGTGTTGTACCCGTTTTGTGAAAACAAACAATCTAGAGGAGTGCCGCCATGTCGTCAGGCCGACCGCCGCCATTACACATCGTCCACCAGTCACGTTCTTTGGATTTTGCTGCCTGTAAGAAGCTAGCGACACGAAGGCAGGTACGTCTATTTCTCATTACCTAGCTTCGGTCTACCCCTCTTTTTTGTTCAACTTTTGGCGATACTCGCCCCCGCAGAAACCTCCAAAAATATAGAACCAACGCAACGCCGCGGCGCCGTGGTGAAAATTTGTAATGATTTTTTTCTCTACTAATAACATTTATTCATGTTGAGTAACGATTATTAATAATTGCCCATATTATTTAGGAGTAAGAAACGCTTGTTTAGATTAATAACGTTATTCTTAGAAGTACACGAATTTGCTATATATCAATTACCTACGCGTCCTTGAATAAAATTATTTTTATTGGACACCGTAATGTTATAAATACAAACTAATAAATCTCGATTGCTCAGGATCTAGTAACAGCAGAGCTCCTTCCCTCATTACTTGGCCTTTTCATTAACTAAAATTAATTAAGTTCATTACCTAAATTAAATTCTAAATCTCAGAATCTTAAGCTGATATAATAAAGTAGCTTTGACTGAATACTACATTGAGACAGTTATTTAAGAGGAGTATCTACAATTTCAAGATATTTAAAGCCATTTTTTTTTCTTTTCGAGAAACATTTTCAGATATATTTTTGTATTTACTTTTGGGATATTTAAACGACAGAGGGAAAGAACTTCCACCGGGCGGGTGATATTGTTCGGTAGACCGACGGTCCGAATGTTGTGGTTCGGAACTTGTATATATGCAGGCTTATCATGAAAATGTAGCGAGATTCAGGCATCTGTCAAATATCTTGCGTTGTACGGTGGCTACCCGCTAAATACTAAAAAAAATTATTTGCAGTTCGTTCAGATTTCACATAAAGTATTTTTTATTGACGGTCCTGTGGCCCCTGGGTAGACACGAAGTACCTATCAATAGTACATTGTCGTCGTGTTCTGTCTTATGCACTTCACCTCGGACCACTTTAGCCCAATCGTCTCGAACTCAGCTACCAGTGAACGCCTCCAGATGTTCTAAGGACGTCACTTGTTCAATGCGTTTGAGAAAAATGTTGTTGGTAGTTCTTTTGTGGGTGTAACCGATCCACGTCTATTTAAGATGCTTGATCTAGTGGTTCATCGGCATTTCATGACAGAGATCCCACAGTTCATCGCAACCAGAAAATTCCAAATGTCTGTCTTGCGTTCGCTATGCGATGTTTTTTTTTCGTCCTATACATTTCGCAAACATGCAGAAGTGTGAGTATGAATTCCGGGCAAAAAAAAATCACCCTCCGTGTCAGTTTTCTATGATTGCCAACTATGCCATCGCGGGTAAAGGTTGCACGAGCTGTCCCGAAAGCAACATGTTCTCGATCCCCCCAGTTTCCCATACGACACTGCAAGAGGTAAATAAACTTCTTAAAATATTTAACAACATTAAATATAACCTATAAATTTACTTGCGAAACCCGACCACGCTTGGTTGTAGTTTACTAAGTCCTTGAAATGCCAAGCACAGCTATCAAGTTTGAACTCGATCGTATAAGTAACGTGCGAACGCAAAATCAAAAAAATAAAGCTGTTGATGCCCATTTTAGAAATTTAATTAGTTTCACATTTCCGAACACGCACTTGAATGATTTTATTGCCGTTTCCTGTCTCGCAAAGCAACTTCCTGTTTCCCGAATTTCCGGTTATCTGTTGCGGTGAAAACCCGAAAACCCTCTTACAGAGATATTTAATTATCCAAATAGGTAAAACAAAGTCGGTTAAAAACTTTTTCTGTGTGTGCTGTGCATGGTAAACTCTATAATGGCTTAATATATTTAGAAGCGATCTTCAGTAATGTATTTAATAGAAGGTGATGAAGAAAATGTAGTTGTGAAAAGTGGTGTGAATTCACACGAATTGTCACTAACATATTGCGTTTTATGTAGCGTAACAGTAGCAGCGTCATTCCGATAGAGGCACCCGTCACGTGCGGACGTGCTCATCGTCCACTCGATCGCCCGGTCTTTGTTCGCCCGGCTTTTGTTAGCCCGGCCATTGTTCGCGCGGCCTGTGTTCGTGATACATCTGCCGACCAAGTGTGTTTCCTGGAAGCTTTTATTTGTTTTGTTTTAGTTAATTTTGTGATCGTGGAACATTTGCCGACAAAGTGTTTTCCTGCAAGTATTTATTTGTTTTGTTTCTTTTTGTAATTTCTGTTTTGTTGTGCTTTTTCTTTGTCCTGTAGTAATCGCGCCGCATTGCCACCTGTGTTCAATAGAACCGCTCAGGTCCGAGAAGTTGGGGCCTCGCCGCAAGGCGAGTGTTTTCAAGACCCGGGGCCGCCCCACCTGGGNGTCGCGATTCCGATCCGGTAGTAGATTCATTCGCGAAACAATTGCTCTTGAGTTGTTAGGTCTCCTTCGGAGGCGCTCGGGCAGTTGTTAGCAAATCCCACCCCTCTTGGCTGAGCCTTTGCTCGCCCACCTGTCCTGGTGAAACTGGAAAGGCCTTCGGGCCACCAGTAAACTTTCAATCATAAAAAAAAAAAAAAGTAGCAGCGTTTCGATCGTCTACCTATAGCTAATATTATCTTCCAAATTTCAAGTCACTTAGTTCGATTTATGCTGTGAGTTGTTTTATCAGCAAGAAAATATAACTCTGTTACCAATGTAAGGCAAAGCGGTTCTTAGCGAGCGCACATCAATCTTGGTGCGGATCCGCTGACATTTCCGACACAAACGGATGCCCTCTGTTTGCCGTCTTTATTAGACAACAACAATATTTTGTTCCCATAACCAGCCTTGACAAATGACTGATAAATTTATCTGAGAATCGTCTTGCAGTACACAGAAATTATTAGTGTGTTTATTACATTTGTCATTTGTATTTATACATTCATCTATTTTAATATCGGTGTGCATATTACCAAAATCAAACTTTAATCAGTTAAAGTTGAACTTAATTAAAACATAGATTTGGTTTTTTTTCTCTAGGTATTCGCCAGTAGCCTAAGAGGCTATTCCAACAATGATCTATGGCTGGTGAGTGAGCTCACAGGCTCAACCAGAGAGAGTTTGCTAGCAAAAGCAATGCTTCGCAGAATCTACCACCAGATTGGAATGGTGATCTACTGAGAAAATCCAGTGAGAAACTCAGTGGGTTGACTTGTAGTATACTACACCACTTTGGAGACAACTTGTGAGGGCCCCATGTACCAACGGGGTACCATAGGACTACAACAACAACAACAACAACAACACCGAAAGCATTGTATGTATCGCCATTAAGGAAAGCACGTCTGTTCCATTAAAAATATACGAGTATAAACTATAAAATAAATGATACTATTATTGATTTTGACAGGTAAAATAATTTTAAACAAAGTATATAAATGAAAAGTGAATAAAATTTGAAAACCACTATACTATAATAATAATAAAATAATTTATTGCCTTTCACACAGATTTAGGTAAATAAAAGAAAAGAAAAAAGGCAAAAGGAGGTGGCTCAGCTAATGCTGTTCAAAATAGATGCAGCGCTGATTTTTTAGATTATATATTATTTTATATATTATACATGTACGTGATTCGATAAAACCAAGCACTCGAAATTTAAACTAGTTAAGTATTGATCTATTATTTTTAGTTGGATTAAACAGTTATTCTGGCTATTGGTAACAGCTCGGACCGTGTTGAATTATTTTATCATTTATACAAAAAATCGCACACTGATGACAAAGACAAAATAAAAAAGGTTAGCTCATAGACATACGATATAGAGCTATCTGAGAAAGAAGAGCCTCGATTGGTGGAAAAGCGTACCAGGAAACCTCCTGAAAGGTATGGTTTTACCAATCTTTGTATTTCAGATGAACCAGAGTCTTGGTTTGAAGACATAACTTATGATGAAGCTACCAACGGTCCAGAGAAAGACAAGTGGCAGCAGGCTATGTCTGATGAACTTCAAGCGTTTGAAGACAACCAAGCGTGGGAGATTGTTAAACAAGAGGAGGCAGATAGAGTAGTACAGTGCAAATGGGTGTTCAAGAAAAAGCTAGAAAGCAATAACAGTGTTAGGTATAGAGCTAGACTTGTAGCGAAAGGTTACACTCAGCAGCATGGAGTAGATTTTAACGAAACTTACTCACCAGTGCTTAGATACTCTACACTTAGACTTCTGTTTGCATTAAGTGTAAAATTTCATTTTGAAATCTTTCATCTTGATGTAGTTACAGCATTTTTAAATGGTTTTTTAACAGAAAATGTGTACATGTACGCACCTCCTAGCTTAAATTGTCCAAGTAATTGTGTTCTTAAACTTAAAAAAGCAGTTTATGGTTTGAAGCAGTCTGCTAGGGCATGGAATACCAGAATAAATGATTATTTAATAGACATGGATTATGTAAAGTCAGTTTCAGAACCATGTTTGTATAGTAAAAAATGTAAAAATGAGCAGATTATCATTGCAATATTTGTTGATGATTTTTTCATTTTTTCTAATAGTAAGACTATGACTAATGATTTCAAGAAAAAGCTAATGTCAAAATTTAAAATCAAAGATTTAGGTAAAATAAAAAGGTGTTTAGGCATGCGAGTGAAATATGAAAATAATTGTATCACCATTGATCAGGAACAATTTGTAAAACAAATTCTTAAAAAGTTTTATATGAATGATTGTAATACATACAAAAGATACTCCAATGGAATGTAATTTGAGATTAAATAAGGCAGAATGTGTTGACAACTATTATCAAAGCCGGCAATCTGACTTTTGGACAATGATTGGTAAATCAGAAAAACGAATTATTGACTTTGTATTCCATTGGCAGTCACAAAACTCTTCGGAACGACATCTTAGATAAATAACAGGTTAACTATTAACCTTTATTTAATGCAGGTTTTGAACCGTATTCTTTGAAGGAGACGATTATATTCAAATCAATCTGTATTGACATATCAATAATTTTTTTTTGTCCAAATGCACAGATTGCCGCCTTTGATAATAGACGACTCAAATAGATGACCTAAACTTTTGTATAAAATAAACTTAAAGCAAACAAAAGGAATCCGTCCGACGGGGGACACATCTAAGGAAAAACAAAGTTGTTACCTTTATTTAATTCCGAGCATTTTCATATTTATCTACCTTTTAAACCTTCTCTTGACTTCCACAAATAATTCAAGACAAAAATTAGCCAAATCGGTCCAGCCGCTCTCGAGTTTTAGCGAGACTAACGAACAGCAATTCATTTTTATATATATAGATTGAATTAAATAAACAAGCCACCTGACAGAATAACAATCGTTTGTCGGTCACCACAAACATTTTCAGTTCGAAGAACAACTTCGTCTGACGCTTTGATGTAAATTAACTATGTTTACTTAGTTAAATAGGGGTTTTCGACGAATAATTCAAACAGAACTCACTTTTCGAACGAATTGCTTGTATGCAATATTTGTATTAGTTGCCGCTTCGAGCACTTCACATAAAAATAAGTATCGGTAAATACATAATATAAAAAAAAATGTGCCTAAGGAAAAACAAAGATCATGATAAAATTAAGGGCAACCCTGGCAAAATCATTGTGTAGTGATTGAAAAGATAACGCAATATTGAAGGATCAGCGTTCCACAAATAACAAAGAACAGATCTCGTTCCGATCGTACAAAAACCATATCTGTATAAGTAATAGCGCGTTTGATAACCGTATTATCGCAACTTTCATTATTTTGTTATATAGTATATAATCTTATATTAATCTTATATAATCTTCTGCTTCTTATCGGAATATAAGCCATAGAGTTCGTCCGTAATTTGCGCTGTAGAAACAGATAATTGCCTTGAGATCTTGTTTGGTTACCCAATGTTTTAGTAAGTTATGGGCTTATGATAGTCTCTCTTTAGAAACATTTCAACGGGTACTTAAACCCGCGCTGGGCGTCTCATTATTTTTAAAGACTACATTTCTCGCTTTGAGATAAGCGTCTTTTTCTTGTAAATCTCTCTTGCTCGTGTTTTATTTTCTCGCGTGTATTTTTTCTGTTTAATGAGGGAATACCCTAAGTTTTGCTAGAAGTGAATAATTTGAGTTCAAGAAAGGTTTAGGTTGATGCAGGTATTATCACAATTGCAGTACAGTGAAAAGTCTATTAATATTAATCGTTGAAGTTATTTCTTATAATTATTATTTTTTTTTTTTTGATTTTGTTATTATTGCTATTTGTTGAGTGTTTCTTCATTTTTTATAAAAAATATACTATGCCACGTCAAACTGGTGTAGTATTAAAAAGACAAGCTAGAAAAATGGTGTACGACGTATATTGCTTTCTTAAAAAGCAGGGAAATAATGATATGGAAACGGTAAAAGAGACTTCAGAGGCAACAAAAACATCAATCAGTACTGTTAGGCGTATTATTAATGAAGCGAAGGGCTCTAACTTGCTCGCCGTGTTTCGTACTCCAGGTAAAAAAAGATCAGGGAAGAAGAAAGTTACCGGAATTGATAGTTTCGACCAATCTGCAATAAAAAGATGTATTCATAATTATCACATAACAAACAGCGAACTTCCTACCGTCGAAAGACTTCGTAAAAAATTGAAAGAAGATATAAATTTTAATGGCTCGGAACGAAGTTTACNTTTTAAATATTTTTTTTTTTCGAATTTATTGTTAGCAATACATAAATGAGATTTCAAATGGCCCGTACTGTAAAACGGCAACTTCATTACTAGACTAACTTCTATTCTATATAATTACTAAACGGTAACTATTTCATAAATTTTCTCTTCATGGTTCCAAATATTTTTTTTTATTTTTTTTTTATTGCTTAGATGGACGGACGAGCTCACAGCCCACCTGGTGTTAAGTGGTTACTGGAGCCCATAGACATCTACAACGTAAATGCGCCACCCACCTCGAGATATAAGTTCTAAGGTCTCAGTATAGTTACAACGGCTACCCCACCCTTCGAACCGAAACGCATTACTGCTTCACGGCGGAAATAGGCGGGGTGGTGGTATCTACCCGCGCGGACTCACAAGAGGTCCTACCACCAGTGATTACGCAAATTATAATTTTGCGGGTTTGGTTTTTATTACACGATGTTATTCCTTCACCATGGAAGTCAATCGTGAACATTTGTTGAGTACGTATTTCATTAGAAAAATTGGTACCCGCCTGCGGGATTCGAACACCGGTGCATCGCTTCAACACGAATGCACCGGACGTGTTATCCTTTAGGCCACGACGACTTCTAAATAAAAACATAATAAAACCAAATTTTTTAAATTAAATAGTAATGGAACGGACAGTTTTTGATCGACAAAGTCAAAAATTAAGTTTAACGTATATAGATTTACTGTTCAATATCCGACAGCAAAAATAGACAACATTTAGTAGTTTCTTTCATTTTCGCTAGTCATAGTCATAAAAAATATACTTTTACTAGCCACATAATCATCGAGGGATAGTGCCTAAAAGTATTCTTCAACTTATATGAAATGCTATTCGAAAGTTCTAGAATCAATACACGGAGGCATTGCTGAACCCGCGAAACGTGTTCAATTCATCACGGTCTCGCACTCAGCAATAGTTCCCCTCGTAATTTTTCCGATGACGAACGTTTCCTCATGTCAAGCCCCTGTAGCTGACTCAGACTCTGAGGCTTCTCTTGAATTGGGGAAACCTGAAAAACTGCAACTTTAGCGTAATCTCGGATTTCATATCGCAATTAAACTTTCTATATGCGAAATCGTAATAAATTCTTACTTTGTGATTGACTATCCGCTTCAGTTTTAAAAACAGCGGATTTCAATATAAAACTCCTTATTACTTGTGAATAATTTTTCATGAGGAAGATTATTTTTTATAAAATTTAATGATTAGTACATAGATGAAATAAATTTTATGAAAGAACCAAAGTAATCACCATATAACTTGCCTTGATCCGAATAATCGAAATCTATGAAGCGTTTTAATAAAATCGCCCCGTTTTCGCATATTCTTGTAATAAAGTAGGCCGTACATCACAAGCAGAAATAATATCGCCAGAATAAAAAGACACCCCTTGGTGCTATACCAAAATTGGCCTCAAAGTTTCTGTCCATGAAAAACTAATATTCTTTTTAAGCTGAGACTGAAAACAAGAGATAATTATTTTAGAAATAATTTTCCGGCCTAATCTCGCATTTATTCTTTATTTTCGGATTCATTTGCGGCCTTTCCATTACTCTACGCTTTTCTTATTAACACTTTTTTGTTTATTGTTCGATATTTATCATAGGTAGTTATTTTCTGCAAACATTGACAAGATTATACGTAGTATAGACCGAACAAAAATACTACGATTGCGATGTCTATGAAATCCGGTAACAACTGAACATCGAGTGGACTGTGAGCTTTTATACAAAAGTAAGCATTTGTATTTTAGCAAATACTCTAGCCATTATTGTTAATGTTAATTGTGGTATCGTGTGATTTAGAATAGCACCACACCGTCTCGACAACGCTCTCTGAGTATTGAACTACTTAAGGGGTTTTTACTGGATGTCCATACATCTATCGCACTGTACATCAGCATTAATAAAATGTCACGATCGTACAGTGCACGGTATTTCGATCACATGTCTTAAGGTAAGATAGTAGCAGAATATGCGTATATAGGTTGTAGCCACATTGCATTAGATCGATCTTTCGCCCAATTACGAACAAAAACGAACCAAATATAAGCTGCCATGATAAGTAAGTATGGAATTTTTACTTTAACTAGTGGTCGCCTGGTATTCGAAATTCGACTATAATTAATTTAAATTAAAAGTTTGAACATTATGAAGGGTCTATTATCAAAGACTATCATAGACCTCTATAATACTGGTGGTAGGACCTCTTGGGAGTCAGCACGGGTAGGTACCACCACCCCGTCTATTTCCGCCGTGAAGCAGTAATGCGTTTCGGTTCGAAGGGTGGGGTAGCCGTTGTAACTATATTGAGATCTTAGAACTTATATCTCGAGGTGGGTGGCGCATTTACGTTGTAGATGTCTATGGGCTCCAGTAACCACTTAAGACCAGGTGGGCTGTGAGCTTGTCCATCCACCCAAGCAATAAAAAATAAAAAAAAATAGTAACAAATTTCGCCAAGGCTACAACACTATAGATAAATAACATTGAAGACAAACAATATTAATCTATTCTGAATTTGACCACAGACTTTAACAATAAACCAAAGAGTATGTATACGTGTGTATGTCAAATACATGGTAGTGTGTGTAATGTGTGTTTATTGATTTAATGTACTTTTAATTATTTTTTTATATAAATATTCTGCACTCCTTCTCATATTCTCTAAAAGTGAGAAATTTCATACTGCTCCATCCACGCAATTTTCATAAAAAGGGGTACAAAGGTTTTTCTTCGCGTATTAATATATAGATAACCGTATCTATGTTTGTACATCGGTAGCTTCCAAACCAAACTTCCGTAACCAAAATCACCTATTTGGTACTGCTATTCGACATACATATAAAATACTCCCTATTCATCTCGAAATACTCCTGTAATTACTACCCTCGTTCATTCTACATACATACAGAACTGACTTGCTCCTCATTTATATTCAAAACGTTAATGTTAATAATATGCTAATATAGGACTCTTGTATATTTAAATGAAGAGATATTACGGCGATATCTTGCGGGGAATCATAATATATCAAAGGGAGATCAAACGATTTTATCGTGAAATTTGTTTTTTGCCTACATTGAAGATAAGGTCTGCCACATCAAATTATTATTTTGAATAAAATTTCGCTCGAATTATTCGACTGATTTCAATCTACCATTTAGAAAAATACCCGTTGTGTATACCTAGTCAGGTCATAAGTATTGTCACACAGTAAAAACTTTTCTTTTAGAATGCTGGCCACTAAAAAGTTTATTGAATTCGAATTTCGAATTGTTCATGAAAATAAAAATGTATACTTTTAGAATTTTACTCATTTTTAAATATGGAGTGGACGCTTAAAGAAGACCCTGTTGCAGTTATTGCGTTGCATCGTTGCGGTTACGCGCCAATTCAAATTTTTAACATACTGAAAATTTTGAATATAACCAAAAGATTCCTTTATCGTACCATCAAACGATACAATGAAGACTCTAGTGTAGATGACAGGTCAAGAAGTGGTCGCCCTCGGTCTGTTAGGACTCCAGCAGAGATAAAAGCTGTGAAGGCGCGAATTCAAAGAAATCCCAAACGTAAGCAGAAACTGTTGGCCCTTCAGATGAGGTTAAGCAGAACCTCGGTGAAAAGGGTGTTAAATGAAGACTTAGGGCTTCGGGCATATCGAAGAAAAACAGGACATCGTTTGAATGCTCGTCTAAGGGACCTGAGACTGAAGAGATGCCGCGCTTTGTTGAAGCGGTACGCGGGAAAAAAATATCGGGAAATTCTTTTTTCGGATGAAAAAATTTTTACCGTAGAAGAGAGCTACAACAAACAAAATGATAAGGTGTACGCACACACTAGTGAAGAAGCGAGCAACCGTATTCCGCGTGTCCAACGAGGTCATTTTCCATCCTCGCTCATNATTCCGCGTGTCCAACGAGGTCATTTTCCATCCTCGCTCATGGTATGGTTGGGAGTTTCTTATTGGGGCTTAACAGAGGTACATTTTTGTGAGAAAGGTGTAAAAACGAATGCAGTTGTGTATCAAAATACAGTCCTGACGAACCTTGTGGAACCTGTTTCTCATACCATGTTCAATAACAGGCACTGGGTATTCCAACAAGATACGACGCCAGCTCATAGAGCGAAGAGCACACAAGACTGGCTGGCGGCGCGTGAAATCGACTTCATCCGGCACGAAGACTGGCCCTCCTCCAGTCCAGATTTGAATCCCTTAGATTACAAGATATGGCAACACTTGGAGGAAAAGGCGTGCTCAAAGCCTCATCCCAATTTGGAGTCACTCAAGACATCCTTGATTAAGGCAGCCGCCGATATTGACATGGACTTCGTTCGTGCTGCGATAGACGACTGGCCACGCAGATTGAAGGCCTGTATTCAAAATCACGGAGGTCATTTTGAATAAACTTTAGTGTCATAAGAATCAATGTTTTGTTAAGTTCATTTTGGTATATGAATGGTTACATAATGAATAAACTTGTTTCAATTATTTTACATTAAACATATGACAGAATTTATGACCTGACTAGGAATTAACCTAAAAAAAATTTTATTACTAAAAAAAAAAAACCTAACCTAATTTAATATTATCGTCGAAATTGCTTTCAGTATTTCTATTTGTACAGGGAAGCGTTGATGGTACAAGACCGCGCGGGCGGCCACCAATTCGGTGGACAGACCAAATTAAAACTGCAGTGGGAGGTCCCCTAAATGAGTGCAGTAGAATGGCCTCGAGCAGGGAGAGATGGCGCGACATCGTGAGACGCATCAAGTCTGCCCCTTCCAACACTACATGACAATCACGACCACTCTGTCAAGAGTGACACGACTGAGAAGAATTTCTATATGCAATATATCGTAAAGTAAGAAGTGGTTCGCGGTTTAGCAGTAGCTAAACTGTGCCTCTGTCATAACTGAATTCCATGAGCATCGGTGGCCACTCATTATCATGTACTCATCAGACTATTGGTGGAAGTAAAATAATAATTTGAAGAGTGCTTGTTTGGTCATGAAAATATCATGTATTGACGCAAGGACGATGCGACGGTTATGTGATAGAGGACCGTCGCCAAAAGCTATGATAGCAGTGATACTAGCAATTCCTGACATGACATATTAAAAAATAAGCATTCTAAATTAAATTTCGGTTGTAGTCCGTAAAACAAAACGTAGAAAATTTAGAATCAGTTGTCAAGCGAATGTTTTTTTATTGCTTAGATGGGTGGACGAGCTCACAGCCTACCTGGTGTTAAGTGGTTACTGGAATCCATAGACATCTACAACGTAAATGCGCCACCCACCTTGAGATACAAGCTCTAAGGTCTCAAATTTAGTTACAACGGCTGCCCCACCCTTCAAACCGAAACGCATTACTGCTTTACGGCAGAAATAAGTAGGGTGGTGGTACCTACCCGCACTGACTCACAAGAGATCCTACCACCAGTAAAACATTTAAAAAGTATTCGCGACATTTTCACCCCTCGGATCCTATATGCCATGGTCACCAAAACCGACTTAGTAAGACGACAAATAATAATTCTTGATTTCACAAGTTGGATACAGTCGTGCTTTCTGATTTGAAAGGCGGCTAGCCAATATAACCATATTATGTTCGACTTCATGTCTCAAAGGTGGTGGCATTGATATTGTTAAAATGTCTATGGGCTTTGGTAATAACAGAATTCCAGTCCGTCAGCACCTATCCAATGTATCTAAGAAATATTATGTAGATACATTTTTTGCTGAAGTATAAAAATCAGCCTAGCTTCCTATTAGTATAAGCTTATGGAAAACTACATCAATGTCATTAATAATACGTTAGGAGCGGCCTATGTTTTAGGAAAATCTAAGTTTCGTGTCTTCTATTTTCCACATTTACATATTCCGTTTTTCTGGATCGGCCTATGAGAACACATTGAAAAATAAAACTCGCTATAGATATACTACGTCTACTGCTTAGATAAGAGCGGCAAGGTAAAGCAATAGAGAGAGATTAAGTATTAGCGCCATTGCATCAACAAACTGTGCTGCAGTTTTGCGAATTCAATGCAAATCACATTTGTCTGTGAATAACATAAATATGATGAATGAATTACATTAAGAAAAAATCGGTTGTCTGTAAAATCGGTTTACTGACGATAGTTGAACGTGACAACGTCATAAGAAAATACTGATGGAATGGTTTTTTACTCATCGTGAAATAGTTCTGTTAACTTATTGTTATAGTTTTGTCAATTATAACATAACCTACAATCGCTGCACTAGCGGACCGACGCTATTTATTTTAATGATGAAAGCACAAATATTCCATAATATATCACTGAACATATATTTAATATCGAAAGAATCATTACCTTTATCGCCGCAATAATCGTTGCTATAAACAATTCACGAGCGTTACCATGCGGCGTTACCTCAGAGCGAAGTAACACGAGTCATGTTTTTTCGTGCGTGCAGCCAGCTCCATCGAATTATAACATGTTTTTTCTTGACGTTGTCACGTCAACAAAAACATTTTGCGATTTAATGATTTATTAGATTAGGACATAGACCACCAGAAATCACGATAAAGAATAGAAAACGAAAAAGAATAAAAAAACTGACATATGGTGAGAGAAAAGAAAAACGATTCAAGTTAATATGCATAGTCGTAAGAAAAGAGAAATATGTAGTATTTTTCACTTTATTAATGATGCGCATTTCTTTCTTTGATGATTTTCTTGTAAATAATCAATCAAATCAATAAAAATAAAATGTTGACAAACCTTATTATCATTATAAGAACAAAACACGTATTTTCAAATATAACACTATCCGATACTGGTACTAAAAAAACTAATTTATATTTAATGTTTCGTTACGAAATGACAAAACACAAGCAGAGCTTCTTTATACGACAGATTTCTTTATTACCGCCTTGAAATTTGAGGCATTAGTCCGTTTGTGACCTCATGGCGATCCACAATATCCGTACTTTTTATGCATACCTTTTATTCCAAACATCTTCCTTTTACACAAACTCCGAATTACGATGAAACAAGTATTTTATGTGTAGAAAAAATCTTTGAAATAACATTAACGTTGAGTAGTCACAAGATGTAATAAAAACCTCGTTTTATCTGTCCATCAATTTTGTGTACTTGTGAAACCAGTTAAGAAGTCGCTTCTTTCTGAATATGAAATTTTCGGTTTGATTAGGTAACAAGGGAATCTATGTCTATACATTATTATTTTTTATTGCTTAGATGGGTGGACGAGCTCATAGCCCACCTGGTGGATTGTTACTGGAGCTCATAGACATCTACAACGTAAATTCGCCACCCACCTTGAGATATAAGTTCTAAGGTCTCAGTATAGTTACAATGGCTGCCCTACCCTTCAAACCGAAACGCATTTCTGCTTCACGGAAAAAATGGGCAGGGTGGTGGTACCTGCCCGTGCGGACTCACAAGAGGTCCTAACACCAGTAACAATCGTATTATCGTCGTATCGTATCAGATAGATAGTGGATCTTGCTTATTTAGTTATTTAGGTTTATTTAGTGGTGCTATGAATGGTAAATTGCCAACTTAATGTTCGCATTTGAACATACAATAACGTAAAAGAAAGTGATAACATACAGACCAACGCATAATCAGAAATAAGGTTCCCTAAAAATCACGTCCGAATTGTGATCTTGCAAATTCAAATACATTAAGGCTTTAGTAGAAATTCAAAGCATGCGAACTATTCTCTCTAACTCTAAAGCTTCAGCGACACAAATTGGCGCTTTGGAACGTGGTAACTAAATAGATTTCAGTGGAATTTGGAGCGTGTCAAATAGAAGTATCAGCTTCAGAGGATCCTAAAACTAACACAGACACGAGGAGAATTCGTATTAAAATAATTATAGAAGTTGTTCTCTGATCGTTGCTCAAAAGGAATAATTTAAATAATGACCCTCATAACGTAATAAAGTTATTTGAAATGAGTATAATAGTAACGCAGCAAATAAATTTCCAACTACTCAATATATAAAACTTTTATACACTAGCAAACCCTTGTTTCAATGTGCTGCAAACTTTGAGAGAGTATAATATTAGTCTTGTTTAATGTCAGAGCTATTTACAAGTATAGCATTCACAGTACTTAATGGCCACTACGGACGATTGGCTAAATGATTTGCCGTAGTTCGAATTCATCGAGATGGATTCTCATTAATACTTAAAATAATTAAAGTATTTTAACACATTTCACATTCGCTAGTTTATATTCCATTCTATACTAATGACTGTTAAATTTTTTATTGGCCACACTTTATTATTGGCCAATGGATTTTCAGGTGTTCCTAATGACATTTTTAAAGATATAAACGTAATTCGATGGCGTGATCCACATCAAGAGGATTTAAAGGACCCTCACACGGACAGTTTTACGGTTATTTAAACAGGATTTATTTGAATAGAAGAGGAATTAAAACAGATTAGTGTCGGCCACGCGACCCATGTCCACCGCTCTGCTTATCTAAATGCATTCTGTTTTTCAACAAGAATTAAGCAGTGTTAATTTGTCTAATTTAGTTTATGTATGTGTTTATTCTTGCAGGTTGGTAGATTTTTTTTGTATTGCTTACATGGGTGAACGAACTCACACCCCACCCGGTGTTAAGTGGGTACTGGAGCCCATAGACATCTACAACGTAAATGCGCCAGCCACCTTGATATATAAGTTCTAAGGTCTCAGTATTGTTACAACGGCTGCCCCGCCCTTCAAACCGAAACGCATTAGTGCTTCGCGGCAGAAATAGGCAGGGTGGTGGTACCTACCCGTGCGGACTCACAAGAGGTCCTACCACCAGATGACAAATGAGAGTGCTACTCGTCCGATGCTAAGCGGTGGCCGCTGAATGCTACCGAATTTTGCTAAGCATTATTTGGACTTTAGCTGCAATGGAATTATATTGCAGGTGCTGCTGCAATATTACGTCTCTTTGAGACAGAACCAGGCGCGGCAGTAGTGAGGACTCACTTCCTACCCAGGTAGAGAAAGTTAGACAGTAAAAGTTTTTTTTTTATGATTGAAAGAGCACTTGTGGCCCGGAGGCCTCTCCAGTTTCACCAGGACAGGTGGGTGAGTAAAGGCTCAGCCAGGAGGGGTGGGATTTGCTAACAACTGCCCGAACGCTTCCAAAGGAGACCTAACAACTCAAGAGCAACTGCTTCACGAATGAATCCACTACCGGATCGGAACCGCGATTAGCTGAGAAGATCCGGCGAGAAACTCAGCGCAATTGGTTAGCGCACGGTACTTATAAGACAGTAAAAACTAAGGATACTATGGTTCATGGTTGTATTTGAGGTCACTCAGGATGTATACCAGTACCTTTATATATTTGAAATAGGCAGACGAACACACGGCTCACGTGATATCAAAGTCGAACCACCGAGAGACCACGATCGAACCGATACCGAATTCGGGAAAATTATAAATGGTAAATAAATGACAATAGTTAATAGTAAACGTTCGCAAATAAAGCTAATAAACATAATTGTTTTATAGCAAATACTGCGTCACCTGACTGCATAGTGCGTTAGACAACGAGCCGCCAGAAACACATTATTTTGTCGGTTGTACAAAATAAATAGAAATAATGAATTGTACTTATTTATATTGATATGCTAATGATCTACGATCGTCAATAAAGCCAAACTCATTTTTTCAGGTAGGTACAAATTAAAGATATATTTATTTTTTTATTGCCCTTCTAGGCAGTAGAGCATACGGCCCACCCGATGGTGAGCTATTACCGTCGCCCATGGACTTCAGCAAAGCCGCTGTCTACCGTTAAGTACTCTCCACAAGCCTCGCTTGAAGAAGGAAATAGCGCTCGGGAAACACCGTGGAGGTAAACTCATTCCAAAGCCAGATGGTACGTGGCAAAAAAGATCTCTGGAAACGCAATATGGATGAACGCAGTGGCTCCAGGTAGTATGGATGAATCCTACTCCGATGGCGGGCGGTGCCATGATAAAAACGAGATGATAGTTCCTATAAGATTTATTATTCGTCTTAATAAAAGGTAATTTAGTGAGTATCTATAAATTGTAAACGCTAGAAAAAACTACAATGTATTTTTTCGTTATTTCAATAATCAAGCACAAGTTATTCGAGCATCAACCGCTCACCTTGTAACGTTAAAATGAAAACCTTTTAAAGCAAACGAAATTATATCTCAATGAGTTTTAGCATGTCTTAAAGTGATTGCACTTTTAACCGCTAAAACAAAAGAAAATTTCTCAACGCGTATCCATCAAGTAAATGAAATTCGTTTTTAGTCTTTGAAATATTAAAAGAATAATATACTCATCACTTATCTTTTTAGTACATGCTCTGAAATCCATTTACAAATTACTTTTCTCATTAAATTAAGTAAATTGGTTGTAAAAAGCGTTTCACGATATTTACCGACCTTGATTATAAATTAAACAATACAATTAAATGAACAGAATCTGTAGAGTTGTGGTTTAAATAATTTTGGTCTAAGCAAATGCGCCTAAATTTTTTTTGGGGAAAAGCGCATGCGTTTCCATCACCCATACACACTAACGATATTAAATCATTCAAAGCTTTAAAAATTCTTCATAAATACTTACCCATCAAATAGTGAGAAATGACCAAATTAAAATCTTTTTTTATTGCTTAAAAGGATGGATAGTCTCACGGTTCACTTGGTGTTTAGTGATTACCGGGGCCCATAGGCATCAAAAAAATAAAAAATATGTTGTAGATGTCCGCCATCCGCTTTGAGGCATAAATGCTAAGTCACCGTTTTTACAGTACAACGGCTGTCCCACTCTTCAAGCCGAAAGGCATAACTGCATCACGGCAGATATAGCAGGGTGATGGTACCTATACTGCAGGCTCACAAGACGCTCTATCACCAGTAATTTTACAAGTTATAATTATGATAGGCTTTATTTTTACGATACGCTGTTATTTTCTTCATTAATTGATTATTTACGGTTTTAATTACAATAATTGATACTTGTATGAGCTGTTTCAAGACCGGCAAAGTCGCATCGCTCGATAAGAGTAGACCGAGCGTCTTATTCTGAAGGCCACGACAACTTTATATTGTATTATAATTGGAGAGAAAGTCGGATATTTTCAATAGTTTTCAACAGGTCCTTATCCCTAAATCTTATCTGTCAAATATAATTAAAGAGAATGACATCAGTGCTCGTAAAAAATACAAGTAGACAAAAAAATAGCTACTTCAATAACGAGGACCGTGTTTGAGTTGATGTAAATTAAAATACGTTTCTTTTTTTCCGGCACTCGGAATATTCGGATGCTTAGCTTGGCCCACTTTTTTCTTTCCGCCATCGTGAGCAATTACAAAATTTTGTATGAAGACGACCTTCCCACTTGTTCAAACAACTTGTTAGAGGGTGTTCCATCCAGCGATTTATTAAAGTAATTCGAAGTGCTGATCAAAATCAAACAAATGATTATTTTACGGTTCTTACAATGCGCTTGGTTTGAATTTAAGCACCACACAGCAATGGTACGAACAGATCTTTGACCAGGCCTTAGCAATTAATAAGCTGATTTAATATTTGACTGGTGGTAGGATGTCTTATGAGTCCGCACGGGGAGGTAGTACTACCACCCTGTCTATTTCTGCCGTTTCGGTTTGAAGGGTGGGGCAGCCGTTGTACTGAACTGAGACCTTAGAACTCAGGTCTCAAGGTGGGTGGCGGCATTTACGTTATATATGTCTATGGGCTCCGGAAACCACTTAGCATCAGGTGGGCTGTGACCTCGTACACCCATCTAAGCAATGAAAAAAAATGTGTATATGATATTACATGTAACTACTTAATATAAGCGTCGTCTGTGACCACTAAAATTGTAAAGTGTCCGAAACGTCAGAAATAAATAATATAACAATAAATAATAAACACGAGATTAAACCGTAAAGGTAGTTTTAATTAATCCACAACTCGCCAAAAGCCGAACTTATATGTATTTATATAAAACATATAAGAAAAAAGCCACCCAAGCAGAATAGAAACTGCATTCCCACGTGGCAAATCCATAATGATTTAAAAGCGTTTGTAAAATTTTACGTAGAAAGCTTTTTAATTTTGATTCAATGAATCGTTTACCGAATTTGAGTGAAGTTCTATATTATATAAAGAATAAAGAAGTCTTTCTTTGTTTTATACACATGTTCAAGGGTTCTCTGAGCTCGTGGATATGATACCGTAGGGCACATCATAAAGCCGCCACACGACTTCAAATGTCATTAAATCAAAGGCATTGATACGGTATCGGGTAGCCTTCCGCAGAGTCCATGTCTTATTTATTTAATACACAAAATCAACCATAACATAAATTACCCTTATCTTAGTTTTTCCTAAAGGGCTCGGCAGATAATTATCTTCTGGACCCTTAAGGATATTTTGTAGGTGGGGTATCCGTATAATCTCTTCCCTTAATTCCTAAGCATCGCTTGCATAAATTAAGCTACAATATATTGTAAAATTATAATGTTAGAGAATAAGTATTCTATTATTTTTCGTAGACACCACGGATAGGCAGGCACGCAGTGGCTTAGCTCTGCCCCTGACATTGCTGAAGTCCACGGGCGACGGTAACTACTCACCATCAGGTGGGCCGCACGCTCGTCTGCCCAAAAGGGCAATAAAACAAAATACCATTATTTAACTTCTTGGGACTTTGTATTCCAAATAAATAATTATCGTCCTTACTTTGCTACTGACGGTTTTTAAATCGAACAAAAGTAAGGCAAAATGAGAAATTACAAGATCGATTAGAAGTCTCTCGAAGATTGAACTCAAAGTTTTGAGTCTAAAAATTTTAATTTTCTATTTTACGAATACTATAGTTAGCATAGTTGTTAACGAATGACGAATTAAGCGCTAGATTACCATATATACAAGTTTCAATAAACGAAAAACCAAAAAAAAAGTCGAATAATTGGCATGTGCTTTTTTTAACATAAGAACCACACAGATTGTTTAAACTACCAGAAGTTCGCAAACTTTCCTCGAAATCCTTTCCCGCCTACTCATTTTATTCGAATTGCGGTAAATAAAACATCCGTTCAAAAAAGGAGGCTACGCAGACATAGATTTCTCACAAATACGTTTCACCCAGTTTCGAGAAACGTACGTAATGCTCACAGTTGGCTCGCTAACGCTCCCGGTGAACTCCCATAGGGACTTCACCTCGTAAATTCTCCTTCGGATGTTTGTATATGCATGGGGTGGACCTCAAGAGGTATGCCGCAGTTTCGCAAAAACGTACCTACTAAATCAGAGGGACTTGCTACGTGACCTCCGAAACGGATTCACGGACCTTTCTTAATCCCTTACGATGAATAAAATACAATTTTTGCGAATGTTTTTCATACCCCAAAGCTTCCTTATGCCTCATAAGATATTATCCCAGCCAACTTTTTCGAGAATTCTTTACGGACGGCTTGCCTGATGCGATAATAATAAATGTCGCGTAAGTTAAAATCGGTTACATACTTATGATTCCGTTCAGAATCAAAAAACTCCGCAGAACTAAACCCACTTATATTTATTTGCCTATATTTAATAACTTGTAACATTAATCTTACATAAACTTAGACTACAGTTTTTAACTTAATTATAATCAAATGATTTATTACATTGCATCAATACAAATCGTTGCGAGAAAAATTTTGCTTATATCGCACAACACACATTGCAGCTACTTTCGCGCTCCCAGTAAAAATTCAGAATTCAATACAGATATTTGTGTCGTTCTGGTAATAAAAGCGATGCGTGCGTGAATGCGTAGCCAAAACGATAAATTGCGTCCCGCCGCGGTCCTGATTCATTGCCTTGCTGGTCACCCGGATTAAGTACTGTGTCCAAACGTTTACTACGGAGCTACTCTGGCTTATAAATTAAATTGGTAAGTCATTGAAGTCTATGAAAATTATTTTATTGTACACGTTTCTTTAATTGCAGGTTGATAGATATATAATTCAGTACAATACTAGTACAAATAATACAGATTTCTTAAACCTCTCTCTGGCACCACCGATTGGTTGTGTTTTGATAAAACTATAAATGAAAACCTCAATGGAGTGCCAACATTAACTGAATCAAGTGTTATCACAAACTTATGCATGGTTTTATATAATTACCGATTTACGTGCCTACTTCTTTGTAATCAAAAGTAGCTATATAAAATTTCGCTTCTTTCTTTTCTTACTTTGAAAATGTACGAATTCCACAGAACCTTTCATTTCCCATAGAAATAAAGCTTCCAAAAATCTTATCTTAATGGATGTTTACTCACAAAAAGTATCTACAGCCAAATTTTCAGGTGTATCAGTTCAACTGAAGGTAGTTAATATTTGCAGAGGTCTAATCTGTGCGTTGACGTGTCAATCGGTCAGGACAAGTAAGTAGATATGTAATATATATCTATTATTTATTTATCATTTATTTATTGCTAACATAGAAGCAGAAACTCAATCATAATTTGAACTAGGTATCTATATAGGTGTATCTCAAGTAGCAGTATTCCTCGTACAAAGAATACGACAGCTTTACTTCAGATATAAAAAATTGGAAAATTACAAGACAAAAATCAAACTGAAATTCATGGATTGCTTAAAAGTGACAATATGTGAGCTTAAAATATTTAATATAATTAACAAAAATTATTGAAATGAGTGTATTCATGTATACTCGTAGATAAAGCCTGCAACTGGTAATAATTTATTCCAGAAACCGATAGACATCCGACAGAAATAAGTAATAATACCCTCGGTACAAACAAACACATCCGAGCTAATAATTGACCCTATTGATAGTAGCTGTTTCTGTAAAATAAAGAATAGGGGTTAAAGTATGAAATTGCCGTTTTACTGTAATAGGTACTTCGAATTGACATAGAACCTTCATGGTTTGAGATTTTTGATTGAAACTTTTTTCAAATGCTACCTATGAAGTTCTTATTATAAAAATGTGCAACATTCGATTATCGAATTTCAGTTGTTTTTTTTATTCAGCTTAGACAAGAAAGATGGATTCTTCGGAAATTCGAGTGATTTTTTAATACGAGACCCGACGCGGAACTAACGCTGCAGAAACAGCTCGCAATATCAAAGTTGCGTTTGGAGATGAATGCTAATAAAACTGGTGATGAACGCACCGTGTGATTTTGGTTCAAACGCTTTCGTGATGGAAATTTTGATTTGAAGAACGAACCACGTGGAAAACCGCCCTCACATTTGAATAACAACGAATTGAAAGAGATGGTGGAAGCCGATTCGAGCCAAACTACCGAGGAGTTAGCGAGATGGTTTAACGTTACCTTACCAACAATATTGACTCATTTGCTTCAAATCAATAAAATAAAATGAAAAAAGGGTGCCTCATAATTTTACTGATCTGCAGAAATAAACTCATCTGTTGAAACTTGTGTTGCCTTGTTGAATCAATGCAGAAATGAAAGAATATTGGATCGAATTGTGACCTGTGATGAGAAGTGAGTGGATTCTTTATGAGCGAAAAATACAATGGTTGACCCTACATCAAACGCCGCAACAGTTTCTTAAAGCAAAGCTTACCATTAAAAAGGTAATGGTAGCCGTTTGGTGGTCTCAGCATGGTGTTTATTCACTATAGCTTTCTCCAATCTGGTCAAGCAATAACGGCAGATGTCTACTGTGCCAAACTGCGATCAATGATAGCAAAGCTTGCAGTGAAACATGAATCGTAGTGCCCCGACTCATGAATCGATCTTCACCATTATTGCTCCATGATAACGCAAAACCTCATATAGCACGAGAAACCGTTTTAATTCTACAGGAAGCAAGAAACCATTCGTCACCCTCCGTATTTGCCGGACCTTACTCCAACCGACTACCATTTTTTTCGTGATTTGGACAATTTTCTACGTGATAAAAAGTTTTCTTCCCAGAAGGCAGTACAACATGCTTTCACACAGTTTGTAGAATCTAGATCACCATAGTTTTATCGCAAAGGCAAAAATGCCTTCCTATCAGATAGCAGCAAATATATATTATTATAAATGAAAAAAAAAACGAATTTCAATTTTTCAATAAAAATCGAAAAAAAATTAATTGAGCATCAGTTTAAGTTTATGGTTTAGGCTCTAGATATGCAATAGTTGATATAGCTCGTGATTGGAAGCTAAAAGTATGACCAAAAAGTGCTGAACGCAATTTTTTTCCGGAACTTAGGTTTCAAGTGAAGTATTCGTCGTTGACAGTCTGTTATAAATATCTTGGTCTGAATAATGCAAAACCTCTTGCTCGTACCAATATCAATATTGAAGTTTCTTAAATTTTTAACGGAACGCCGTTCTTTACCGTGCTTACTGGAGCCCATAGACATCTACAACGTAAATGCGCCACCCACCTTGAGATATAACTTCTAAGGTCTCAGTATAGTTACAAAGGCTGCCCCACCCTTCAAACCAAAACGCATTACTACTTCACGGTAGGGTGGTGGTACCGACCCGTGCGGACTCACAAGTGGTCCTACCACCATTAAAAATTGTCAATTTCTCAAATCTAAAATTGTCAAATCTGATTGTCATTTTAAAGATTGTGTAGCTTTTGTTTCTGTTTCAGTCACAATTTACATAAAACAGAGTTCTTTTAAGTCAGTTTTTTCTTCTAATCAACACGATTCAACATTAGTTCCTTAAAGCAAATTTATTCATACTTTCAATGATATCCAATTCTAACTTACCAGCATTATCATACTGGCACCAAAGCTCCGGACGAAAAATCGAATGTCAAAATGAATGATTGATGGCCCATTCGGTACTCCGGACGCTTGCCAAATTTTCGCTCGGGACTGACACGCCAAAAACAAAAGCCGTCGTCATGTTTTTATTTCGATTTATACCCTTTTTTACAGCGGCGACCTCAGAAAATATAAAAATGGTTGTTACGCTTCTTAGCTATTATTTGGCGGTTAGATTTTTCAACGCTTCATGACAATACACTTCTGAAGCCTTATAAAATATCTTAAAAAATACAAAACCAATTTTACAAAATATAAAAGAGTATTAAGATAATTTTTTTTGTTCAAAAAGAATTACAGTAAATACTTTGAAAAATTCTTTAGTAGTTAAAAATTAAAATTCGTTTGGAAAATTTTCAAATCAGTTTCGGTTTAAAGGGTGGGGCAGCCGTTGTACCTATACTGCGAGACTTTAGAACTTACACCTTATGGTGGGTGGCGCATTTCCGATATAGATGCCTATGGGCTGCAATAACCACTTAACACCACGTGGGCTGTGAGCTCGTCCACCCATCTAATTCAAATCAGCACACTTCATTCCTTCGAATTAGAAACAGTCAGAGTTGTCGTATCGTACCACAGTAATCAGAAAAAATATTTTGCAACATTAAATGGTTGTTTTGATGAGTTCAATATAAATAAGAATAGAAGGATCCGATCGAAATCCTACGATGCGTGTCTTTAAATCTCTTTGTGATTGAGATTTTCGACCTCCGGCTTTTTTTACATGACGCTTATTTCAAATTATTTTCACCTTTGACCAATCTCTTTCTTTGTGTTCTAATTTTCATTCATAGCTTTATCAATTCATTGGAATACTATCGGATGACACAGAGCACATATTTAAAAAAAAGCGAGAGTTCTCTTTGTAATTGTGTCTTTATCTTATAAAAGTTTAAGCTTATCCAAGATTTAACCAAAAATTTCACGCTAACAATGGGAGTTGAATTTGAAACTAACAAAAACATTAGTCACGTTTCTCTAATGCACATCGTCTCAGCACTGGCTTTGGACCAAATCACCTGCTTTGTACGATCGAGCTGTCGCTTTAGTTCCAATAGCAGTAAACTAGTTGACACTAGGGGAATTGAAGTTCATTTATTTGAAGATTTGCGAAATCTTGACAACAATTTACAACTAGAACCAAGTAATACTTGGCATGCATTTAATTGCTATCGGAGTATTTTGGACAGGCAATGATGAGAGGCATATGCAAGCTAACTTAGTTGTAAACGGCTACAAGGGTATAAGGAGAAGTATATTGATGATTTGCTGAGCGAGCCGTTCGTAACGAGTACTGCATGAAGTTTTGTGAAACAATTTTAATCGCAAATCTTCTATCTATCTTCTATTTAAATAAAAATGAATTGTTGTTCGTTAGTCTCGCTAAAACTCTAAAACGGCTGGACCGATTTGGCTAATTTTGGTCTTGAATTATTTGTGGAAGTCCAAAGAAGGTTTAAAATGTAGATAAATATTAAAATGCTCGGAATTAAATAAGAATAAAAATTTTGTTTTTCCTTTGATGCTTTATCCGTCGGACGGATTCCTTTTGTTTGTTTTAAGTTTATTTTATACAAATGTTTAGGTATTTTATTTATCCATTGAGGCACTACGAAGTTTTTTTTTTTTTTTTTTTTTTTTTTTTTNAAACTTCCAGAAAGAGCACTTAGTCGGCAGATGTACCACAAACACAGGCCGCGCGAACAATGGCCGGGCTAACAAAAGCCGGGCGAACAAAGACCGGGCGATCGAGTGGACGATGAGCACGTCCGCACGTGACGGGTGCCTCTATCGGAATGCACTACGAAGTCTGTCGGGTCAGCTAGTAAGATATATAAATTAGTTTACCTTAAGCTCATTAAAGTGCAATCAAATAGTCAGTGTTTGACCGTGAAACATTAAATTTTCGAGATACCACTCCGTATTTACAGAGATCACTGTACGCGATACCGGAGTAGACTCTGTGTAAAATTTTAATTTGCAGTCAAGATGTAAAAGCGCCGTAACTTAAACAGTGCGGTCACGTTCTACCGGCCTCGTAGAAGACTCCGCGGCTTTCTGACTCGACAAATATCCATTTTGCTCGGTTACCGCCATTTGCCTCCGTAAGTTTCTTCCTTAGAATCGGGTAATAAGCGTTTTTTTTTTGTGAATAGCCCCGGGTGAAACCTTTTTGTTTCGGCTTTTCTTTGTTTTATCATATTTGGACAAAAAAATATAAAGCGAATATATTTTTCATAATTTCTCAAAAGCTTTAAGAGAAACGTTTGATTTGTGTTGTCTTGGAAGACAGATGAGCATATGACCTTGATAGAGAACGGTCACCGTCACTACAGAGTCGCCGCAAGTCGCTGAGTGCTCTCCACAAACGCCTTTGAGACCTTTGAGGAAAAACATCTCATCACAGGAAACACCGAAACTCAAGTTAGATGGTGCGTGGCTGATACTGTCAACGGAGACGCACTGTGACAACAACGGAAACATTGAAAATTTTAGTCAATTCACAAAAAAAAAGCAATAAATGAATTTAAAAAAAAGGACTTTTAATTGAAAGAAATAGAATAGAAATAAATTAATAGAAATAAAAAAAAAAAAAATGTGTGGACGAGCTCACGGCCCAACTGGTATTAAATGGTTACCGGAACCCATACACGTCTACAACGTAAATGCACCACCCACCTTGAGATATAAGTTTTAAGATCTCAGTATAGTTACAACGGCTGCCCCACCCTTCAAACTGAAACGCAGTACTGCTTCACGGCAGAAATAGCCAGGGTGGTGCGGACTCACAAGAGGTCCTACCACCAGTAATTACGCAAATTATAATTTTGTGGGTTTCATTTTTATTACACGATGTTATTCCTTCACCGTGGAAGTCAATCGTGAACATTTATTAGTTGCGTATTTCATTAGAAAAATTGATACCCGCCTGCGGGATTCGAACACCGTTGCATCGCTAGATACGAATGAACCGGACGTCTTATCCTTTAGGCCACGAGGACATTAAAATTCGACAAAAACAGACGAATTCGTTTACCGAAAACTGTTTTTAAAAAAATATTAAAGATCCGAGACCTTGTATTATTCAAGGAGAAAGAGGGCCGGGAGTGCAGTGATGAATATTGAAGCTGCCGAGATGGCTTAATAAAACATTGTGGCGTGGCAGGTGAATACCAAACAACAACAGAACGGACCCGACCCCTTGCGACCAAAACAATACACGGATTCTGAATGAAATTTAAAATATTTAAAAGTGTCTAATTTTTTCATCAAAGGGTTCGTTCCTCTTTTGTTTCTAAAAATCTTTCATGCTAAAATGCTGAGTGCCCTGCTTTAATGTTTAATACAACCTGCAGGAATACGAGATGGTCCGTTCTTTGTGTTCCGACCCTTATCAGGAACTGTAGCCGTTGGAACGTGAAACGTTAACTGGTAAATGGTTAACTGGTTTATTGAAAAACGTATGGCAATACACCTATGGAAACTGAATATAGAAAATTCTTTAGCTAAATTTTTTCTTAAAAATCATAATGGTCTCCGGTACTGACTATCTTAGATTATTTTCTATATTAATTATTTATATTATTCTAGAACGCTACTCATTTTCGTTACAGTTTTGCCCGTATCTTTAGACGTTTTGTAAAATAGTCCTCCACTCATAACTCATCCGATGATGCTCGAGCATTCCTCCCGAACTTACTCGAGTTTGGTATTTTTAGTCGACCATTACATTATTCCTCAACTCTACTCGAGTGAGGTAGAGTCGTGGTATTGCGTCACCACGACATCATCAGTTTGAGCAAAATTTGGTCAAGCTAGCATCAAACCCATAGAGTTCTGGAGTCTATGGTCATTGTTTAATGTCAAAGTCAAGCTGCCGCTGTCTGTTTGACACTAGATGAACTTGTTTGATGTTTTGGTTGCTGAGTTATTCGTAAATATGTGTGCGTGCGGTAAATCAAAAAGTGTATTATTTATTTTCTAACCTATTATTATTTTAGATTTCGGATCCGGCTTTGTATTTTTATTCGCCGCTTTTGTGTGATTTTGATTGCATCGTGTTGTTGAAGTGCTTTTCCACAACCACCAGTTTATTATTATATAAATAAAACTTATAATCGCATTGACTTTATTTATCAGGTAGTAAGCAAAATATAACTCTTATGTAGGTAAATAAAATAAAGAGTTTCAAATGTCTAAACTCGAACTATTTACTTTATTAATAAATATTATCAAACTTAAATTATCAAAATATGCGGGAATCATGCACAGATCCAGGCCATTGCACAACAATATCATATATTTCCATTTGCGATCCACATACTATTTGGACATTGATAGAAAACCAGCCTTGAGGTACGTTCAAGGTACGTCACGACGTACCTTGACTTGACAGTTCGGTTACTTCACTCCGGTTAGGAAAATTTTCCAAGGACGTTTGAGTGGAGTTTATTTTTACGACTAAGCATACCAAAACGCGCGTTGGAGGTTGAGTCGAGTCGAGTTAAGCTCGTGTAAACGACTAAAGATACGGGGGTTTGTCTCACATCTGAGCCAAAATAAATTAAAAAAAATAAAACATTCAAGTCCATTTTTAATTTTTAATTTCACCTCTGATAGAATTGAAGACCTTAATATGATAATGTAAAAATATATATTTAAAAAATATATGTTTGATTAATTAATTTTACAATAAAAAATACAGTAGAAAATTTCGATTTTTTTTAAAGTACCCCATATCATTCTTATCCTAAAACCAAAATTATAGTTGAATACGCTCTTATATTGTAAACCCATTGAGTTTCTCGCTGAATCTTCTCAATGAGTCGTGATTTCGAACCGATGGAAGATTCAGCGAAGCATGATGATGTTAGCAAATTCCTTGAGACTGAGCCTTGTGAACTCACTCACCAGATAGGTTTAATAGCCCCTCGAGACTACTGGCGGATAGATAGGTAGACAAAAAAAAGATGTGTGGGACACCGGATAGGAACGAAGTTCCTTATTATAAAAATATTAATTTTAACTTCTATTCGAGGTATACAGAAAATAAAACTGCGAACGCGCGTAACGTGCGAACTTATTGTGGTTACACTTCATTCACGGTTGTTTGCATAAGAGTTAGTGTATTGCGCAAACGAACGCTCTGAGATCGTGGTCAATGAATGATAAAAAAATATGTTATTTTTTGTACGTTATAACAAAGTTAAGTCGTACACTGCGTGCATTACTAATAAAATTCTTACGTTACGGACGTTTTTTTTTTTTCGTTTAGGGTACCCCTCCGCATCGTCCCATAAGGAACTTCGTTCCAAAAAAGGGTTCCAAAGATAAATTAAAATTATCATCGAATTACTGAAAACATATTATTACTAACAAAAAAATACTTAGTACATCAAGTGTTGTACTGCAGCATAATATGAAACGAAATTGAAGGGAGACGCAGTGGGCGTGAGCTGGATGGAAATTGCAATATCCGAGCTAGCTGAATTAGTCGTAGACTTAGTTTGACTGGATGTGACATTAGTGTATATTTTGTAAATATAGTATTATAATATTACATTATACATTTTCTAACACGACTTTAACTCTTGTATTAAAGATTAATGGCTTAATGAAATAATGTATATAATACATATTTTAACGAATGGATGAATTTTATTAGATTTTACGAAACCCATCACGGTTACGCCTACTGTTGATATTAGGTAATATATTGGACTGTCAGCCATTATGCTCTACATGCAAGTTAACTCACGGAAGCATAAGTAAAACATTTTTATCTATTTATTATTGCTTAGATGGACGGACGAGCTAACGGCCCGCTTGTGAAGTAACATTTTTGGAAGATTTCAGTTCTTGTACTATCATCATAATATAAGTGGCACATACATACATATGTAGTTTAGGTATAATACATATTATACATTTAGTGACACAAACAAACAACGAAACGTAACCAGATATTACTAGTTCCCATGTTTTATTATACTCTAACTTGCATAAATGGGTGATTGAGCTCAAAACCCACCTGATAATAAGTGGTCAGCGTCAGCGCAGTCCATAAATATTACGACGTTAATACAGTCACGTTAATAGTTCAACAACGCTTGAGAATATTTAAAATAAATTTAAACTTAAGAGCTATGTTGATGACACATCGCGTATGGTTGGTTCTCTCTATGTCGATTGGATTAGGCCTGGTGGGAGATTGGATCGTACGAGCCAGCCTAACTAAACTTCATTAGTCAGGTTTGGATAGCAGAGCAACGTCGGATTATATCGTTAGATGTCAAGTTAGACGTTTTCTTGTTGACTATCTAGAAAAATTGTAACCCGTCTGAATACTTGCGTTATTATCATGTCAATGTAAGCACTAATCATGGTTGTGGCTGGTAATGTTTTTTTTATAGAAATAAAAAATAAATAAAAATTCATATTAACTTTTGTTTCCGTTCCAATAAGTATTATATTATAAATTAATTTATACAGTCTGTCTGGAATATAGGTCAATATTCCTATTACATTCCTTTGTGTCGACCGTCGCTTGCCAAATTTAATAATTTATGGAGAATATTGGTACAACCAAAATTGTGTTGTTTTGAAAAATATTTTCAATATTAAATTTAATCATAAGCTAAATAATAAATAAACAAGCAAATTAACTGACGTTTCTTTATAACAAGCTAAAGTTTGGCTCAGAATACTTTCGCTAACTTTACTTTCGCTAACAACACACTACATGAAAAATGAGCTTCAAAGAAAGTCAACTTAAATTATTTTCCTCTAACAGCATTCTCAAAAAAAAGGTTGCTGTCATCAAACAACAAGAACTCGAGCTACAACTCCACTTAATCCAAACCTACATCGGATTCATCCACTCACAAAGCCAGCTAATTAAGAAATAAAGGATTACGCGCTGTGCTTCAAGCGCCTAAGAGCCTTTGTGAAGTAAAATAAAAGTTTTATAATTGCACTCCTCGCGACTTTAAAGAGAATTAGAGACACAAAAAATAAAACTTGATTGCCAAAGGTTACTTACAATTTAGTTGTTTGTATTTCGGTAGTTTTATCGTTACTTTAGATGGTAGATCAAAGTTTGGCTGGTATCTCGCTATTGTTGATGTCCATGGGTGACAGTGTTTTATTTCGTCATAAATTAGGCTACTGGTAACTCCATTCACGGCATCAAAATCTTTGGCCAGCCCATACAGTGAACTTGCAAGTACCAAGGCGTCACCCTCGACAGAAGGATGACATTTGGTCCGCACATTAATTCAGTATGCGACAGAGCCACGTTCCTACTCGGTCGACTCTACCCGGTGATCCGCAGGCGAAGTAAATGGTCCCTTCGCAACAAGGTGACACTGTACAAAACTTGCATGCGTTTCGTCATGACCTATGCAAATGTAATGTTCGCTCACGCAGCCCGCATGCACTTAAACTCTCACAGGACTATCCAATGCGGTTTCTGCACGATAGCCGTCGAAGCATCACGGTACGGGAAGAATGTCAACCTTCACGACGATTTAAATTCAGAACCGATACGTAAGTATCTTAAGGTAGCATCAGAACACTACTTCGACAAAGCGGCGCGACACGACCGCCGATAATTACTTGTTCGACCCAGGCGACGGGGCAACGCAACACCGTCACCCAAAACACGTATTATCGAATCCCCCGGAACCACTCTTGGTGCTCTCAGGCCTCTCAAGCACCAGTCACCTTCCTCGTTGAGCTCGTCGATTACGACGAAGAGTTCGACGAGCAAACTAACCCATAGGCACAGCCCACTGAGTTTCTGGCCGGATCTTCTCAGTGGATCGAGATTCCGATCCGCTTGTAGATTCTGCGAAGCAGTGCTTTTGCTAGAGTTAGTTAGTCTTGGTAAATTCTATCAGCTTGAGCTCGTGAGCTCACCTACCAGACGTACCTAGAAAACGCGTTAGGCTACCAGCGAATAACTAGTGCAAAAAAACAGAGTCCATTCCTTAATAGGTGGGCAGTAAGTTCATCTGGTATCGACGTCTATAAAAAAAACCGTGACAATTGTGCATCGAGTGGTTAGAGATTTTCAAACTTGACATGTCCTTCAGAAATAGGGATCGATCTATTTGGAAGAAGATTCCAGATTGATGTTTTGGACTGCGGTTACACGTACAAATTAAACTGAGGCTTTAATTATTTCAAAGCAGTATCCATCTCATTTAGATATCAATCAGTGCTCTTCCGTGGCTGGTAGAGCTATAAAATCTGTATTCTTCGTTATAATAAACAAACAATTTATAGTTTTTTTACCCTACAGAACAAGCATAACAGTTTATTATTGAAACGGGATATTAATCACAATATCATTCAACCTTTCAGAGGAACTTTTCTCGTATTTGTTACCTAAAAATGTACATTTACCTTTTTTCTACAGTAAAAATCAAATATAAATAAATTATGAATTCTCACTTGTTATACGGCATATCATAAGTAAGTGGGTTTTTTTTACCCTTATAGGCAGACGAGCATACGGCCCACGTGATGGTGAGTGGTTACCGTCGCCCATGGACCTCAGGAATGCCAGGGGCAGAGCCAAGCCGCTGCCTACCGACCAAGCCGCATTACTAACCTACTTATTGTTGCTGCCAAACATATATGCGTTTTATATTATGATTTCTATGAGCCCTAATAACCACTAAACATTAGATGAGCCGTAGGTTACTTCACCAGTACATGCTAAAAATGCTAGGTAGGTAGGTATATAACGATACATACAAATATAACGATAATTACAAATTAGAAAGCGATTTTAACAAATTTTACTAATTCCCGTAAAATAAAGGGAACAAAGGTAAACTTTAGTTTCGCCAACAAAGTTGTATCTTTGATTATAATTTAAGTACCTATTTCATATTCTTACTTGAAATTTTCAATCTCATAGTTTTAAGTATTTGATAATTGGCCGTGACGGTTTAAAAATATATGTACCTACGCGTATCGCGAAAAACGTTTATTGTAATATTAAAACATTGATTTCATTGTTATTTAAACAACAATAGCTGTTACTTAGAATCAAAAACATGCAGGGAAAACGCCATGACGCCAGTCAGTAGAACGACAAGTGAACAGAATCGAGATTCTGAACGAGAATGCTCTGTTATTGCAAATTACCTACTCTTCAATAATTATTTCAAAATTTGACATTATCGACTTTATTTATTATAATGAACACGGCTCTACTGAATACGAGTGATGACGCAACTGCTGCTCTTAACCGTACTCGTAGAACTCGGCAAAGAGTTCGACGTGCAACCTAACCTAAACATCAACCCGCTTAGTTTCTCGCCGGATCTTCTCAGCGGGTCGCGATTCCGATCCGGTAGTAGATTCATTCGCGAAATAGCTACTCTTGAGTCGTTAGGTCTCCTTTGGAGGCGCTCGGGTAGCTGTTAGCAAATCCCACCCCTCCTGCCAGAGCCTTTGCTTGCCCTGGTAAAACTGGAAAGGCCTCTAGGCCACCAGCAACTTCTCAAACATAAAAAAAAACTGCCGTTCAATCAGCCCAGGATTCCGTTACCTTGGTAATTAGTAATTACCGAAGAAACGTTTTGTGTTTACACATTATTATTCTGAGCCGATAATAAGGCTATGATTGAGCAATCTAAATGTACGATTGATCAAAAATAAAATCGAAGAAAGCAATTTAATATTAGAAACAAAAAAGGAAAGAAAAATTATCAGCGATTATCGACCGAACGCTCATAAAATTTCACAAGCACAAAGACGTAAGTGATTCTTACAATACAAAATTTTCACTTTTCTATCCTGTTTCGGATATTTTAGAAGAGATTTCACATATATATATATATATATATATAACAGATTTGAAATAAGTAGTGGCTATATTTGTACATGCACTAATTATTTAACGAGACCCAGTGTGTAATCAAATATGCTTATTTCATACTATTTCGATGCCTCCGATGAACACTACTCTAACTCCAAACTCGTAGGTTTACAGGAGGAGCGTTTAAATGAAAAAAGTTGATAAAATCTTTATTATTGCAAATATATTTATGGTTTTTTCTTGTGTAACTAACTGATTTACTCTCGCTTCGAACCCCATCAATAAGGATTTGTAATATTTTTAAAATAGTGAAGCGATTTACGTGAAAAACGAAAATATCAAAATTTTGAGTTAGTGTTCATTGGGGGCATCGATTTATCATTTGTCGTATTAAATTAAATTAGCATAAAATTCTGCTTTCGTGCTTCTAATATTTCGTGTATTGAAGTGCCCTTACTTCTCCGAAATATATTGCCTCTTGAGTCCCTCTTGTTTTCGAGTGCTCTGCGAAATTCAGCTTTTCTTTAAGTCGCAAATAGAGGATCCCTCGAAATGTCAAATAAAGCACTATCTTATTATCTTGAATGAATGTTTAAGTTAACTTATTAAGTGTAGCTTTAACATTTGAAATAGTTAGATAAGATTTAACAATTAAACTAACTCAACTTAATTAAGCTTAATTAAATCAAGTATTATTTTGATACAGATTAACTTTTAAATATTTGATGTAGCTAATCTGGAATCACACAGAAAATATCGTTCTCTGCTCTGTCATTATCATCTGTTTATTGGTGTGAAAATTGAAATAAAACGTTGTTTTTTCCTCAAAGGTAATTTTGATAAATTCTGGATCATATCACTAAATTACTTTGTATTAGAGCTCTTAAAAACTGTGTACCCTGAATATGTATTAAAAAAACGCCGACATCAGAAAACAAAATATTCTTTGTAATCCGATGAGAATTAATGATGTATTAACATTAACAGAAGATTCTGATTAGCAAACCTTTATCTATAAATAATTAAATAAAATTTCATGAGATTTAATGTCTTGATACAAACCGTTCTAGTTATTTTACAACGAGGATAATTCTCAGTAGGTATATAAATTAACTGTATTTCTATTTAAAAGAGTAATAAAGCTCATTATATCTTAGTATCATTGCACATTTTATGGTAGGCAGCGGCTTGTCTCTGCCCCTGTCATTGCTGACGTCCATGAGCAACGGTAACCACTTTCCATCAGGTGGGCCGTATTCTCGTTTGCCAACACCGGAAATAAATAAAAAAAAAGAAGAATTTCTATTTACTCCAGCCGCATTAACACTATTTGTAACCTTATTTTTCTTCTTGTCTTTATCCCGTGTTATGGCTGGTTGGCGCAGTATGTCTTCCTATCATGCTGCATAGGGATTTGGCATTAGTTTACGACCGCAGCCTGCATGACGTCAACCCACCTTGGGTTATATCTCCATATATCCATTGCAACGCGTCATAGGGATAGGTTTTATTGCTATTTGTTCTTTTGGTATTTCTTTTTTTGGTTTATTTATATCTGTATATTAACATTGTTCATTCATTAAAAAAACGCTTTTAAATACACGCAATCCATTGTTTTTATGAGTGACAGAATAAAACTACTTGCCCGCTTCCTTTTAAGCAGTAGTATCCTTTACACAACAGTGTGAAAAATACTGTCGGCTCTAACATAAGTACAATGTCTCAACTTTCTCAGTTGACAACAATCTTATCCTATAAACATTGTGAACAGGGTCGCAGAAGAAATGTGCAAGACAATTCGCCTACCTACCAGCAAGTAATTGAGTACTTGATACAATATTTTTAGTAGTATTTAGTATACTAGTAATTTTTTTTTCTTTGTAGTTGTAAGTGTTGTGCCACTGCAATTTGCGTACTGCTTGAAATGCCAACAATCATTCATCATCACCTATTTGAAAGTCAATTTAAAGACTAACGGACGTGGGCTAGGCCTGAATTAAATTTTGGAATTGAATTAATGAATGATTTTTTTTTACTGGTGGTAGGACCTCTTGTGAGTCCGCGCGGGTAGGTACCACCACCCTGCCTATTTCTGCCGTGAAGCAGTAATGCGTTTCGGTTTGAAGGGTGGGGCAGCCATTGTAACTATACTGAGATCTTAGAACTTATATCTCAAGGTGGGTGGGGCATTTACATTGTAGATGTCTGTGGGCTCCAGTAACCACTTAACACCAGGTGGGCAGTGAGCTCGTCCACCCATCTAAGCAATAATAATAATAAATAAATAAAACAGCATTGGTTTATAAAGAAACTATCACATCTATAACTACTCACACCTTTTTCATTGTTTGAGGCTTAAAACACGTGGTTATTATAGGTGACTTTATAATTTTAAATCCCAAGATATGTATGGGGTTAAACTTCTAAAATTATGTTCACTTAATGTATTTATTGCAAAAGGTTGCTAGGTTAAAATTTTAGAATAAATAGAATTTTCATAAATTTAACTGCATTTTGCTTTTAAAATCTTAATTCAAAGAGCGCACGCAGTAAAAAGTAAATCTTTTTAAGAGAGCCTAGTGCTTTCAGCGGTGACGAAACAAGTTGAATGCAACGAGGCGTATTTTCGCTGGAATTGCAACGGCCGTGGGCAGAAAACCTGAAGTCACGGACCGAAAAAAGGTTGTGCAGCTGTGCCATTAAAAAACGAAAAAAAAAACGGCATTCATTAAAGATGTTCGTATAAGTTGGAAGTCTAATTAGAGTTTCGGTCCTCCAAAAGAAAACAAATGGAGCCTTTATAGGATTGTTTTGTTATTTGTCTGTCTATTGACAAATCGATCTGTCCAACACTTAAAACTGTTTTTGTTAGGAACGCGTACCGGTAACTCGTCAGGTTTGAGCCCCGTGGGCTCACCTACTACAGCTTAAGTAGTAAAAAAAAAAAGAAATTAGTACTAAATATGTAGGTACTAAAGACTACGGTGAAAAAAGTCATAAAAATCTCGAGGTTTCCAGTCAACACAATCAAGATATACTGTCACATTGTCATATAAACTACATATAAGGCACTTCTCGTTGCCCTCGAATCATTAAATTTAATGACACAAGATTTAATTACAAAAATGAATGCCAATAAGCCAAAAAAAACATCTTACAAAAAAATTATGAGGGATACATTTTTGTAACCATAACTCTAAGTTTTGTTTTGCTTTGTTCTGTTTATGTTATTAATTCAAAATAATTTCGCATCAATTCTACCGTAACTGACATAACCCTTCGATATACATAACTGCGGAGGCCAAATAATTTTCGAGTGGCGACCGCGTATCAGAATGTGTGGGTAGGCCTTCTACAAAATGGACCGACTATCTATTGAATGTCGCATAAATACGCTGGATGCGGGCAGCGCAGGAGAGTTATGCCATGAACATCTGTAGACAGGTGATTATTTAAATATTAAGCTCACGCGGCCGAGGACATGAACTACGTTAGTATTTTCAAGATCCAAAAGCTAAGCAACTTATAAGCAATCGTAATTAATTTCATGTTGATATAATATATGTTAACATCAAATTAATTACGATTGATTATTATATTGTTATTAATCCTTTTTTGCTTAATTTTAGTTGTTATGTTCTGGAAATCATTTATGCTTCTGGCCCATTTATGCTTCGCCCAACTGGATAGGATAGTCCATGCATATTAAAATTATTAAAGTATTATTTTTGTATTTTGCTTATGGGTATGTCTGTAAGATGCGTTTAATACATAATGAACATTAGTACTAGAAAGTTACATAACCTATCATCTATACAAGTATATAAAAAAATCATCCCATATCATCTCATCATCACATATTATAATTTTTCATAAAATTAAGAATATAAATTAAAATAAGACATGACTTAAAGGTCTTAATTACCAGATCTTAAAATCCCTTAAAAAAATCTGCATAATGTATGTACGCGCATAACTTCAGAACGCCAGCAACAAATTTGATAATTCTTTTTTTTTATATTTATGTCAGGAGAAGGTTCTGATGAAAAAAAATAACAAAATTGCGCAGAAAATTAGAAAATTTAAGAAAACTTAACTACCACATTAAATTTTGTAATGTAACTAACCTTATGGCGTTTGAGACAACATTGACTAAATATGCTATTGCAAATATTATATTTATATAAAAGAAAATTCAATAATATCAATAGTAAATTTTAGTCCCCGAAGCGAAGCGAGGGCGGCTCAATAGTTGAATAATGAAAAGGTTATAAGTGTGGATCATATTTAATTCTATGAGCGATTTTATTCAAACTAACGGACGAAGGTACAAAGATAAATTCAATCAATAACAACTAGTTCACTAAAAAATTCACTTCGGTTTGGTGGCATGTTTTATTTAGAGGTGTGCGCAGTGCGGCTCCTTCAAATATTTAGTAACAACCACAGGGACTCCGTCACTGGACTAATAATGCTGCTCTTAACTGATGTCCTAAATTTCAAAGTAATTCAAGAGACGAACTAACCTCTACGTCCACTTAATAATATACAACAATTTTAGAAAGACAGAGCATTTGGGTTCTCTTTACTAAAAGATTTTCTATATATATTAAGTGTGTACCTAATCTATGGTGTATTCGTCACTGAAGTCCTCCTAAATGGCTGGACCGATTTCGATGAAGTGTTTGGTGGGTTGGATAATTTATATTTACAATGAAACAATTGGATAGGCGGTAAGGAAATTGGGGTTTAGGATTATTATTTATGTACACTGTCTGCTGGTACCGCTATTCCATGTAGGTACATCAATCTTTTATTGATCTATCTTCTATATATGTACATAAAGTTGATGTTTGTATGTTGTAGACAGAAGATTGTAGATGTATGATGTAGACTCCGAAACGGAAATCTTCGGATTGGCCTAAGGGGTGATCTTTTGAAGTTTGGTAGCAATCGGATCAAAGTTAAAACAAAGATCGGCAAAGCGGGCTGGCTTCGGCTAATTTCGATGTTGTATGTTTATAATTATAAGGTTGGTATGTTTCTTAATCATCGTCATCAGCCTATAGCAGTCCACTGCTCCTGTGTGAAACGGAAAAGCGAACGTGTGTGATTTCAAATTCAAAATTAGGTTCTTTGGTAATTCATTTTTTTAAATCCTGTGCCTTCAAGGAGGATTCAATGAATCCCCGAGAGGCGATGTCACAAGCGTGAAAATTCTAAATTCAAAACGGTGTTAAAGATAATAAGGCGTTCATTCAACATATTATTTTTCCGTGGCTGGTAATAATAATATTTGATAACACACATGCTAACAAGCCAGAGTTATAGAATACCATAGAAGCTAAAAATAGACAAACAATATGCCTTACATCATTAACTAAGAAAATTTCAATGAAACACAAATGACATTTAGGTCTTAAACGAGTTAATAAATATAGTTAAAATAACTTTATTCGTGGATTTATTTCGAAAATCATAAAAACTGATAATAAATTCTAACGATGAATCTTGTGGCTTCCATTTCGCTTTTACTGCTTACGCATAAAACAGAGATGACACATAAAAAATATTAATATTTACATAACAAATGCAAAACAGTGTATTCCGTCATAAAAATTGGTAAAATAACATCTCACTCTTTATCCATATTTTCGAAATCATTCTATCTAAAGCTGAAAGTTTATCTTACTGATATTGACTGACCCAGTAGCATAGTAGTTCGCACTGCTACTACTTACTGCCTTATGGTTCTGTTCTGTGAGTTCGATTCCTAAATCGGGCAAACGTTAGAGACGAATAGGTTTATTTTGTTCTGTTTCTTAGTGTTTCATAACTATATTGTCCCTGATTTAATAGACAAAATCCAGGAATTTCATGGAAAATTTTCCACCCAAAAAAGATTGATATACTCAAAAACTTTATGCCAAATAGAGACTCATTTCGTTCGTTTTGATCAAAGCTTTTCCATAGTTAACTTAATAGGAGTATTTCATAATCAATGCTTTCGTCAATGTAAAACTTATCGCAACGTACTGCAATAAATAAAATAATCCAGAGTAAAGCTCATTTTAGCGTACATTTTAAAGTTAACAGCATGAAAAGAACGACGCCTAGCAAAGACACAGTGGGGCGTGCGATTGAACTCAATCATGCGAGATATTGACCGACGACCTGGGTCGTTACGTAACGCAAAAATACCAATAACCCTGTCCCTAATAACGGAGCCTTGTATACGACGATTATAGTTTGAAAATACTTAAAAATATTAATAATTTTATTGAAAACTAGCTGACCCGGCAGACTTCGTAGTGCCTCAATCGATAAATAAAAAACCTATGCTTCTGTACAAAATAAACTTAAAACAAAAAAATCTTTACTAAGAAACTACTCTCATGTGGTCCATGGGAAAACTTTGAATTCCCCATTAACCTTGAACTAGCTAAAAACAAAAAAGACGACACTCCTCAAGACATATTATATAAAAACTCATTCTATGAAATTAATAGTAGATATACTGGTTGTAAGATTTTCTATACTGACGGGTCAGTTATGAACGGAAAATCAGGATGTTCAGTAGTGTCTGGTGATAATTGTTATCGATATAAACTAGGAGATTTTAATTCCATTTTTAGTTGTGAAGGGATAGCTATTCTCAAAGCTTTGGAGTTGATACATAGTGAATCTAATACAAATAAGTTTGTAATATATACTGATTCAAAATCATGCTTGACAGCGTTACAAAATACAAATAATACGAACACTCTCATTAAAGAAATCCAGCAAAAAATGATAAATATGCTTAAAAATAACTACAAATTCGAAATTATATGGGTTCCGAGTCATCAAGGGATAGTTGGCAATGAAAAAGCAGATAGTGAAGCGAGAAATGCAATTAATGAGAATGAAAGGCATATAAATAAATCAACTCCAGTGGAATTACAAAAATATTTCAAACGTAAAATTAAAGTGAATTGGGATCATTATTGGAAAACAGACAACACAACAACATTATTTAATATTAGAAAATCGATTTTTGACAAATCTCCTAGTTCATACACCAGTAGAAAAGACCAAGTCGTTATCACCAGATTGCGTATTGGGCACACAAATATGACACATATCCATTTAATCACTAAAACAGATAGAAACAAATGCAAGTGTGGACACGACCTTACTGTTTTGCATCTATTAGTAGAGTGTACAGCATTTGACAATGAAAAAAGACTATGTAAAGTTCCTAATAACTTGAAAGACTGTCTAAATCAGGATGGATGTCTGCAAACCATAAATTTTTTGAAAATGTAAATTTTTTATAAACTAGTGGTGTAATCTACTGTATTATGTAATGTAAATAGCCAATAGTAGTCGCTAATGACCTGAGATGTTAAAAAGCGACCTAAAAAAAAAAAAAAAAAAAAAACAAACAAAGGAAAAACAAAATTATTATTTTTATTTAATTCCGAGCATTTTCATATTTATCTACCTTTTAAACCTCCTCTGAACTTCGACAAATAATTCAAGACCAAAATTAGCCAAATCGGTCCAGCCGTTCTCGAGTTTTAGCGAGACTAACGAACAGCAATTCATTAATATATATTTATTATATATAAGATTTTATAGAAAATTAAAGGAAATCTAAACTAAATAATGTAGTCAGAATTAAGTTAGATTTCTTTTAACTCTCGTGTGGCCGTGATTCAAGGGGCAGTCACACGAAAATATTCTAAAGGATGCAAATGAGGTAACCCTACGTAAAGCTAATTTGTTTTAGATTCCATAAAGAGCTTATAATTCGAAAACAATAGAAGACGTAGGAATTTATATGCGGAGTTCCGTTGCCACAAACTAGCTTAAAAAATGAAAGCTGAAATGGCACTTGATCATAAAATAAGAATATAACCAACTCGAGTTTCTCGCCAAACTTTCTCAGTAGGTCGTGATTCCGACCCGGTGGTAGATTCAGCGAAGTATTGCTCTTGCTAGGACCAGTGATAGCAATTCTCTCAGGTTGAGCCCGTGAGCTAAACCACAAAAAATAAAAGAGAAATAAAAGAATGCTTTGCCACGACCATTTATAAATATAGCTTTACTAGCTACTATGCTATTTATGTTGCCAATAGTCATTATGACAAAAGCGTTTGATTGCTCGGAAACACACGTCAGTGGAATCTATTTAGTAAATATCAAACTCGTCGTGACCTAAAGAACACCACGGCTGGTGAATCCTGCAGGCAGGTACCAATTTTTCTAATCAAATATTATGCATATTTCACAAATGTTCACGATTGACTTCCACGATGAAGGCTTAACATCGTGTATAGAAAATCAAAGGCACAAAAATATTTGTTACGTAATTAATTATTACTGGTGGTAGGGCGTCTAGTGAGTCCACACCACCCTGCCAATTTCAGACAACTTTTTTTTATTAGTTAGATGGATGGTCGAGCTCACAGCCCACCTGGTGTTAAGTGGTTACTGGAGCCCATAGACATCTACAACGTAAATGCGCCATCCACCTTGAGATATAAGTTCTAAGGTCTCAAGTATAGTTGCAACGGCTGCCTCATCCTTCAATCCGAAACGCATAACTGATTCACGGCAGAAATAGGCAGGGTGGTGGTACCTACCCGTGCGGACTCATAAGAGGTCCATTTGATGAATGTTTCCTATCGTGTTTGTAATTCTGAGTTAATTCGCTATGAATACCACAAAGCTGTTCTATTGAATGAGTTTCAGCTGACAGTTTGGGTTAATATATAATTAAAACTACCTTTATCGTTTAGTTTCACATTTATTATTTTTTATTTTCTAGATATTTAGTTTTTTTTTCTCAAGATTTTTTTATTATTAAGACGTTAATTACGCACAATATCCAAACGTCAATGAGTAATATTATCCTTACCACCTAGAAAACCGTAAAGTATTTTAATCTGCAAATAAAAGCGAGATTAAAACTTAAAGATAGTTATAATCAAATCTACAACTCGTGAAATTGAAGAAAATACTCAATTTAAGTTATATTCACATTATCTGAGTGTATAACAATTACCTCCATCTAATTCATAGATTATACACTTAATATATTTGAAAATCTAATTCCCACTTGAAAAACTATATAGTGTTACCATACAAAAACTCCACTGTAGTGTCACCGTATCGTTAGTGTCATGAAATTTAAATTTGTTGCAGGTTAAAAAATAACCGGTTGAAGTTTGAGTAGGCGGCGTACATTATTGGATTCAGTTACGGATGAAAGTATCACAAAGCGGCTTACTGGGTCGCAAGCCTCGTGTGTAAACTTTGCCTCTCAAAAGAATAAACATTATGGCGTGGTGAACAAACTTTTTCATTGAAACTTTTCAACGCAGGTTGATACCAGTCTTGCTACTCAAAAGCAAATGAGGTTGTATCTATTAAATTTTAGGAACAATTTTGTTATATTTTGCTTTAAAAAAAACGAAATAAATTATAGACGAGACGGACGTTAAACAATTCGATTGATACTTTAACCTCAAGTCTCAATCATGTATCAAGTAGGTGAGTTCACTCCCAGGCTTGGAACTAGTTATATGCCTATTACAATTTAGAGCTCAAGGGTCTTGCATTACGGGCTAGTGTAAAAGGATTGTTTTGGAAGAGTGTGAAGGAAGGAGGGTATTAGCAGCAAGACTGGATGGCCGACCCTGGGTAGCTTTATCAAGTTGCATGTTCTACATGCTGCTTGATGATGCTGCCAGAGACTGATTTGATAGATTTATTTAAATACTAACATAGTTCTTAAATTATTTGTAATACTAACACACTATGAGACTATGATGTCTTGAAATAAAAGATTTTTATTTTATTTTGTTTTTATTTTATTATTATTTATTGTTTGAATGATCGAAATAATTCTACTTTCTTCTCAATTCTATTATTTTTGAAGAGATACGTTTTTCCCCTTCGGTACTAAATAGATTCAAGTGTCGATGTGTCCATTCATTTTAATAAAATATAATGCTGAAGATCACGTTCATGTTTGCACGTATAAAATTATGACCACGCGCTCCTTTCTAAATAATCCCTAATTTAAATGTATCTTAATCTTGAAATTACGAAACAAACTTCTCAAACTTCGGTTTCTAACAAATGCCACGAACAAGCAGAAAGTTTCTAACTCAGCAGATGTGGATGAGACGCGATTAATCACTTTGTTAAGTATTGTGAATACAAACGCTGAATCCAGACAAAAGCTTCCGTAACAAACGATGAGATTAAGCTCATAGTGTGAAATAAAACAAAAAAAATACCGATACAAATGAATGAATAAAGAGGTAAAGATCTCATACAATATTTCTAGTAGTTAAAGGTGCAATAATCGAAGAATCAACATTGGGTCTATTTTTTTTAGAAAATGATGACCATACATAATTTAATAATATTAAGTAATATTTTCTATTTTTTATCTGATCAATCAGAAACTATACGGACGCTACACGTCTTCAGTTCATTTACGCAGTGACAGTGACTGCATAACATCGGGTGGGCCACATGTTAGTCTGCTTACGATGCCAACAAAACAAAGTCAACGCAGGAACAAACGACGAACAAATAATTAAAAATAAAAAAATCCGAAAATCAAAAAAAGGTGGCGCGAGGTGATGGTTTGCTTATTAGCAGATATAAAATAATTAATAATTGGGAATTTAATTGTTTTTATGATCGAACAATCACCAAAAGTCGTCGAACAAACGATAATTGATCAAAACTAATATGAGCGATAAAAACAAAGATAACATTAAGGAACAAACGACGAACAAATAATTAAAAAAATATATCCGAAAATCAAAAAAAAGGGGTCCAAATTCACTGAGCCAGTGGGGACGGACCATGGAGTTATAAGTATAGTAACTCTATGGGACGGACTAAATATATTAAGTGTATAATCTATGGACGGACTTTTTGGCGGGAACGCGAGGAGTGAAGTTGTGCGATTTGTTTTATTTTGTCTATTTAGTGTTTTTTCAGGTGTAAATGTATAATAACGGTGGTTTATTAACTGTTTAATATCTGTAAAAGTGCACAAATGTGGGAAAATGAAACAAAGCCGCTGGACGTCACTTCTCGGGATCCTCCATAAAGTCCAATGAAAAAGTCTCAGTAGATGACCACCATTTTACTGAGATTATATTTCATCCCATATCATCTTATCTTCATTTCATTTCATAATTTTTCATAAAAATAAGAAAATAAATTAAAATAAGACATGACTTAAAGGTCTTAGTTACCAGGTCACAAAATCCCGTAAAAAAAATTACTGCATTGCAGTAGATGTGATAAATAGTATAATTGGAAATTGAAATTATTTGACAAACTGAGTTGGATTTATAGTTACTCAATTGTATTGCTAACACGATGACTCTATAACTAAATAGGACAGGAAAAGTAGTATGTTAAAAAAAACCGTATCCGCTAAATTATGTTATGGTCATGGGTAAATATTCTACATTTCAATTATTTTAATGCTCTCAATTTTAATACAAATACAAAAATTTTCAATCAATATAGGGTGCCAATTCACACGGACAGCTCGGCCTATGTTATGTTAATGAACAAGTCGAGAAGCCGACTAAAATAAACATTGACTTTCATGGCAATAAAGTTAAGCAAATAGCATGTGGAGGTGGACATACATTGCTTTTAGACACGGAAGGTAAACTTTACTCTTGCGGGTGGAACAATAACCTACAAACTGCAACAGAAAAAGAAGTAAACAGCTTTGAAAGAACATGGAGATTGAGTGGTATAGTGTTTACAAATATTGCCTGTGGATGGGACTTCAGTTGTGGTGTCACAGATGATAATTTTTTATTTGTCTGGGGTTCCAACTACTATGGACAACTAGGGCTGCCTCGAAATGAATTTCCTGATAGCATAAAGCCAATAAGACTGCAAGTAAATGCTTGTGAAGTGTCTATGGGCTTGAGGCATACAGCAATTGTTAATTCTAAGGGTGAGGTCTGGATAACTGGCTGTGGGAAGCACGGACAACTTGGCCTTGGCAGTGATAAGCTATCTTCTGATAGGTTTGTGAAAGTAGTTATAACAGGAAAAATAACTCATGTTGCATGTGGTCAAAGACACACAGTATCATGGAGCTCGGATGAAAAGGCTTTGTATGTATGGGGTGACAATAAACATGGTCAGTTACTTTTACAAAAAGATAAATATCCCAAAATTTTCTCACCTCAAAAAATTGATATTGATGTTAGACAAAATGTTAAGAAACTGTTAAGTGGTTGGTCAAATGTATTATTATGGTTGGAAGATGGTACACTCCTTGCTTGGGGACGAAACAATTATGGACAATTGGCAACTGACCAAACAGTGGTTGCAGGGCAGAGAATAAACATCAAATTACCAGGTATGTTATGAATAAATATTGACTTACATTATGAACATAAATGTCACAATACATTGAAATACTTTTTTCAATACAATACACAGAATTTTTGTTTACAGAAGGAAGACACATAAAAGATGTAGCAATAGGATCAGAACATGCTCTGTGTTTAGCAACAGATAATACCATTTGGGCTTGGGGTTGGAATGAACATGCAAACACAGGGATTAATGCCACTCAACTGCATATAAGCAAACCAACTTTAGTGCCTTTTAATATAGAATCTAATTTTACTATTACTCAGCTATATTGTGGTAGTGCTCACAATTTCATTGTAATTGAAGAAGATTCATAAAAAAAACACTTATATGAAGAATTCTGAACACAAATTAGAAAGTTCAATGTTTAAGTAATAAGAAAGTGTGATATTCTTATAATTTTTCAAAATTTCTATGAATATACATGCAATATTTTATATTTTTTTTATTAGAAACGACATATATTAAATATTTAAAATATTGACTATAAAAAAATAATATAACATTACGTTGTCTTCTAGAAAAGTTGGGAGGGTTCACTGCTGAGACAAAATAAAGTCTGTAAACCAAGCCACTTCATTAATTATGAAATATATCAGTTTCTTAAAATCATTTTAGTAGAAACTTTTTTATATTGCTGTTAGTGTTTTCATTTAAGAACAAACATGTCCTTAAATTCAAACTGAATCACATAAAGGACACACTAATGTGTGTAACAATAATAAACCAGTAAACAATATTCATTTTTAAATTAGTATAATTTACATATTAAAGATTATAACATAGGATTATATAAAATTTCAAGACATTCATTATCAATCAAAAAATAATCAAGTTCAATCACTTGATCACTGACACAAGAAGACAATAATTAACATTTTAATAATGACACTAATAATTTAAACATTTGTAGACATTTGTAGACATTTTGTAATTATCTGGACAATGGCTACATTTTTCTGCAATTCTAAATAGTCATGCAAAGAATAGCTAAGCAGCCCTTAAAGTAGTACCTTAATATTTCAATAATGTCCTGACGCTAAATAACAGTCAATCTTCAATTTATCAATTTAACTATCAAATCAAAACAAAATAATAAAAACAATTACAATTGAAATTCCAATTCCAAAATTTGATTAATACTTGTGGAAAAAAACTATCATCAATTTATTATCAGGATATTACGTTGCACGGTTCATCCATAATAAAAAAATGTTTTCGGTTCATTCTTAACATATATTTTGCTACCTCTTCCTTTCCCCTTTCTGTGTTTTACGCTTTTCTTTCTTTTCTTCTTTCAACTGTTTTTGTTTTTCCCTGAAAGATGTCATAAGCTATTACAATTTTGTGATTAGAAAACAAAATTTACCCATCAAAAATACTTTTATGGTTTTATTATTTATAATGTGTCAAAAACTTGAAATTGAACTGTAAAAGTGCTTTTAATTATGTATGACTTGTGAAAACTAAAATTATACTATATTTTACTTAGACTAATAATGGAAATATTGCAGTGATATGATTAGTAGTTATTAAAACTAACCTATCTTCTTTGTCCTTTTCTTTCTTCTTCTGAGCATCTAAACGTGCTTGTTCCCTCCGCTCCCTCGCAGCAGCAGCCACATCTAATGCATTTGTGTTTTTGACTAGATCTGGACTCTCATTTTGTTCTTCCTGCGCCTGATCCTCCTAATGATCAAATGTGCGTTATATAAATTAGAACAGACAAAACTTTTATAATGCGCATAATAATACACAACAGTATATACCATGCTAGTTCATTTTATATTCAAACTACCTCATTGTCAGAGAGTTGACTGTACTGAGAGACAAGATCGCTTCTCGTATTTTCTTTTCCTCGTCTGTGTATTCTCGTCGAGTTGTAGTGGCCAGTGTCTGGGATTCGAGAAGTTTGGCAAGTTTGCTATCGACATCTGTTGCAGGTTGTGCAGCCTCTTTTTTCGGTTGACATTCCTCCCACTTCTCAAGTATTTCTTGTACGTGTATCGAGATGTCTTTTTTCTGAGAAATTTAACGGTAACAAATTTTAGTAAGGATTCTAGCGAAGAACGGGTGTTTTCCATCGGGTTTTTACTCACAACTATCTCAGACAGAATATCTTCTAGAGCGTCTCTCTTTTCATCGACGGTGTCTTCGCCTTCCAAAATACCAGATATATAAGACCCGAACACGCTTTCATCTGTTTTTAGTGATCTCAATTTATCAATTAACCACAAATCAAACTTGCTCGCCGCCATCGTCTTAGTATCAAATGTCAATGGTCAATATCTGTCAAATACTTCTTTTTTGTTGATTCGTCCATTACATTAGCAAAAGAAACATAATTCAAAAATATGTTTTGAAGAAAACCATCTCTTGCAAGAAAAGTGAAATGGAACCAAATTAAACGTAAATAATATATTTCGGTCCGGTGGTTGATTCAACGAAGCAGTGCTCTTGCGAAGGCAGATGTTGGCAGTCTCCAAGTCTGAGCCCCGTGAGCTCGTTCGGTGAAACTAGCATAATCTCTCGAGGTAATTAGTAATAGGCGGGCATAAAAAAATTAAGTATCAATTTACCTAAAGTATAAGGCTCTATGTAAATACTTTTAAAGTCATTAAATTTTTTTTTATTGCTTTGATGGGTGGACGAGCTCACAGCCCACCTGGTGAAAAGTGCTTACTGGAGCTCATAGACATTTACAACGTAAATGCGCCACCCACCTTGAAATAAAAGTTCTAAGGTCTCAGTATAGTTACAACGCTTGCCCCATCCTTCAAGCCGAAACGCATTACTGCTTCACGGCAGAAACAGGCCGGGTGGTGGTACCTACCCGTGCGAAATAACATAGGTCCTATCACCAGTAAATGTCTGTGCTTCTTGAGTCTGGTGTGGGCCAGTTGCATAAAAGTCTTCCTTTACCTTGGCTTCCTCTTAAATGACCGCAAATTTTATTTCGTATTCAGTCCTTCGGTATAGTTCAAAATATTGAATATTTTGCGTTATGGTTTATGTCAGACTAAATAGACAAGACGATCATGTTCATGTGGATTAAGCGCTACTATATGTATAACATTAATAAAGATAAAACCTGGCCAGAATATGCGGAGTATCGACCTCAAGCACTTAAATAAAAACACTAACAGTTGGTTCGTGAGTGTCTTGGTCACTCTCCAGGTTTATGGTTAATAAAGACCTCTGGACTAAATGTGACCAAATCGCCAACGCGCAAGACATTACTAATCGGAAATGGGACTGGGACACACTCTACGGCGCAGCGGAGTTTGAGTGGAAACCGCGTGACAGGAGAAGACCTGGTTACCATCCACCTTGAGATATAAGTTCCAAGGTATACAGTTCTCAAGTATAGTTACAACGGCTGCCTCATCCTTCAAATCGAAACGCATTACTGTTTCACGGCAGATACAGGCAGGGTGGTGGTAACTACCCGCGCGGACTCAAAAGAGGTCCTATCACCAGTAAAAAGCTGGCTGCTGGCATGACCATGACCACATGGAGTGATGTCAAGGAGCAAGCACAAGACAGGGTCAAGTGGAGACAACTTGTGAAGGTCCTATTCAGCGGGGCACCCTAGGACTACAACATCTGCACAACTAAATACCGGTAAAATGGGGCGATTAGGGACAAATTCCAACTTTATGACCAATTTTAAGGTAGTTGTTGATGTATATAATGCTATATCAGGATCAAAATGATTGAGTCTTGGGGGCATCTTTGTTGTTCAATTTAAAACTATGCAACTAGCATTCCAGTTTAAGCAAAAAAAGCAAAAATAGGTGTAATCCCTATTTACCCAGAAATTGCGGTTAATTGGGACGAAATGAGAAATTTGCTAGGGTTGAGAAATTTGCTACTTGGTTTTAATTTATTTATTTATTTAGTTGAACCAACAAAGTGATCATCAATAAAAGACATTGCAAAACTGACACTCTGAACAAATATTAAATATTTTATTATGTATTACTTAGACATTTTTGTCCACCTTGAGATTTCATTGTTCTTATTACATGTCTGTGCAAAATCGACTTACTTATATTAAATTGCTTAGCTATTTCAACTAAAGACTTATTCCCAATTAGGCAATTGCCCAATTGCTGTTTTTAATATTAAGGGATAATGTCTCTTATAAGGCTTTGCACTCTTTGATACGTACACGCGAGGCATATCGAAAAATAGAAAACAATACGTAACTGATAATATAAATATTTACCAAACAATAAAATAACACATTGATAATTTTGAATAAAAGTTCTAGACAAAACATCATGAATAAACCAAATTTTTACCAACAAATTTAAAAAATATTGTTATAACTACATAGACAACCCTACAAACCTGTACCTATTTATACTTAGGTCGTTTTCATTTCACGTATTCTCATCCCAATTGACCCCTTTTTCGTTGTTATTTGTACCTAAGACGTCCCCAATATACCCAAAAACAACAGATTTTTACATGTATTTTTATTTTATCAAATGCATTAAAACCAATAACAACTGAGACTTACCATTAATATACATGATGGTTCAAACACTAAATAACGTTTATAAATCACAGTCGTCTTCTATTATTATCAAATAAATAAAAGAGAGCAAAGTTTCTAGCACTAAAATAATGACCACCACAGAAAGTTAATTTGAAACGCGATTTTTTATAAGTTAGCAGCTATTATCATGCATATTCAGAGTTGTTTTGTAAACTTTCAACATTCTACTATTAAACTACAAAAAATGGAAGATTTTGCAATGAATATAAAACTAATATTGAGTGTCGAAAGATTTTCCCGGTTTTTTCCCGATTCGCCTCTCAATCCCTAATCGCCCCATTTTACGGTACTATTTTCTTGGCAAGTTAACGTCTTAATTTTACAAAATACGAGAATTACATATCCACTGGAGGCGATACACTTTGATGAAGTTTGTTAGTTAATTATTACTATTAAGGCTTACTCTTTATTAATTTGATGTTTATACGCTTATTTCATGTACATTCTCTGTGCTGTCAATGCTGTCATGTAAATCATAAAATCATTCATATATATTCTGTGAACGAAAGCCGAGTCTGAAGTTTGTTTCTAATTCATTGTACCTATTACTTCTTACTGCTTAAATTATTAACAATTTTTAACCATGTCTGCCCGATATGATAGAGCCATCACAGTATTTTCTCCTGATGGACATTTATTACAAGTAGAATATGCTCAAGAAGCTGTCAGAAAGGGGTCAACAGCAGTAAGTACAATTAATTTGGTTATGTTTATTGACGATGAGTAAGGGATTTTCAAATTCTGAATCTATCTCGATTCTCAGGTTGGAGTTAGAGGAGTCGATGTGGTAGTCTTAGGTGTTGAGAAAAAATCGGTTGCTAAATTGCAAGAAGAACGAACTGTGAGGAAAATATGTCTTTTGGATGATCACGTCGTAATGGCATTTGCCGGATTGACAGCAGACGCTCGTATATTAATAAACCGTGCACAAATCGAATGTCAATCACACAAGTTAACAGTCGAGGATCCAGTAACATTGGAGTATATTACAAGATACATAGCAGGTCTCAAACAGAAATATACTCAGAGCAATGGTCGTCGACCATTTGGTATTTCGTGTTTGATAGGAGGATTCGACTATGATGGTTCACCACACTTGTTCCAAACTGAACCTTCTGGTATATATTATGAATGGAAAGCTAATGCAACTGGTAGATCTGCAAAGACAGTACGAGAGTTTCTAGAGAAAAATTACACCGCTGATGAAGTTGCTACAGAGAATGGAGCTGTCAAGGTAATTTTCTTTAGAAAGTAAAAAGACAATTGAATATTAACTTAAATTTGAAATTCAATATATCATCATCACACAAATATTTTTGAATATATTTAAAGTTTTTGTCTAAAAAAGGATGCTCAGTCTAATTCATCACTGCCATTAAGCTGCATGTGAAAGAAATCCAATGACACTTCAACAATAAAATGTTAAAATATGAGTACTTATTAATCTAAATTACTAATTTAGATGCTGTTACATTATTTTCTGTTTCATACATAACACCCACAATTAAATAATTATATTATTAATTAAATCCTCTAATTTTTAAATTACAGTTGGCTATCAGAGCACTCTTGGAAGTAGTACAGTCTGGCCAAAAGAACCTAGAAATTGCTGTAATGAGAAGAGGTCAACCAATGCAGATGCTTGACTTAGACACTATAAACTCCTATGTATCTGTCATTGAAAAAGAGAAAGAAGAGGAAGCAGAGAAGAAAAAACAGAAGAAGTAATTAAAAAATTGTAACTTTTTTATTAAAATAAATGGCATAAGGAATTCTTAATATTTGAATTTTCCTTAAGAATTCAATAAGTCTATAGTTTTTGAAATCTGACAATAAATATCTTTTAGTTCTGAACTGCATTCTTGACTGGAGCCTTTGTTAACTATAAAATCATTTAGCATCTGGTCCCATTCTCCATTGTAATGACTCTGTTGATTACTCTGAAAATGAAAAATTATTTTTTATGATTATTGATTACATAAACAGCATGTTACCATCATAAAGGTTGATTTATTTTTATATTTTAAAATGTGTGTCCATTCCTCATATAATACATCATCATAATGCATACATTTGTGATATGAAGGGGTAAATCAGTTTTACTTGAAATCTTGTAACTATATGACAGAAATAACTGTAACAGCTATTATCTATTGTTCTCACAGCAGAAACATCACATTATCAATTCAGCCTACAAATTACAGGTGGTTTACCATTAGTACTTTTCTGGTTCAGTAATATATTGGATATTGACTGCTGTAGTGAGATTTTCCTTCTAATTTCTTTCTAATACTGTGGAGCCTTGCTAGATACTGGTTTGAAGTTCTAACAGAATACTAGCAGTAACTAGTGTGACTGATATGCAATTTTCGTATGATTCAGTAAGAAAAGCTGTTAATACATACCTCATTAATGATAATATCATCATTTTGATCATTGCTAACTGAGGGCAGAACACAATTTAGTGAATTTTGTTCACTATCCATTCTATTCAAGCTTTTAACAGTAATTTCTTTCTTATTGTTTTCAAAATAAAACTCTGGAGATATTTTTGCCTTAGACCTTTCTTGAAGTGGTTCTGGATCAAGTTCTGGCATGCTCAAGAACTGACCACAGAAATTATCATTTGCATTCTGAGAAGAGTCTTCATTGAAATTCATAAAACTTTCATTTGATGACGTACTTCTGAAATTTTAGTTCTAAACTATTAATAATATAATGCAATTAGTGTTGTACAAATAATTAAAAACAATCATACTTTTGTTCCTTCTATTCTGAAGTATTATAATCATTGTATTAATAATAATAAAATATTGCATTAAACATACCTTATATTTGCAAAGTTGTGTGACATATTCTCTTGTATTTGCTTTTGCATATGTTCTGAAGAAAGGAAATAGGTAAGGATAAATGTGGAAAACACTCAGGAGTAAGATAAGGGAAATAGATATGAAACCTGTTTTAGGAAGGATTTCTGGCTCCTCTTTTGGAGTAGGGATATCAGGCCATTCTATTTCAACAGACTCTTCTTCTTCACAGAGATCATCTGGAGAATCTAAAAAGTAACCCAATATTCAATTCTTCCTAAACTGAAATGTTTTAAAGTAACTGCTGCCAATTGAAACTCACCATCACAATCAAACTTGAAACTACATGATGGATATGATGGATTGTGCAAAATTATATCTTCTGCAGCCTTATTCAGAGCCAAACGTAAGGCACGACGTGCTTTCTGTAGAGGAGTCAAACTACTGTATTGTAAAATATGATCCATGCATCCATTAGTTTCCTATTGTAACAAATAAACTTTAAAACTGATGCATTTGGAGTCATCTTAGTTAATTATAGATTATCATTAACACCTTAGCTTTAAAAGTCTTTTTCATAGTTAATGCTTTTCTAGATATTTTATGCAGCAACTCTGGTCTACCAAATTGGAAGAAGTCATGGATGTATTCATGCATGTAGGGATTGCTCGAGTTACACAAAGGATCCTGGAGATGAGATGTGACCTTACGAAATCCGTACAGATTTAGTTGTCTCACAAAACTGGAAATATTTGTAGTTTTAAAAACGGAATTGTCACATTGCAGATAATTGTGTAGGATACGGTAATTTAGCAAGATAGTTTTTCCTGTACCACCCCAGAGAACTGCGTCAGTACTTAGATTAAGTAAATACCAAAGCTTTTGTGGAAAACGCATTTGGTAAACTGCATTTTTGTCGTCTTGCATTTTTTATCTTTACTCAAAAATGGCGCGCTTTAATTATAATTTTTTTATCGCGGCGTTGGCAGCAAAGTCATGCCAAAAAGGGTACAGTTGACATTGTGGTATATTTCTGTTTTATTTAATTTAATTGGTAGTATAGAAATATTACCGTAATTTAAAATAAATATTAAATAAAATTAAATGGAATATTAAGTAAACCAATAGTAATTGAAATTATCACCAGTTGCTTTTTTTAGGAGGGAAGGATTAATGGTGTCCCAGAGGCCAACAATTGTAGATGTCGTTTATAAACGTTGAATCGTCATAGTATTAAAATACTTAGTGACTAGTTACTTCTTTTTTTTAAAATGTTTGTCAGTGGTGTGAGGAAATAATTAATCCATGCTTTGTGAATTGTTGGAATTTTGACTGGAACACGAGGTCACAAAGTGTGAACTGATTTGGTTCGTTTCTTTAGGTTTACACGTATAACAATGCTGGTTTGTTGCCCGTTTAGTATATATCAAAAAGCACAAATATGGGAAAATGAAACAAAATCGCGGCTTCTCCAGTGGTTCCAAAATGTGCATTGAGCTCTTAGTGAACTTCTACAACTTTGTTGAGAGGTTGTTTAATTTCATATCGCTAAACATCTATTTTATCACTTCTCATTAATTCGACTTCATTTCAAACCATTCCTTTCCATTTAACTTTTCATACAACAGCTATGGCTTCGATTATTATTATAGAATATTTCGTTTTAAAGGCTTAATTCCCTTTGCCTGTCTAATGTATGAATCAAACAAGAAACTATCTATTGCTGCTATATTTACACTAACAAGGACTTTTGGCGGGAACGCCAGATGTGAAGTTGTGCGATTTGTTTTATTTTGTCTATTTAGTGTTTCTTCAGGTTTAAATGTGTAATAACGGTGGTTTACTAACTGCTTAGAATCTGTGAAAGTGCACAAATGTGGGAAAATGAAATAAAGCCGTTGGACGTAACTTTTCGGGATCCTCCAAAAAGTCCACTGAAAAAATCTCAGTAAACGACCACCTATTTACTGAGATTTTATTTGATCCCATATCATCTCATCTTATTTCATTTAATTTCATCCCAGTTGATTAATGTCTCAAATTCTTCATTTCATTTCACTCCATATTATCATTTTTCATAAAAATATCCCATATCATATCATCTCATTTCAATTCATTTCATTTCATACCATGCCATGTTTCATATTAATCAGCTTCATTTCATTTCATAACTTCATATTTCATAAAAAAAAATATATATATATAAAAAATTTAGGCTGTATGTGATACCTTTGCATGTGATACCTTTGCCTTTCCATTTGGAAAAATAAAACTACTACTACAACAATTTTATTAAAACAACAAACAAAACAAAGAAACCAATGAATTTCAGAGTGAATTCACAAGCCACCTGAGAGAATATTTTAAACTTGAAAAGCCAGGACCTAAAACGTTGATAAATATATAATCCAGCCGATACATTACAAAACAAACCTTTGTTTTGATTTATATTTAGGCAATAATTACTCAAACGTAGTATTACTGTCGCCATATTTACATAGTTTAAAAGATACTACTGTAAATAACCAAAAGAAACTCGAGAGTGAACAATGGATAAATCGAGGTAAGCTATTCTACAAAGACCATTAGTGGTTTTGAAGAACACACTTAATATAATTTTTTCCCCCTTTTCAGATTTTCAATGCTTCTTTTGGAGCCCGGAGAAATATACTTCGAAGACTATTCATGCATTATAACTCAACAGAATTCACTGAAGAGTGACTATTTCAGAGAAGGTCGCTTAAAGTTGTGTTCTAAGTCTCTTTTATTTGAACCAAGAGATTGGACATATCCCCTCATTAAACTACAATTTAGAGACTGTGTTGAACTTTGTCTTGTTGATTCAACTGAACGGAATAATGTTATTGTAATAAAGATGAAGCAATATGCTGAAATGTTAGAAGAAAATATTCTAGCACCATATAAATTTTTCTATGAAAAAAAAGATTTTTATATATTTTTCGATTTTGCATCAGCAGAGGAATGCTTAGGACAAATGCAGCAGTTGCTCAGAGCATCAACACTGCATGCTCCGGAACACAACAGTATGGTGGCTACAATATTACATTCAAGGTATATGAGGATGAAGTTTGATCCGGTTATGATGGATGATTTCACTGAAGAAATAGTTTGTGAACTACAAGCTGAAAAAATATCTCCATTAGTGAGACATCAAGGAAAATTAGCATTGACGCCCACAACTATTTATTTTCAGCCATTCAGTAATATCGAGAGTGTGAGTCATAAAGACTAATTTGTCAAATGTATTTACTTTTAAAAATAAATGAAAAATTTATCTGTTGCTTAGTGACACTAACAACTGAACCACAATCTTGCTGTATAAATTTTTACAGTGTCATATTTTATTTAATATGACACATTGATTTGAATGTATTCAAAATTTTCTATTTCAGATCCCCATACTGAAAATAAAATTTAAAAACCTTAAGAGAATATACAAGAGACGTTTTTTACTAAGGCAAGTTGTATGTATCCATTTTGTGTGTTATTTATTAATGACTAGCTTTTTACTTGCAATTGTATGAAAAATGAAATTTGATATTTCAAACTATTTGAAAATATGCTTGTGATTTTTATTATCTACAAATTGATATTGCATATGCAACCATGGCTCTTAAATGATGATGAAGTATTGATGATACTTTAAAGCTATGCTTGTAAACTATGTGTTTGCTTTTCGCACAACATTAAATTGCATTTAAAACATTTTATTGGTTTCTAGTATTGGTATTTAAAATTTTCACTGTATAGAAGAATTCAATTGCTTTATGCTAATTTGTCACTACATATCCAAAAGAACTGTTTTTAAATTTTTTCAGGGCCTTGAAATATACAGTACAGAAGAAAGTTCAGTTCCTCACATATACCTCACTTTCGAAAATGAATATGAGCGAAATAGGATATACCAGATACTTGAGGAATCACCTCATGTCAGTTTGGAGAAAGTGCATGTTGAAGAGATGACATTGCAGTGGCAAAATGGAGTTGTGTCTAACTATGATTATTTGACTTATCTGAATTGGTAAGATGCGCCATAATCATTATACATTTTATGTTTTTAATTAACACTAGTGAAAAACAACTCAACAAGTAGTTAAAAATGTAAGATTTTAATAACATTTTTTTTTATATTTTATTAAAAACACCATTTCGATAAAGCGGAATGACACGAGACCCCTCTCATCGTGGCTGCCGGTAACGACATTGCCGATCCTGCAGACCAAATGGTAAACGGTCGACGTCGCCCAAAACATGTCGTCTTGGATCCTCCTGGTCTACTAATGATGCTTTTAGGTACCCCAAGCAACGGTAATCGTTCTCGTCGAATCCGTCGCTTTCGACAAAGGGCTCGGCTAGTAAATTAATCCACAGACACAGCCCACTGAGTTTCTCGCCGAATCTTCTCAGTGGGTCGCGTTTCCGATCCGTGTTCGTGTTAGCAACATCGCCAGGCTTGAGCCCCGTGATCTTACCTACTAGGCCGATGACGCTAACATAGTCTCTCTAGACCATAAGCTTAAGTAGCAAGTAAGCAAAAAAAAATTATTAAAATCATTAATAAATTGCTAAATAACCTGCTACTGTAAATACTTGAGAAAATGCTTCATTGTACACATACATAAAGTTGTGCTTAAACTCAAATATATGGCTTTAAATGTTAATTATAAAATTACTTATAAATTGTTGACAGCATGGCTGATAGAAGTAAAAATGATTTAACACAGTACCCTGTGTTTCCGTGGATCATAGCTGACTACACATCAGAAACAATAGATTTTACTAAGCCTGAAACATTTCGGGATTTATCAAAACCAATGGGTGCACTAAATCCTGATCGTTTGGAGAAACTGAAAGAAAGATTTCATGAGATGACAGACCCAAAATTTTTATATGGTTCACATTATTCAGCCCCCGGACTTGTTTTGTTTTATTTGGTAAGTTCTGAACGCATTGTAGTGGAAGCAATGAATTTCAGAGGAAATTCTATAGATCTGCTGACTGTATCAATGTATAGCATTAATTGTAAATAGCCTAGCAGATACCATATGATAAATTGTCATCAAAACTTAAGGAGCATTTATGATTATTATCTATTTAATACCTCATTACTGTTTTAGGTTCGTAAGTACCCGCAGTACATGTTGTGCCTCCAAAATGGACGTTTCGATCATCCCGACAGAATGTTCAATTCAATGAAAGATGTGTTCAACAACTGTTTGAAAAATATGTCTGATTTTAAGGTAAATATGTAAAATATGTGTAAGTTTAGAATAATGTTTGATACTCTTTACACACCTCACGATACACCTCATTTCTAAGGATGTAATTTATATAAGGTATAAGGTATATAATAATATATCTCTAATATTTTGTTATTGTTGATCGAATATAAAAAAAATAATCTGATGACAAATTTTCCATTGAAATATTTAAGATGATTGTTAACAGGAATTAGTTCCAGAATTTTATGATGTCGAAGCGAAAGGGGATTTTCTGGTAAACAAATTCGAAATAGACTTTGGTTCCCGACATGATGGTACCAAAGTGAATGACGTAGCGCTACCTCCATGGGCGAAATCTCCCGAAGACTTCGTATGTAAGCTGAGAGACGCTTTAGAGTCTAATTATGTGTCCAAACACATACATTTATGGATCGATTTGATTTTTGGTTATAAACAAAGAGGCGAAGAAGCTATTAAGGCTGAGAATGGTTTGTATTTCTAAAGTTTATTATAACGTTGCACTTAAGCTTTAGTCCTTAGTCTTAGTATTTCTAACGAAAACTGTGACGTGTTCATATTAAAATAAACATTAAAGTCGTAAAAATATTTCATAAGCTGAACGAAATAATAAAATTGAATATATTTATATTCAATTTTGTAGTCAAGTGAAAATTGACTTCACAGATTATTAATCAATTTGAAATAAATCTGCAATTTGTTAAATATTAATACATTTCGTGTTCGTGCTTAGATACTTTGTTGCTTTCAACGCTGTGTGCTTAATATTCATCATATGGTTTAGGCTATAAAGCATTCCAAATGTGAATGAATTTAGGGTATTTAAATATAGGTTACACAGTAGTAAAAGTAAATATATTACTATTATGACTGATTCAGTGGTTCAATAGTTCGCCTTACTCACTGGTGGGCCGAGGGTTGTGGGCTAGATTCCACATCAGTCAAACATTAGTGTGCGTCATGATAATCGCCTTATCGTTGCCGCGGCTGGTTACTCCCAGAGTCCTGATTGCGCAGGAGCCAGTCATCGTTGACGCCTTAGACATCCTAGTCCTTACGGATTCATCAGATCCAATAACTTTTGCATTAGACGCCTTCAACTCTAACACCAGGAGCAGGCTTAGGGACCCCGGTAACCGCACTCGTCGAACTCGGCAAAGAGTTCGACGTGCAAGCTAATCCGTTCATCAGACTGCTGAGTTTCTCGCCGGATCTTCTCAGCGGGTCCCGATTCCGATGTGGTAGTAGATTCATTCGCGAAGCAGTTGCTCTTGAGGTCTCCTTCGGAGGCGCTCGGGCAGCTGCTAGCAAATCCCACCCCTCCTGGCTGAGCCTTTGCTCGCCCACCTGTCGTGGTGCAACTGGAAAGGCTTTCAGGCCACCAGTAATCCTCTAATCAATAGTGTGGTCTTAGTTACGGGTTAGAGGATCGTATGTGACTAGTCATCTCCGGTTATTGTTAATACTAATTTGATAATTTTCCTCACGCAGTATTCCACCATGTATGCTACGAAGGTTCGGTCGATTTGGAATGCATTTACGATATGAACGACAGACACGCTCTGGAAGTGCAGATTATGGAGTTTGGTCAAGTTCCGAAACAACTGTTCACGAAGCCGCACGTCCGAAGAATCTCGCCTCAGATCGCCAAGCCCATGTGCTGCGAAATGAACCGGAGCTATCGAATCGAGTGCATTGACGTTATAAGGCTGCATAAAGAGTCGGTTACGTGTGTTGTCCGTCAATCGGAAAGGATTATTTCTGTTGGAAGAGACGGGACTTTGAAGGTTTATGATGCCGAGAAGAGGAAGCAGATTAGAAGCGTGGCTCTGTCGCCCACGCCGTTGAGTTGTTGCGTGATGGTTGATAATAACGTTGTCGCCGTTGGAGCGTGGGACAATGAAATGTAAGGTTTCAATTTGTAATATTGAAAAATTAGAAAAAGTTAATACAGGTATATAAATATTGGTATAACTGTTATACTAAGTTTATATGGTATTGCAAAACTTTATACAAAATAAAAAAAAATCCTGGTTCCGTTATTAATCCTGAAATAAATAAACAAGGGCTCTGATCATGTCAGAGGAGTATAACTACTCATAGACACTACAACGTGAATGCCGGAACTCACTTTGAGACATGGCGAATTCTTAATTGAATTGTCTAAGGGTTATTTTCCTTTTAATCAGAACGCATAGACTTTCACAGTAGAACTAGGCAGGGTTTCTACTAACATATTAATTGTAATATTTTCATTCATTTTTGGCGTCTATTTAAACATCAATAACAATGTAATTCTTGCATATTAATATGTCTATGTATCTCTTCAATTTTTTTTTCTCAAAAGACTTCATAAGTAATGAAATCTCAAATTTTAAGGTGGTTTGTGAGGTTGCACGAACTGGAGCTACCTACCGTCGTACTCTGTGGAAAATTAGCCAGGCGCTCTTGAGTTGATGAGAACGCTTTTTAATCTTTTTTTTGAGGTTTTATTGCCTTGTAACGAGAACCTTAAGCCACGTTTTGTGTTCTCTTAAAATGAAAAATGATATGAAGCGAAATGAGATGAAATTGATTATTTTGAGACTATGAGCAAAATAGGGATGGAATCAAAATTATAGTCTCAATAGAGCTGTGGTTGGTTATTTACCAAGACTATTTTAAACAACCCGAGTAGCTATATACAGTGGTTTTGTCTCATTTTCCTACATTTGTACAATTTCGCATATTAATATAATAGTAATTAACAAATAAAAAGTAAATTAAGAAAATAAAACAATTCATACAACTACGCTCTTCGCATGCCCATAAGTGTATAACCGCTTTTTAAAATAGGGCTTAATTCATAAGATATTGACAGTTGGAAAATTCTTCATAAAAATGTTTATTTTATTTTTCAGATACCTATATGACGTGGAGTACGGTCGAGTTGTGGAAAGTTTTCGAGCTCACGATGATTCTGTCAGTTGCCTCACGTGGCTGCATAAAGGTATGAAATAATCTATATATTAATACGTGAAGCAAAAACTTTGTATCCCTTTTTACGAAAATTGCGCGAACGGAGGAGTATGAAATTTTCCACACTTATAGAGAGTATAGAGAAGAAGTGCATAGTGCTAATATTTTTTTTAAAATAATGCATAAAAAATACATTAAATCAATAAAGAAAACATTACACACACTACATACCATGTATTTGACGCACACACACATGCATACTATTTATTGTCAAACTTTTGTTCTTGACGTCTGTTGTCAAATTGAGAATAGATTAAATATTGTTTGTCTTTATTAATATTTTTTTATAGTGTAGCCTTGGCGAAATTTGTGATTATAGAAGTATAAAATACAATCATAATAGTGTTCAAACTTATTATACAATTTCAATTAATTATAGTCGAATTTCGACTACTGCGGGACCTCTAGTATATAGAATTTAATAAGGGTGACCATACCAACAAAAAAAAAAACCGAAATCTAAATGTAAAATATGTTGCTAAAAGAGTTAGTTATACATACGACACAATAGCGTGTTTGTTTTACTTATTGCCCATCGCGGAGGTCGATCATATGTACGACAAATGAAATAATTTGCGTAGTTACTGGTGGTAGGACCTCTTGTGAGTCCGCACGGGTAGGTACCACCACCCTGCCTATTCTTGCCGTGAAGCAGTAATGCGTTTCGGTTTGAAGGGTGGGGCAGCCGTTGTAACTATACTGAGACCTTAGAACTTATAACTCAAGGTGGGTGGCGCATTTACGTTGTAGATGTCTATGGGCTCCCGTAACCACTTAACACCAGGTGGGCTGTGAGCTCGTACACCCATCTAAGCAATAAAAAAAAAGCTGCAACGAGAATATTATTTGTCAAAATTTAAATGTATTGGTTAAACTATTGACGGTTGATTATTTTAATTGGTAGGACATCGTAAGACGCGTGAAATCTATCTATCTGCTACAATGCTACATAAAGATCATGATTATTATTATCAAGACGGAAAATGAATATTAATCAATTTTGGTTTGTTAAAATCAAATATTACACGTAATATACTATCCGTCTTGAATTTTATGGTAAATAATCAATAAACGAAGAACGAATCAAGAAACGAATAAACGAAATCAATATACTTTAGAAATCGTATTTTTATGAAAAAAGTTTTATCGTAAATAATAAAAAAAAAACTTCATATTTTTAATCACGTATATTCACTCCTATTGGGCAGATGTTAGAAAACTTAGATAAATCTGCTCTAGATTACCTGGCTTAGGCTACATTGTTGATCTGTTTGTCAATTAAGGTAATGTCTTTTAGGTAAATCCTGTTAATCACAAGTATTCAATGATTTCAGAACGTCTTCTAATATCCGGCGGCTGCGACGGCGTTGTCCGTGTGTGGGGTAATATTGGAAAGACCGGACAAGCACTCCGAGGTCTCAAAATGGAATTCGATCACGACGGAAAGATAACCTGTTTGACTCACAGGTAACTGTGTGCATATGCAAGTGTAACCGTTTCTATATCGAAGATGTTTTACAGAGAAGATTTAAAAAAAATAAGCTTTATATATATAAGCACCGAATAACAGCATTTGTATCGCCCGACTATTGAGCGTAAAGTAGTCGGTGGAAGATCTGCTCGTGGTGATCCCACACTTACGCCCTCACCAGTTCTCTGGAAAGTAATAATGTATCGAAAAAAAACTATAAAAGTGATGTTTTTTTTCCCTACCTATGCTGATAGCCTTGAGAGGCTATTTCAGCTTAGCTCTAACGTTTGTAGGTGAGCTCACGGGGCTCAACCGGAGAGTTGTAGCAAGAGCCGTGCTTCGCAGAATCTACCACCGGATCGGAAACGCGACCCACTGAGAAGATCCGGCGAGAAACTCAGTGGGCTAATTTTTCTCTATTAACGCGAGTGAAGCCGCGGCTTTAAGCTACTATGCCCTTTTTACTACATTATACTAAATCACCTACCATTATTGAAATTTATAATAATCACCAAGTGTTTTAAGCACATTTCTGAATGATAACGAAATTAGTTTTTAAACGTTTTAAAATAGAAAAACGCCGATGACAGTGTGTAGTTAGAGTTATAGTAGTGTGGTATATGTGATGTACATACACAGATATTTTTATATTATGATGTATAATGTGGAAATGGCGTTATTGGATCCATGTCCCAAAGCAATAAAAAAAAAAAAAAAAAAAAAAAATACGTATATGTAGTATGGGATTTAGCCCAATCCCATTTGGTCGGGTTTGGTTGCAAGCGAGCGATAAACACACAAAATCTATTATAATTCACACGACATATAACCTAATGTTAAATAAACCGGAAAACCTCTTAATCATCTCAATTTTTTATTACCAAATAATGGTGGGATACTTTTATTTTTATTTCAGACGACGTCGACACGAAGTTGATATAATAACGGGCACTTCGGACGGTGAACTTTTCATATGGAGTTTGAATAATAAAGGTCTGGTTGCCAAGTTCTCTGCTCACCCTTCCGAGATCACCTGCGTTTGCTTCGTACTATCCGCAGATAGGATTGTCACGGCCAATACGGAGCGAGACATAACTGTTACCGATCTCAGCGTTCTGCATTCGGTTTGTATATAGTAATTTAATTCAATTATTTTTAATTGCCTACGCGCAATCAATATATGCGGTTTTTTTTAATAGAATTATAAATAGTGTAAGAAAAAATGATATAATTGGAAAAAAAAGCGTGTGGTGTTTTACAGGATATTATCAAAATAACCCTTCTACTCATATCTGTTTATAAAATATAACTACTGATATAGTAACCGGCAAACATCTTGAGCAAATGACCTTGACTGCGCAGAATCGAATTTTAGGTCACTTTGGTGGTGAGGGTGAGGCGCGACGGCAGGGGAAATCGTATCGAGCGCTTTATTGGTAGATCAGTCGAACCTTGCGTCCCGCACCGCGCCCTCATTCCGCTTGCTCCCAAAAGTACGCTTGCGTACAGTGGAAAGTTATTATATTATTAAAGTCTATCGTTATTAATCGTTAAGTTATTTGTTATAATTGAGTCGACTATTATCAAAGGCGGCAATCTGACTTTTGGACAATGATTGGTAAATCAGAAAAACGAATTATTTACTTTGTATTCCATTGGCAGTCACAAAACTCTTCGGAACGACATCTTAGATAAATAACAGGTTAACTATTAACCTTTATTTAATGCAGGTTTTGAACCGTATTCTTTGAAGGAGACGATTATATTCAAATCAATCTGTATTGACATATCAATAACATTTTTTTGTCCAAATGTACAGATTGCCGCCTTTGATAATAGACGACTCAATTACTTGTGGACTTTGTTGCCATTGCTATTTGTTGAGTGTTTGTTGATTTTTTATAAAACATACACTATGCCGCGACAAACCGGTGTAGTATTCAAAAGAAAGGGTAGAAAAATTGTGTACGACGTATATTGCTTCATTATAAAACAGGGGAAGAATGATATGGAAAAATTAAAACAGACTTCGGAAGTAACAAAACCATCAGTGAGGACTGTTAGGTGCATTATTAAGGAAGCTAAAGGCTCTGGCTTGCTCGCCGTGTTTCGGACTCCGGGTAAGAAAAGATCAGGGAAGAAGAAAGTTACCGGAATGGATAGTTTCGTTCAATCTGTAATAAAAAGATGTAATCATAATAACTACATAACAAGCAGCGAAACTCCGTACCGTAGAAAGGCTTCGAAAAATTTAAAGAAGATATAAATTTTAATGGCTCGGAATGAAGCTTACGACGAATTATGAAAGAGCTAGGCTTCAGATGGAAAAAAAGAACAGAAAATAATCGGAAGCTGGTAAATGAAAAAAGTAACATTCGATTACTACGAATCGAATATCTTCAAAAAATAATTAATTATAGACAAAAAAGAAGACCGAATCGACCGAGTTGTAAACTACACCGATGAGCCCTATGTCGACTAATCACGATGATAGCGACTCGGGTGATGAAAACAGTGATGATGATGATGGTCAAGATTATGATAACGAAAAAAAATTATACAAATACCAGCTTCGCTTCAACTGAACCAAGACCTGGCAACAGCTCTAGTTTTGACTTAATAGAAGGAATATCTATTTTACCCCAAGATTAAATTATTACAATTATTAACCTACATTTTTTGTTGATGTTCTAATAAATATATAAAAAAATACATATGTTGATTTTAATAATTTAATTGCATTATGACGCAGAATAAATAATGTTTTTGCGCGTGAGTGTACCATGCGCAAACTTACCCCCACTACGTCAACAAATGCTCAAGAAGTTTGCCGGCTATTATACCATGCACCCCACGCTTTTTTTTACAATAAAATCATTTTTCTTACACTATTTTAAATTCAAATTTATTAATATTTATTTTCTATTTTTTAGTTGGATTTTCTATAAAAGCGTATTTTGTTAGTTTTTTTAAACTATTATTTTTCATTTTTTAGTTTTATTTAAATTTTTTCAATATTTTTTTCAATTTTTTTCAATTTTTCAATTTTTAAATATTGAATTGTCATCGGTTCTTAATAAGTATACCAAACTTCGAGTTAATCCGACGTTTTGAAGGGGGTCAAAAGCATGTTCAAATATTACGTTACATACTAACATACAATATACGTCTGAGGCTAATAAAAGCGTATTAATTATGATTGGCGTAATTACTGGTGATAGGATGTCTTGTGAGTTCGCACGGGTAGGTACCATCACCCCGCCTATTTCTGCCGTGAAGCAGTAATGCGTTTCGGTTCGAAGGGTGGGGCAGCCGTTGTACTGAACTGAGACCTTAGAACTCATGTCGCAAGGTGGGTGACGGCATTTACTTTGTGTATGTCTATGGGCCCCGGTAACCACTTAACACCAAGTGCGCTGCGAGCCCATCCACCCATCTAAGCAATAAAAATAATTAAGAAACATTAATGTTGTTATAAACCAGCTATTGCAATTTTGTTTCGCTTTGTGTGACGTGCAGAGTAACGAAATTTTCACGTATAACACTGTTTTATTTCCAACCAGGTCTACCAGAAGAAGTTACCGGATATCGGCAGGTCGCTGTACTGGGACGGTAATAGTTTATTGTGGATTGGCGGAGGGTCCGGCGTGCTCCGACAATGGAACATGCTCACCGTCGCACAGAACGCGGAGCTGAATGCACACGACGGTACGTATTCATACTGGCGTAGTGAACATTGCGGTAGAAATTACCACGGGCGTAGTGCACGTGGCGTATTTTTTTTTTATTACCTTTGTAGGCAGACGAGCACACGGCCCACCTGATGGTGACTGGTTACCGTCGCCCATGGACTTCAGCAATGCCAGGGGCAGCGCCAAGCCGCTGAGTACCGCTTAATGCTCTCCACAAGCCTCGTTTGAAGAAGGACATGTCATAGCGCTCGGGAAACACCGTGAGCTCATTCCATAGCCGGATGGTATGTGGCAAGAAAGACTTCTGGAAACGCACTGTGGATGACCGCAGTGGCTCCAGGTAGTATGGATGAACTCTACTCCGGTGGCGGGCGGTGCGATGGTAAAAACGAGATGACGGTATCATCTCGAACAATTCCTCAGAGCACTTGCGTATCGTATTCGTTACTAGTGGCGTAGTGTATGAATTAATTTGATTTATTTTAAATTGACCAGTACTATTTTTGGATGATGAGTGGTATAACTGACTTATATACCAATTTCATGTAAAATCTTCTGCAATAATCTGAATGTCAATTATTTGTTACAGGATCAATAAACGATATTTATTTCGATGAGGCCTCGAACACATTGTTAACAGCCAGTGAAGATAGAACAGTTAAAGTGTGGAAGTTAACACAAGCGTCTTGACGATCAATTTGTTTTTTTTTTGTTCAGTATTATTATTTTTTCAATCTGATCTTATTTTAATTAAGACTAAATATGTGATATTTTGATGTATTTAATAGGTATATTTAGAAATACGAATTAAATAAATAATGAATAAGTTTTTTGTGTCTTTTTTATGATGTTTCTGTCAGTGGTTGTTGTTTAAGTCTATCGGCACGATTATCTATAACGAATTGGAATTTAAAAAACATCTGGTTGGTTTTCTGGATTCAATGCGATCCCTAGTCAGTTGCTGATTCCGAATTCATAGATATCTGCCTCAGTTATCACTCAGTCAGAGCTAGATTTGGTAATTTCTCTCCAAGGTGTTTCTTGAGTACGTACTTTGACATTTTATTCAATGGTGATATAAAAAAACTACGTGTGGCACTCGGAGACTGCCGCGGTAAAGCTATTGCATAGCATTTTTTGTCAACTTATGCAATTATAAATCGACAATAATAATTTAATATTAAAACAACAATAAAATAAGATCCGGCGTGAAACTCAGTGGGTAACTTTCAATGAATTCAATGAATGCGGTTGGTGGAGGGGGCAGTCTTTGAAACCGGAGTTCATGAATAGTTCGCGGCTGTGAGAGGCAGGATGGTATTGGCTGCATCGGGCCCGTGAAACAAATACCGTCTGTATTTTGTTATCAACCGTCAGCTCGACTTGGAAACAGGAAACTGATGTGTTTTGTGCATTGATCTTACTAAACGTTAAGAGTGCACTGGAATTTGTGTATTGTGAATAATCTGTATTTGTAATAGTGGAAATAGAATTCGTGATACGCAAGCAATGTCTCACCATTCATACTCAACTGCCGGAACGTCAGCCTTCGACAAACGCGGGAAGCGTTTTCCACACTTCAATCATTTGCTGTTAACTGTATATATGGGTACCTGATTAGAAATCGAATGCAGTATACTTGGTAAATTAGGCGATAGGAAACGTTATGTACAAGCGTAGACAAAACTGGCCCGCCAATTACCGTCTGAAATTTTAACCCTATGTTTCAAAGCGAGCGTCCTAATTTAGTTCCTGTGGTGGTGACGACACAGTCTTATTGATTTTCACTTAAAAAAATATGATATAATGATAATTTATACCTAATTTATAGATATTATATAAATTTAAATGGAAGTCATAATTGTGTAGTTTAAAGTTAAATAAAATTATTAAGGCGAAAATGAAGTCGTGCCCTATCTGGTTAGAGGAGATCATAGATGTAAATGCTGCCACCCTCTATGAAATATGAGGTCAAAGGTTCGATTTTGAATTCGAATCATTGTTCATTCACGAAGAAGCTGCTCTTGAGTTGTTAGGTCTCCTTCGAAGGCGTTTGGGCAGTTGTTAGCAAATCGCACCCCTCCTGGCTGAGACTTTGCTCGCCCACCTGTCCTGGTGAAACTGGAACGGCCCCCGGGCCACCAGTAACACTTCAATCCAAAAAAAAAAAAGATTTTGAATCAAATCGTATTACTTATCACTGTCACCCTTCATATTATAGATCTTGAATTTTATGCTTTTGATAAATCTTTAACGTCGTGGCAATGTATAAACAGATAATATAACGCTGACTGTGATTTCAAGGCCAATGTGATGTAATTACAATTTCAACACAAGGAATTTTTGATTTCAAAATGTTTCTTTCATTTATTTAGAAATAGTAGATAACGTCAAGGATGGAATTTTTCGACCTTGTGCTTTGTTTACCTCTAACCTTTCATATTTATAGTATACGAGGTAGGTATTTATGGTAGGTAGCGGCTTGGCTCTGCCCCTGGCAATGCTGACGTCCATGAGTGACGGTGACCACTTACCATCAGGTGGGCCGTATGCTTGTCTGCCTACAAAAGCAATAAAAAAAATACGCGTAGTAAGATTAGATCCAAGCGAAACTTATTTTTATAATAACAATGCATCTAAAAACCTTAACTTATAGGTAGGTACCTGTCGTTTTATTTAGACGTGGACCGCATCGTTTTTACACAGTGACGTACAATTTTTTGTTCAATCGATAAGGTAAAAATATGTACAGACGAGAATGTAATTCTTACTTTAAGTAATAAGTACTTATTTGAATCTGCCTCGTAATCGTGGCCTACTACCACTACTACATGTTAGCCCGGATACACTTCAAATGCATTTACTGATACCCCGGATTTCAGATTCAACTTTTTCTTATAGAATGATCACTTAGTTTTTCTGCGTATGGATAAACTTTATTCTACACGAGCAGATGTGTTAATAGCCGAAATGATGTTCTTGAAGCCATCGCCATAAACAATAGCACATTGTGTTGTGTTCATCCATCATGTGATGTGTACATTTGCGTTCATCCCGCGTGCTTGCTGGCAATTTTACTTTACTTGCTGGCACGCGGGAGGAAATGTCCTACTTTTCTCCCGCGGTGCACATACTATTTTTTCTCCTACCGGGCCGAAAGTTCGTGGAGCACCAGCGAAGCCCCGGTGGGGTTCTGGGGCGAAGCCCTGGTGGGGGTAGGGGGGCGGAGCCCCCATTCTCGTAAAAAAACCATTTTACTGTTTTTTAATTTTTAAATAAACTACTGAACTAAACTAATTGAATAGGAACTGTCTGATGAACTCATCTTTGTTTAATACTTCACTATTTTATTGCCTTTTGTTTATTTCACTTTTACACTAAACACAATATTGCAAATTACCCGAGCACAACAATGGCGGAGAATTTTAGGTGCGTGAGAGCAGACGTAGACACTAACGCGCATGCGCACTTGTCAGTACCCAGAGAGGAACAGTTACACTTTCTCCCCTGTACAGTGGGAGGAAAAGTTACACTTTCTCCCATGTACAGCGGGAGGAAAAGTTAGACTTTCTTCCCTGTACAGCGGGAGGAAAACTGAACTTTTGGCGTAGGTAGGAGAAAAAATTAAATAACGTGAGGGTTCTACTTTAACGTTAAAAATATATCTAAATAGAAACTTAGTTGACAAAGTACTAAACATAAAGTGTGCCACTATGCTTTCAGTTTATTTGAAAGCAAAACAGAGAATAAACTGAGTACATATACAAACTAAACTATAGAATGCGGAAAACATTATTTTATTGCTAAACTAGGCAACGCTACTTTTCGTTTTAGTGATTTCATCAATACAAAGCGAATTCCGCTTAGGCCTGTCCTCCGCGCTCTTTCGACATCGTCATTTGATTTTAAGTGTACATTACAGGTAATTGAATAGAATCGATTAAAATAAAAACGTTAAATGTAAATTGTGATTTTCCTAGTATTATCGATGTGTTAGATTTAAGGTACGGTAATAATTTATTTATAATTAAATTTACATTTTTTTTATTTCTAAGACTTAATTTATATTTCAGGCTACAGCACCCTTCCAACTAAATGTTATAAAAATAAATGAGAGTTATTGTCTCCTAATTGTATAATAATTATGGGTGTGGTTTGTAGACATTTTGCACATGTGATGTAATTATTTTAAAATTACTCGTATTTTAATAAAATGTTAATAATAAGAGGACGTTTATTTAATTGAAAAAAAGTATTTTATGAGTAGAGAATGATTAGACTCAGAATACAATAATTCTTGTGTACATTGCTTTGGTATTGATAACAGGAAATAAATGCATTTAATCAAACGTTAGTTATCGGAACTACATTTAAAATATTTCCGTGTTTATGAAGCTTGTTGAATTGACAATATGATTTATAATGTGCGATGAAAGTGAAGTCTAAAAATAAATAAAACGGAGTACTTATCTTCAAAAACCGTTTCATGACTCCATTTTGGTCAAAAGTACACGGCTCTAGCTATTACTTTCGTATAATCTATCTACTACTACGAGTAGTAGGTATCCTCGCTTCGTTACCTACTTCTCGCTTCCTATTAATAGTATCTTAGTAATAGTTAGTCTATTAGTAATTATTAATAGACATTAACTGTCAGTTAATTGGTTTTGCAGACTTATTTCTTCCAGCTCAACTCGCCTTTATTCTATCGACTTTTCAATTTTCTATTCAATGTAATATTAATATATTTGGAAAAAGCAAGCCATGTGTTCTTTTTGCTTGATCCTCCCATTGGTATACATCTATTTTGAGTCGGTGGTAATATTACGACGACTAAAAAGCGCTTGTGAATACTTGCTTTAAATAGTAAATATTTTATAGTTACCAACCATTTCTGGTGCGTAGCGGGTTCTGATTTGTAGGGTAAGACAGCAATTGCACCAAGCATTTGACTTAAGTCACAACGTTGGTAGCAGTATTCATGATGGAGCTTCTACAGGCTCATCTTAATGTAAGATAGTTCGCAATTAGAGTAAGAAAGGTACAGTTCCTCGTTGGTTTGGCTGGTAAGTCGTACTGTTGCTATTTTCTATTACTGTGCAGGTGGCAAGACCTACATCGCATTTTTCATTAAGTTGTTACCGAAGCAAGAAGATAATAGGTAAATGTCGCCACCCTCCATTGAGGTATGAGGACATTTTTTTCCTTAACTATTCGCTGGTAGTCTAAGGGGTTATTCCATCTATGCCTGGAAGAATAGGAGAGCTCACGGGCTCAATCTGAAATAATTTGATAACACTAGACCTAGTAAGAGCAGTGCTTTGCAGACTACCCTCGGATCTGAGAAGATCCGGCGAGAAACTCAGTGAGCTCTCTCAATTTTATAACATAGTATCTATTGTAATTTCTTCGGTTTTCGAGAGCACTACGAGAACGACTTTTACGGTATAATCCCGCGTTTTCATTCCACGACTCTGAGTCGAAGTCGTCCGTGACCACGAACACAAAAGTTTTCGTAACGTCTGAAATAATATCTGGACTATAAAAAACGAGATTAAAAGAAGTTTTAATTAATATATAGGTACCGTAAAATGGGGCGATTAGGGACAAATTCCAACTTTATGAGCAATTTTAAGGTAGTTGTTGATGTATATAATGCTATATCAGGATCAAAATGGTTGAGTCTTGGGGGCATCTTTGTTGTCTAATTTAAAATTATGCAACTAGCATTCCAGTTTAAGCAAAAAATGCAAAAATAGGTGTAATCCCTATTTACCCGAAAATTGCGGTTAATTGGGACGAAATGAGAAATTTGCTAGGGTTGGCACTACTTTTATTTTTATATATAGTTTTAATTTATTTATTTATTTAGTTGCACCAACAAAGTGATCATCAATAAAAAAAATTGAAAAACTGACAAAAGTACATGGCAGACATCACCTCAATTATAGGTGCAATCGACAGTGCTGATATTTCTATCTGGGTTAAGAGATTAGGTGTGTCGGTTATTCCATGGATTAATCAGATGAATACCCCCACTCTGAACAAATATTAAATATTTTATTATGTATTACTTAGACATTTTTGTCCACCTTGAGATTTCATTGATCTTGTTACATGTCTCTGCAAAATCGACTTACTTATATTAAATTGCTTATCTATTTCAACTAAAGACTTATTCCCAATTTCGCTTCGAATAAACCAGATTTTTACCAACAAATTTAAAAAATATTGTTATAACTACATAGACAACCCTACAAACCTGTACCTATTTATACTTAGGTCGTTTCCATTTCACGTATTCTCATCCCAATTGACCCCTTTTTCGTTGTTATTTGTACCTAAGACGTCCCCAATATCCCCAAAAACAACAGATTTTTACATGTATTTTTATTTAATCAAATACTTTAAAACCAATAACAACTGAGACTTAACTTTAATATATATGCTGGTTCAAACACTAAACAACGTTTATAAATCATAGTCGTCTTCTATTATTATCAAATAAATAAAAGAGAGCAAAGTTTCTAGCACTAAAATAATTACCACCACAGGAAGTTAATTTGAAACGCGATTTTTTATAAGTTAGCAGCTATTATCATGCATATTCAGATTTGTTTTGTGAACTTTCAACATTCTACTATTAAACTACAAAACACGGAAGATTTTGCAACGAATATAAAACTTATATTGAGCGTCGAAAGATTTTCCCGGTTTTTTCCCGATTCGCCTCTCAATCCCTAATCGCCCCATTTTACCGGTACCGGCTGTTCAATCCTTCAAACGGGAAGATATTAATGGTGCGGGCTCAAAATACATACCAGTAAAAAAAATACTTAATTGTTTTTTTCGTCTGTTAATTACGTTTTTTTTTTTTTTTTTATAAAACTGTTAATTACGTCAACGAAAGCTCGATATACCTATCCGATCCTTTTATACATGTAATTATTTTCGATGTTAAGATAAATTATGGAATAGTTATCAAAAGGTATAGGTACTCATCGTCATATCTTTGACACGAAATCTATAAATGAAAACCGTAAACACGTATTCATAAATGCCAAATTAATTGCCTTCAGCATTACAAGTGTATGAGCACCCAAGTGAAAATGAAAATAAAAAGAAATACGCATTTCATGTACGACATGGCTCAGACGCGCTATTGTTGTAGTCCCCGGGGGGCGGGCAGGCGACGACTGCGTGTGGGGCTTGTTAAACCTACCTATTTTCCACGTCGACACGGGTATTAAAGTATTATTATTTCAAGAACATTTTTTTTATTCGTGATTGTGCCATATTAGAAAAACTACCCCTTCTGTATCTTCGCTCCCATATTGCAGAAAATCGTAATGCAGTTTGTTGACTCTACCTATCGATTTTAGGCATTAGCAAAACCGGGGAGCTGCATAAGAAGTATCACAAATTATAGAACAGTTTACCTATAGTTGCTTATTATTTAAAAACTTGTGTACTTATTTGTTGAGAGTACCTACAAATCCTGAATCTAATCAAATTAATTTGACTATAAGTTTTATTCAAACTCATTTTATTTTATTCGAAAAGTAAAATAAAATATAAATAAAAGCCAGCCCATGTATCAGCAGTATTTTCTTCAACAATACTTGAGTCGCAAAGCATTGTGTTCAAAAATAAGTAGGTATGCAAATTTATATTTTTGTAGTCACTGGGTGGCTTTTACTGTTTGCCGAGATTGCGGCACGGATTGGAATAATTTTAGTCTTCCATTCTCTTAAGTTTCAAGTGTGCGAAATAGCTACACCAATAGAATTGTTTGAAGAGTACTACCATTACAGCTTCTGGCGACGGTTGTGCATTTGTTGTTTGTGTTATTTATCGAAGTATTGGTCTGTCGCACAATAGGTATATACATAAATATAAAAAGGAAGTGCCGGTTGAGTTTGCTTCGACAGTTTCACTCAGGACTGAGACTCTTCTTGGAGTCGATGTTTAGTTTTACTTTCAATAAGAATGTTCATTGATATCCAAAATTCAACGTCGTTGGTTGACGCCTTCAAAGTTTACATGATTTAAAGTGTTTACCTTACCAGCTTGAGCACCAGGTCACTTGGTAGGTACCTTAAGACAAGAGGTCGTAGTTCGTAATTACGTGTTAAAAACGTATTTAGTTTTTTGGAAACATTCGTAAGTTCCATTCAAGCTAAATGGTAAGCTGTTACTATATGAAAATTCCACCTTAGGTCTAAAGCTCAGCAACAGAATTCCCTGTGCATTTTGAGGAACGGTAAGAGTAACTTTACATTAAGCGAACCCTGATATATCTGTCAATCAGTATTATTTCCTTTTAATCAGTAATTTTTATTTTCACTATTCGAATCAAAAGATAATATGATATAAAGATAATATAATATTTGAGGGTTTTGAATACGGTGTAAGAGAATCGTTAACAAAGTCGAAAATGGAATCATATTTACATCTAAAGCTACTTCTATGGTTTTATCTTGCGTTTTTTATTGTCATTATATTATTATTATTATTTCTGACATGTCACGGTTTGCGGTTCGCGTAAAAAGCTGAGATAAAATCGTAAAAGTAGTCTGCGACTCGTGAAATTCGTAGAAAATACAATATCATATTCTGCCTAGGCCCAAATTTTAATAGAAAAAAATTAGCTCTTTGTGATTTTAAAGTTCCTATTTTGACAATTTAACTAAAGCAAAGGCTTTTTGGGCCCCAGTGTGACACGAAACAGTTGAACACACGTGTCAACTGAATTTCATTGTGGGTGATAATATCACGATTTGTACACGTACAGTGTATACACCCAAAAAAAAAACTAATTAAAAAGTCGCCCACGAATCAAAACTAAGACATGTTCACTCCCCAAAATTCTCAGGAAAAAACTAATTTATGCTTCTTTGAATCCAGTGGAAAGAAAATCTGTCTCCCAAATTTATACATTATTATATACCTACATAAATTATTTTTAATACAGCTAGTCCCGGAAATTTGTATTCAGAGGTGCCTAATGAATCTGCTCGGATATAAATAAATGCAGTGAATCTCCCCGATTACAGACCTATAAATACTTCAAAATAAGTGTTGCATGGAATAAATAAAGACAAACAACAAGAGGGAAAACAAGATTGACCTCGAAAACACTATCTTCAACTTACGCTTTATCTTTATCCACGACCCTGAAGGTGAACTAAGAAATCAATTTCCTATTATTAAAACTTCTCAAATGTCTCAAAGCGGGTGGAGTTCACAGAACTCTAAAAACAACTCTGAAACAATTTGCTATCACCCCTTTTGCTTTTGTTTTCATGTTGCAGCACATCGCCCAGTTTTCAGTCGGTGCCGTTTCATTACTATATTATATAGTATATATATAATAATATGTAGTACTCGGCGCCTTACTGTACTTACTCTTGTCTTGCATGTAAATGTCTGGCCTTCAGACCGGGACTAATATCCTAGTTAGAATTTGTGTATTGTGGAAAGTGAACTTAATCAAAACTAGAGTTGATTTAAAGGCATTGATGTCTTTATGTGTATGGATTCCGATATACACTAGATGGTGTGGGCGTGAGTACGCTTGTTCATCTATATTCTATACCATTAAATAATCTCTGCTACATTTGTTGTTCAGTTAAACATTAGCAGGATAATTATTTGTGTTAAAACTTATAAAATCTCCAATGGTATGTTTTAAATATCGTAACGAAATTGAAGTCAATACATTTTGCCTTTTTTTGGCGTGCTATTTGGACATAAGTAGATTGTGGAAAAAATACAATAAGGTTTGGTGTTTATAAACAAAAATAAAAAAAATACTAGGTATAGTTATCAATTATTAATATAGTCAAAATTTCAATAACACGATAAATCAGTAAGACGAATAAGACAACAAGTATTTTATCTACACAGTAACAGATTCTACCATTGTTTTTTTTATAAGTTCTCCAAAATTATCGGCAGTCTCGGTAGTATTGCTTTCAGCGGGGGGCTCCGGAGCCTGAGATCTGGTGTCTGAAGCATCCTGAGTGGTTTGGTCAGATTGATCCAGGTTAAGTAACGTATTCTGGCTGAACCAGTTCTGATCGTTATCTACAGTTTGCAACTTATTATTAGATTGATATGGCATTGTTGTTAAAGTAGTATAATGAGAATCGGTTTTACTTTCGGCGCTTACATTTTCCGTACCAGTTTTGTACATTTCGTAGTTATTCTGGCCCATTCCGTGATATGCGGCTTGATTATAATCGTGCATGTTGTGGTTTTGTTTGTGCAAATAATCCGGTACATACATGTGCCCGTAATGGCTGAACATCGTCATTTGTGAATTATGCGCGAACTCCTCGAAACTAGAAGCTGAAAAACTTTGTAATCCTTTGAAGTGATGTGTTTCTGCTGTGTGTTGATCATATGCATAATTCATATCACAAGGAAACCTGTGTATGTTTGAAGTCGTATCGAATCCCATAGGATTCGTAGCGGAGTAAGGTGGGCCCTTTCCTTGTATTATGTTCGACGTGTATGCATCCGCGTGATGATGCTGATGATGAGGATTACTACTTTCATAGCTAATTATGCCATTTTCATGAATGCTTCCAGGATTGCAGTTATGATTGCTGTAATTAAAAGATAAACCATCTTGCATATTTCTTTGTGTGTTATTGCAGTGAACATTATTGTAGTTCCCAGAATTCACACATGACTCGACTTCTATTCTTGGTGTCAGATTAACATCACGTAGTAAGCCGTCTTCTTGTCTTAGACAACGTTCCCTTTCGTAAAGATGATTTGTTAAGCACCCGTTTGTGCTATGTGTATCTGTTGTATGTTGCCATTGCTTTTTGGCGGCTTCTTTATTCTCTTCATTTTTCTTTTCCAGACCTATTCTCATGAGGGTCTGAATGAAGTGTGTCCTCACTCTTACTGGATTAAATTCGATACGTCCTGTAGTATTGCCACAACCGTCTCTAGTACATCCACAAGGAAAATTCAACCTGTCTACTTGACACTTTATGCCGGCTAAGCTACACGAACAATTCTCAGGATTACATGATCCTTTACAAGCACAACCACAAAATTCTCTTGACGTCCTGATGTCTCTACATTCGTCCTTTTCGTAACCCTCTATTTTCCTGACACCTGCTGCACGTAAAAGGGCTCGTCTTTGTCTTGTTGGAACAGGTTGTAGGAAATAGTAATTATCTAAATCTAATTCTGACTCAGATATATCACTTGCTTCCTCTTCTGTGTCACTGTCTTCACTTGAAGAAAGCAAGTCACCCTTCAAGGAATTTCGCTCACTTTTCAACTGTTGCAAAATCTGTCTATGCAGTCTTCTTTGTTCTAAAGCGTGTTCCGCCAATGTAAACTTTTGGATATGAGAATGTTCCCATTCCATTCCTAACGTGGAACCACCCTGTGATGGCACACAAGAAAATCCTTGAGCTCTCGGAAAATAAAATACTGTAACATTGTCGAATCTAATGCCTTCTTTTCTTTTTTTAGTTTGAGGTTCATCAGAATTCTCATTGTTGTGTTTTCTTTTGAGGCTGCTTCTGAGAGGTGAACATGGCTGAGATAATTTGGCAGTAGTATTATTTAATTCTTCATCATTATTATCGATAGAGCCAGTTTCTTTTTTGTTATCTGCGTTGTTATCTTCTTTTGAGCAAGGAAGTGAAAGATCAAAGCAAGGTAGATTAGCATCTACGATTGCTTCGGATCCAAACCCTGAGTCACTACCTTCTGATCTATCTTGAATCTCTTCTTCTCTTTCATTGGGAGCGGTGTCTGGAGGTAGACTGCCAAGTGCTGAATCTTCACTATCTGCAGATGCACTATCCGTTTTTATATCATCAATGTCACTTAACGTATCATTGTCATCTATTTTTACCGCATAGTCTATTTTACTGTCACTGCTCTCATAAAAATGAGAGTTACCGTTTGCATTATTTTGTTCATCGTTAGAACTAAGGTCCTCACTATGAGTATCACTGTCACAGCTTTTTTCGTCTCTAAGCACCGGAATTTTTTCTGTTTTTGAACTCGTTTGTCTAAAGTTTTTTTCAAATAGTTTCGATTCATCTTGACTAGCAGATCCTATATCCTCTAGAACGGGCTCGGAAATCTTGATGTCCATTTCTGGAATACAAAAATGATTGTTATAAAAAAAAAACTATAGCTAGCAATGTCTTCTTTCGGATTATTCTCTATGAGTGGAAGTTCTTTAAGTTTGTAAGAAAAAATAGGCGGTGTGTCGTTGTGAATGATACCATGCACGGCACTTGCGTTTGATCGGACAGAGTTACATTATAATCAAACAAAATAATAATTCAAAACCGGTACCTATTTCAAAAGGCTGTGGCCTCGACTGACTTCACTGCTGATATTCGTAGGTCTGCGGTCGAATTTTCCAATCCATCGTAATCACAGATCAACACGCTTACTATCACCTTTCCGTTGAATTCATCAGTACTTTAATAATAAAGAAACTGGACATAATTTATTTCAATTTGGTCACTGTGAACGAAAATGCCACGCAAAATACACTTCAACAAACAACAGCATTAAGGTTCATTGTTAATCACTTCTTTTAGCCAGTCGTTGTGTTTTAACCCTATTTGTTTTTTAACTTATTTGACAGCATCGTTCTTGATATAAGTTTACTTTAGATAATAATAAACGTAAAGTCACTAAATCACTTTTTCTAAATAATTGTGATAAATAATAAAATAGTTAAACAGAACGAAGATAAAATACTCTCGTAGAGGCCACTTTTACTACAATGCAACGATCACTCAGTTCTCACCTCGCGTAATCGCGTTGGACGACTCGAGCGACGCAGGCAAGTTTTTAACCGACGATATAGTAAAACCATATTTTGAGCTTGAACGATGCGCGCATAGAGACCTTCTTAACTTGGCAGCGTTATGGCATGCGTTGTTCGACGTGACGTTGCCCCTCCCCGCACACCGTTCCCCGGCCTTGCGACCCTCCGCACCGCGATTGCCCGCGGAGCTCGCGCAGGCGCGTTTCGTTTATTGTATAGGCAGTGATACCATTCTTTGTATTCAAAGTCCCGTACTTTTCCTTTTTTCTTTCTAGCTTGTATTTTTTTGTGGGCGTTCTTGTTTTACTACCTAAAGCACCGTTCTCTGTATGATCTAATTATATGAGACGAATAAGAAAACGTATTAAGTCGCATTTATTAGTTTCAGAATTTTTTGTCATAAATTAAAATTAATAAACCAAGCTACTTACATAAAATATAAGTTTTGTTTCATATTAAATCGTTTTAATAATTTACATGCCTTTTAATTTTTTATTTATAAAATTTTACGTGAATTTACATTAGCATTAAATTGAATTAATAATATGAAATGATAATTTAGAGACGCGTCAGCCTTAGAGCTTCTAATCTGAATACATATTCTCAAAACAAGAGCTCACTTCACTACGGTTCTAATTGAATATGAAAGTTTGTGATTTTTAATTATAGATCCGCTACGACCATCATAGAAATATAAAGTATACTTTAACAGTTATTGCAAAATAAAGCCGAAACTTCTATGGTATTCCTGTTGTCAAATCTGTGAACACCTTCGAATACTTAACACCAGCGGACCTACAACTAAAATTGTCACATAAAGTGTCCGTGTCACTCTGCGGACATCTATTTATTTCTTCCGCGAAGCATTTATGCTTTCATGTATGACGAAGAGATGTACCTAATTCCAAGTAATTATGGACGTTGTGATTTATACGCGTCTGGTAATTACTTAACGCCAGCCGAGATTAAGACTCTTTTAATTAATCTAATATTTTACAATTCATTTTTCAAACCTATACGAGTATGAAGGCGCAACGTCACTATTTAGTTAACTAAAAATAGTTAAAGTTAACTGTTTCCTTAATGTTGCGTATGTCAACAACTGTTTAAGATTGTGTTCAAGAGAATTCATGACTAAGCTACCACCACTTTCTACTATAAATATGAGTGACTATTGTCGCACAAAACAGGTGCTTTTAGGTACCTCAAGTACCAGTCATCGTTCTTGTCGAACCCGTCGCTTGCGACGAAGGGCTCGGCGAGTCAATTAACCCACAGACACAGCCCATTGAGTTTCTCGTCGGATCTTCTCAGTGGGTCGCGTTTCCAATCTAGTGGTAAATTCTGCGAAGCACTGCTCTTGGTGTGGTTAGTGTTAGCAATCTGTCTGAGTCAGGTCAGGTCTGAGCCCCGTGAGTTCACCTAATTGTTAGGTTATGCTGACATAACCTATCAAGGCTATCAACTTAGGCAGGAAAAAATTTTTCACAAAACATTCCGACTCGAGCAGCCGAACGGAGGGGAGCTCTTTGTTGTTATCGCTGTACAATTGAAATGTAATAAATGGAATTCATTAGAAAAGTGAGTGTTAGTCACTGTTACTATGGAAGACAAGGAGAATGATGAAGAGAATGGTGTCAGCAACGCTGATGTCATCATTTTAAAAACACCATGGAACCAGCTTCTCCGTCATAGTATATAAGTCAGCCACGAGCAACACTGGTATATTTCAAATGAAAAAGCTTTACTTACATTTTTATAAATGTTATGTAAAAACTGCATTCGATGTTTCTAATTAAGACAGCAACCCAGGTTCACAACCTTTTGCTCTTGGGCCAACTCGACAGGTCTCGACCGATATAACAGTATAGGTACTAAAATGTATACCATGCATACCTACCTACTGGAGTTACTTCAGTTACATTGATTCAAATTCGTATCATACAAACATGTCTGTACACATCTGAATTATGTCCCCTTAAAAATAAATTTTAAAACAGGTAGCAGTAGTAATTTTTTGCCGTGAACAGAAAAGTATTAAATTTTTGGAAATAGCCCGAAGTTTTGTAAGCGTCATTACCTTACGTTTTTGTTTACACAAATACCTTCCCGATCGATGTGCGTAAGGTAATCAGCTAAATCTATTTTAGTGTAGCATCTACTAGTACTAAGCTGCAAATATTCCGAACAATACACGTAGGTGGTTGTGACGTCCGAGATCGTCACTACATTAGAGTTGTACAACAAGCGTTCTTCAAATAAATTGGCACTTTACGGCTGCCGACATGGCAGGGCGAGGTGTCGGCTATACGAACCAAGAGGCATGTGTACGATAATCAATAGATATTTTCAGGAGGTTTTCGTAAAGAGCGAAAGCGACGCTACCATAGCGCGTTCTCACTCTCCCCTGTAATTTCGTAGGATAAAGAAAAAATGTAGATATTATTAGGTTTTTCTTATTTCATGACTAAATGTTAGAGATTGTTGACGGCGCACTAGTTCGTTTTAAATAATAGTGTCGTTGAACTATGGCAATGTGTTTCATTCATTCAAGAACACATTGTCCTCAAATAAGTTTGCTTTCGTCCAAAACGTTTTGGATAAATCTAGAACATCAAAACTAAGTCAAAGAAAGTTTTAAAAATAAACGCACCTATTATTGTTATCTTGATATGATATCTTATATCATTTATATATGAATTATAGAACTAACATTGATTTCTTTGTTACCATTTTTGCATATAAAAAATCACTGCCCACTTGATGTTAATTGGTACGTGAAATTGAATTTCGCTGCCCTTAAGCTTGAGGTTGAAGGTCTTAACCAAATAGTGTGTTAAAAACAGTTTTTACTTTTAGAATATTCACAACTCTACAGATCCACAACTATTTTACGGCAGAAATTGTAAAAAGATTCATCAAGTACTCAGAGGGCTAAAAATGAATTTCAATAGCAGCTCATTATAACTATAGAATTAACATTGAGGGTAGTCGATTGACATGTTTATTAATGCGAAAGGCTTAAGAAGAGTTAATATATAACGAAATGTACTGTTTGTAATCTAATAATGTACATATCAAAAATTTAATTGGCTATAGCTCCTAGATACAAAATAGTAAAGTCATTGTTTAAGATTGAGAGGGAATATTTTGTCTCTTCTTCCCTATCGGTATTGGTAACGATAGTCTTGAACATTGACAATTTTTTTTTATGTACACACTTTAATATACTAGTAATGGTATATTTCTGAATAAATTTATTACTATTTGCGGTTAAATAGTTTATGAGACAGAAAAAAAATCAAAATTATTTCACTCCACAAATAGGTAGGTAGTAGTTTTCCCCTTCGGCGCGCACTGTGCGGTACCGTGGGTTTCGTGGAGTCGGAGTGGTGGGGCTCGATGGGGTTTAGTCGGTAGTCGTTCTGCGGGGCAAGTGCTTCGCGCGCCTTTTTCAAGGCGTAGTCTCCTGTGAGAAATTGGGGGAGGTGAAGGACCTCGGCTCTTCTCTTCTCCCCTTCTTCCTCTCAGGAGGCGCCGGAGTCCGACATAACCCGGTCCGTTACCCCCCTCGACCGGGTATCCGTAAATGGATTCCCCAGCGTTAAAAAAAAAAAAAAAAAAAAGGTAGTAGTTTTCCCACTACGAACAGTAGAATTCCGTATTTTTGTCAACAGACTTAATATCGTCGTATACTTAGTTCGGCAATTTTCTCAATATAAAATTATATACACATTTTAAAGACTCGTTGTTAAAACTATATATTTTATTATATTCCGAACTGCCGGCGCGAACCGGTTAGATAACAATGGTCGAGCCGAGTGTTTTTGTTCCCGAAGTCTGTATGCATGTAACGTGTTTTTATCTGGTTTCTAACGGTGTACTTCGAGGCGCGCCTCCACCCGGTCCTTATGTAGCTAGTACTAGGACATAGCTGCCGTACCTAGTACGTACTTACGTATCGGGTGGTTCGACCGCCGCGCAATGCCGTGCCTATATACTTTAGAAGTCGTGTTTACAGTCACATAGTAACCTCAATCAAATCAAACAACGTACATAGTTGTGTTCGGTCATTATATAATGGAAGCTATCAGAAACGCGATAACTTCGATAAATTATGGAGTCTGGGATAAGTTATTAGGTGTAGTACAGAGGGTAACGCTGCGGGGAGACTTGGGTGGCAGACAGGGGGTAGATTAAATTTCGTACCACACAGCTAGCTGCTTCTAGCTCGCTTGTATTCATCACTGTAGGGTTACAATTGCTTCCCTGTGAATTTTACTTCACGTTGCCTTGACGTGTTTTATATGTATCGCGTCTATTTAGCACAAAGAGAGATATTCATTGAGACATATCGTGCTTAGGTATTATTTTACGCGCTTCTCTTTTCCTTGATAGTACTGTTTGCTTTTACAGCAGTAGAAATCAATACCTTTACTTAGATAATTATAGTGTTTCACCGAAAATGGTAAAAGGCTGGTTTCTACAACTCGACAGCAAAAATTCTGCGTCTTGGTGGGAACCTCCTTCTTGCCACCCCCACTCCTCCAAGAACTCGATCAGCTCTCTAATAGTGCCGACGATATCGGTATACCAAAGTCTTTTGCTCGGTCTCTTATCAGTTCAGTTATTTTGTTATTTTGTTTCCTTTTGATCTCTTCGCAGATTGACGCATTGCCGCCGAGTTGTAGAAACCCGGAATTGAGTACTTTTAAATACAGTCAAATATTTTATTTCATAGAAATTGTATATTATACTGGGTACCCAATGTTATTAAGCTCTTGCTACCGCCGCAAACCGTTGCGTGCTTTACAATAGGCGCCACCCCGTCCGCGCGTAGCCGAAATAGCCCCTTAGGCTACCACTGAATGAATAGGTTTGAAAAAGGCGCATATTGAAATATCGTTAAAATCGTACGGAACGCACCGGCATTTATGATTACTATTAATTGTGATGTGTGGCACTCGGGGACTGTCGCGGTAAAGCTATTGCAAAGCATTTTTTATCAACTTATGCAGTTACAATTAGACAATAATAATGTATTAAAACAATAATAAAAATAAGACCACGCTATATTTATAAACATTAACAAAAGCAAAACATTAATTGTCCCCTTCACACTCATAAGCTAGACCGCGTGAGAGAGAGATGGGCAGACTTTTCATGATGCTCATGCAGTGCGACGTCACGCCGCGCGCTTATTCACAAACACTACACCAACGCAACGTGTGAATGTGTTGAACGCGAGCCACATAGTAGGCGTAGTGGGGGTGTCAGGTTATTTGCGTTATGGAATTTCTTGATTCAGTCGCCGCACTCAAGGCCCGCGGTAGAAGCTATGCAATAGCTTAAAAACATAAGGCGAGACTGTGGTCTGATATCACAAGTTGAGAAGCGACATTCACGATGGCTTTGTCGATTCCTTTTATTAGTTTTCGGTTTAATCTATATTGTTATTCAACAAATTTGTCTTCTTTAACGAAAGCATTATGCTGTCCAGTCGTAATTTCTTAAATACATGCACTAGGTGGGCTTTGAGATTTATTCAACCATATAAAGCAGTGCATCTCAAAGATTTTCGTTCCCGTACCCCTTAATAAAACATTGTTTCCTTACTACCTATATTGTATTCCCTTTTACCCCCATATCTCAAAGAACATTTCGTATACCTAGGTGATATGCATATTTTTGCCCTGAGATCATCAGATAGCCTGAAACTGAAAACGCCGACTCATTCATCATCATTCTTTGATAAGTCATTCACCATCCAGGCGGTTCGATTGTGGAATGTACTTTTTTTATTTTTTTTATTGCTTAGGTGGGTGGACGAGCTCACAGCCCACCTGGTGTTAAGTGGTTACTGGCGCCCATAGACATCTACAATGTAAATGTGCCACCCGCCTTGAGATATAAGTTCTAAGGTCTCAGTATAGTTACAACGGCTACCCCACCCTTCAAACCGAAACGCATTACTGCTTCACGGCAGAAATAGGCGGGATGGTGGTACCTACCCGTGCGGACTCACAAGAGGTCCTACCACCAGTGATAACCACCACCTACCACCAGTGTTCTGCCGGATGCAGTGAGAAGTGCTCCAACTTTAAACTGCTTTAAAAGAATGGTGAAGGAATATTACTTATCTGCTTAGTGTTCTTTAATTTTGTTTGTATCATTATCATTTAACATTTCCATACTGTTGATTTATTATACGTATGTAAGTATATAAATCAAATTCAAATTAAAATCAAGTTATTTCATATTATATGTAAACGGTATATACCTATCTATTTATTGTAAGTATATATTTTCTATAATAAGGTATTGTCAATGGTACACCACAACATACCTACTATATTTTTATATTTTCCAGAATTTCTCTAAGTTGTCTTGAAGAGATCGCTTTTAGCGATAAGACCGCCTATTGTACAAATCTATCCACTTTTTGTCTGTTTTTGAATGTTAATTGTGTTTTGGTGTGCAATAAAGTGCATTCTCTCTCTCTCTCTCTCTAAGTAGCCCCATTCCTAAAAATGCATCTCATTACTTTTTTTTTATGTTTGAACGATTTCTGGTGGCCCGGAGGCCTTTCCAGTTTCACCAGGACAGGTGGGCGAGCAAAGGCTCAGCCAGGAGGGGGCCATCTCATTACTGTTAACAGACACAAAGTTAGATAAGCGGTAAACAAATGAGTATAATGTACTTTTCAAAGTCATTTCAAGATACCCAGATTTTAAACTACACATAGTACATATAATACATTATAATAATGGTAAACTGTTTTAAGTTCTCAGCATTTCCGTCATTACTAAAATAATGTTCACGTAACCCTAATTCCCATTAGAGGTGGTGCCCCCAAAGGTTGGGGATCGCTGATATAGAGCCTAAAAAATGCAATAGCAGTCGATAGTCGGCTCCCGAATTTAATTAAGATTGTAGACTCCGCTTGTCTTTTGATTTATATTGCGTTACAATGCGTGGTATGCGAACGCATTAGTAAAATACAAAGTTACGAATGTGTTTGTATTATAGCTATAGTACTAATAATAACCAACACCCACCTGTCTTTTTTTTCGAAAGCAATTTCAATTCATACTACCGTTACTATTTGAATCGCCCACTGAGTTTCTCGTCGGATCTTCTCAGTGGGTCGCGTTTCCGATCCGGTGGTAGATTCTGCGAAGCACTGCTCTTGCTAGGGTCAGTGTTAGCAACTCTCCGGTTGAGCCCCGCGAGCTCACATACAAACGTTAGGGCGAAGCTGAAATAGCCTCTCAAGGCTATCAGCATAGGTAGGAAAAAAAAATTATTTTGAATTGAAAAGTGTAAGAATTAGTATACATAATTTTTTACTTACTTATATCCAGATTAAAGTATGATTTCAGGTTTTAGTGTTGTACTGCGTTACGTTGTTTCACGTATCTATGTATGTGACCTGATTAGAGTTCACATCGTTATGGGTCATGTGAGTTTAGGTTGTTATTAATGCTGATAATTCTATTTTGTGGTTTCGTATTAATACTTTTTTTGTAGAATACAACTGGGACGGTTACATCAGACGAAAAGAAATTAAAAAATGTTCGAATTCAGATTTCGTCATTTTAAGGCATTTATTAGTGATTGAAATTCGACTATAATAACCGTAATCTTAAGATTTAATTTATTTATTGTCTTTCTATTTTGTTCTATTAATGACGTTTTGATGAAAGAAAAAAACAAATATTTGCTATGTATTAATTTTCAAATTACGTATTAGTGCCTAAAAGTGATTTTAAAAATAGTTCGTTGACAAAATCTGCTCTAGATCTTAATAAAAATTCATACTACTGTAGTTGTGTAGGCTTGAGTATAGACTTTAAATGAGTACGTAACTCACACATGTAGAAACATTATTACCAAGGTTAAGCGTATAAATTTATCTAGATTATTCTATATTTGGATCGGTTTATAAGCTGTGGAAGTTTTTCATCGCTGCTTCTATCTCGTTCTTATTTCAACTTAAAATAATGTGATGCATACGTTATTTGTATTTAAATGACAGGAATCCCAAGTTCTTAAAACGGCGTGATGACTCAGGGGTATAGTAAAGCCCCGGGAACTACTAAGCTTTATGATGAGCTATAACAAGCAAACGTCAGATCTGTAGATCGAATTAAATAAGTATGATAAATTTAGAAAAGAATGAAATATTTAGAACATTTTAGAAACCATCTCGGCAAAACATTAGGACTCCTTGCCAGACTGAAGAAATACTTCACACCTGATAGAGATTTACGTTTGAAAGCATTTATCTGGTCTAGGGTGGTGTACTACCTACCTACTTACTACCTATACTCGGAGACCCCAAAATACTAGATTCTTCCATCTCACTCGCTCCAAAAGCTTTAATAGTCTTGATCTCATTAGTTTGAAGCCTCTAGTTTTTCGTAGTGATCATATAGTGGCATTTAAGTTGTGGATGTCTAGGAGCTTCGGTAACCACTTAACATCAAGTAGACCGTGAGCTCATCAACGGTCCAAAAAAAGTCCTAGAGCGTTGAAGCCAAAAAAAAGTCTTATAGTATAATCAACATCCCAAAACAATTTTGTCACCAGCCTTGACACATCAGGATATATCGCAACTGCATTATATAGCGGGTATCTGATTCATCAAACAGAAACACATGACCGTTTCGCAGCAGAAATAGGCAGACCGATGGTATGCCTTAGTAGCAAGACATTCCAATACAATGGCACATATGAGTATCGAGCTAACAGGTTTATTTGTGCACGACTGTAAAAAAGTTTTTCATAGCGTCATCTCGTACTCATTCAGAAAATCTGATGATGCCGCGGGTGTTTTCCTACATCGCTGGTAATAGTTACAATGTAGTTTAGCTAGAGGGCGCTTTCATACAAATCTGAAAAAACCTTATTATTTCACTTAAAAAAGTGATATTTATAAACTTTAATCTTTATATAAATATCCAAATACTGAATTTTAATCTACGTATCTGGTTTTATCCGCGCAGCGCTTCTTTTTGTTTTATTGATTTTTTTAAAAAGTTCTTACTTCTAACAAATTATTTGCATTGTTCAAAAGGAATTGTTTGTTGCACTGAAACACTTTCCCTTTTGAGAAAAAAAAGTACTTCGTCGTACAATAGAGATGTAATTAGTACCTCGTTTGTGTTTTGTGATATGTATAAGCTATAGCAACTGTATAAGTTCCCACTTCTCTAAAGTGAGATTTTCAATTTATTTCTATAGGCTCTGGTAGCCGAGTTGGCCGTGAACTAATCTGCCTATTTAATGCAAAATGACGAGTTAATGTGTAGGTACGTGATTATTGTTTCTTACAATACATATTCTGTTGGCAAAAGTGTCTCATGTTCGTGGATCCTTTTTGATGCAGAAACGGATATAATTATAATTATCTGTGGTCGTTAATATGATACGGCATTTTTTTATTTGGTTTTTCTGTCAAGGAAAAATAGTAATTTAATAAGTTTAATATCGCGTTTTTTATTTTTTTTATTATGATTATTACTTCCGACGCTTCAAATACTTTACTGTTTTCGTAGTCACGTACGACTAGGTATCGGATAGTACTTGTAATTTTAATTACGATTTACGAAAAACAAAGAAAAGACTAAAACAAAACATGTTTCATTATTTAGTTAGAACACTTTTCAAATCATACATTTTTCGTTACCTACTTTTGAAAAGGGTGATTGATTTCTGAGGTCAGTGCCCTCTAAAAAATTCAGAAATAAAATACTACTTCATTATTTAATATCATTTTCACCACAGTCATAATTTAATTCAGGACATTATTACAATTATTTAATACTAGTAGTAATCACGTTTAATTAGAGCATTAATGTTGCCGAGGACTTATCGATTAAAAAAATTACTATAACATTTATGTTATTATTTGACTTTCGGACATAACTGTGTCAAAGTAAAAAGATACATAAAATATATCAATGTCTCCGATTAAATGTTTAAATCTGATATACATTTAGAAATAATTATATACGTGATCAAAGGCATTGGTGAAAAACGTCTTACAAACTTTATACAATACAATACTACATTTATCAAATAAACATTTTATATTTCATATTTCTTCCATTGTCTGCAATTTATTAGTATACATAATTTTATATAAAAAAATGGTACATCGAACAAACAAAGTATTGATTTACTAATCTAAAGTATAAAAAATCGATTAATCTTTGATCGATTATTAAAGATGGGAATCTTCGTCAACTTTTATACTTTTATAGCTTAATGACCGAAAACTAGATAATATATTAAACTTGTCAGATTGATCAGCTACTTTATTATATAGTTTATTTGGAAAAAAACATCGCACTTACCAAAAATATTGCGTAAGTTGCATTGTGAAAAATGATATAATATACAAACTGGATTTGAAATTTACAAAAAAAGAATATTAAAAGTTCTAATCTTAACTTACTCTAAGCCCCCTCGATTCCAGGACATAATCTAACATTTACAAATGTTATGTCTAGATATTTTGAGGATAAACTACACGTCATTTGGCACATTGATTCACAGCTTTCTGTGCATTCTCACAGATAGATTATTCTAGTCATTAAGATTAATGTTGGCTAATTACTATAATTTCTAGAGACCTAAATATTATTTTTAAGCATTGTAGATTATCTAATTTGTCTTAGCTGTAGAAGTAATTCAAAAATATTATAATGTATCGATGCTAAAAAAAGCCAAGAAAATTGGATGACAATAGATGTCATTCATTGACACTCCATTGGTATTATAACTATAATAGTATTAGGTTGGGGAAAAAAATTCTTCGCATTTTTTAAGAAAATTCACAAAATAATTTAATATAGCTTATTTACAATTAACTAAAGTATGTAGGTATCATTTTGTTCGATAACTTTTTGCCATCTTGTAGGTAGGGACATGATCCCACTGCTATAGAAATGTTGGGGCTTCTGATCAAAATATCGCGACAAAATTGGTTTTGGCAGTCCTCTCGTGATGTTAACCTGACACTGCCTAAAGAATTCTGAAGAGACCGAAACAGGTGGAAATCTCAAGGTGCAAGATCACACCTCCCAGCCAAGCCTCCCAGCCAAGTCTTAATTTTTGCTGAGTGGCTAAAGATGTGTGAGGTCTAGCGTTATCATTATGGAAAACCACACCCCTTCGGTTGATTAATTCCGGCCGCTTTCTCTCAACTTCTTGCTTTAATTTCATCAGTTGTTCGAAGTAGAACTCAGAATCGATGGTCCTGCCTGGTGGTAACAGCTCATAATAAATAATGCCCTTCCATAACCTTGTTGCGAGTTAACCCGGGTTTCGCCACGGTCTGTGAAGCCTGACCGGCCTTTGACTACGACCTTTTTCGCACGTTCTTGTCGTACGTGATCCACTTTTCAGCACCACTTATCAGGCTCTTCAAAAATGTTTCGGTATCATCACGTCATAATAAAGAATCACAACTTGTACCCTTTTTTTTTCAAATGCGCCAAAACTGTTTTGTGGTCAATTCCCAGTTATTTAACTACGTCGTAACTACTGATATGCCGATCTTGCTCCACTTTTTCAAAAATGGCATCCATTTTATCCGTAATACTAGGACGACTAGAGCGACGTGCATCTTTTACGTCAAAATTTCCGGATTGAAAACGCTTAAACCAAATTTGTGCTACTCTCACAGACACTGCACTAGGTCCATAGATATCGCAAATTTTTTTCGCGGCTTGCGTTGCATTTTTACCTTTTTTGTAGTAAAATTTTAAAATGTATCGATTTTCTTCATTAGGTTCACTCATCTTGACAGTACGAAAAATAAATAAAAATCACAAATTTCCTAAATTTAATTTGTAATTATCTTCTTTAAAATTTTAACTTTTAATGATACCAAAACCAGCCCGGTACAAATAGTATAGCCAAAGAGATTTTATTACCAGTTTATCACTACATAGTATAAAACAAAGTCGCTTTCTATGTCCCTATATCTGTCTGTCCCTATGTAGGTATGCTTAAATCTTTAAAACTACACAACGAATTTTGATGCGGTTTTTTTTCATAAATAGAGTGATTGAAGAGGAAGGTTTATATGTATAAAAATATCCATTAAATAGTATAAAAATCAGTAATAAATTACAGTTTCCGAAGCGAAGCGAGGGCGGGTCGCTAGTACATACTATAATGCGAAAAGACTTTTCCCCAACCTATTATAATGACATGCTATATCGCATTTTTCACAACTTGCTTCAAATAATTCGAATGGGAAATGCAGTACTTTTTTATTTTATATCTATTTTCATCAATGTGTGAGGAGTATGCTCAACAGAACTAGTTTGGTTCCGGATAAAAAATATTGACTTATAGAAATATGTTCAATTTTGTGTATGTGCATGGTCTTATAATTTAAATGTCTATATTTATTGGCATATCGTGTTTAGGTTAGATATATTTTTTTATTTATTATTTTTTATTTAATGGTCACTTTTAAGAAAAATAAAAATATTAATGAGTTATAGTGTTCAGCATACCAAGTGCCGCGTTCGTTCGTCGTACTTATCTTCTGTGATGTTTATTAAATACATATTAAAAACTGAAAATGAGAGATGGGAACTCGGCCTGCATTGTAAAGCTTCGCAAATAGCCAATTTTTCCCAATTTTTTCAATTCTAAAAACATCATATAAATTTTACTTCCGCTATTTAAATACTGATCAGTGATTATTAACGTATAATTTATATAATTTTAGTAGATCATGCAGTCACTAAATCTAGACTTACTCTGCTAATAAAAAATATTCAGATAAAACATGAAATCGTCGGAATATGATTTGTGCCAAAGTTTGTATTAACTTAACGTATGAAATTTATAATATTATGTTATAAAATTTAAAACAATCTTAGAATGGTAAATTTTTAAACAAATCTACTTTTTAAATAACACATATTATTGGAGCCAGGTAGGTATTGAGTAAACGTTTTCATTGGACGATTTTAACGACCGCAAAGGGTCTTTGTTTTTAAACAACTATATTTAGACTAAATACTATAATTAAATTTAAATGAGCGTACTACAGACACGTGTATTTGAGATATCTGTTTATAGAATATTATACACCGAATAACTACAATTAATAATAAGCACATTAAATATTCTAATTTAAGTATTACAATCGTTTTAAAGAATTTTTTTTATTTTATTAAAACCTACATTGCGAAAATTGCATACATTTTTTTTAAATTTATGTATTTCCTTATATAAAACAACGAGTCAAGCTAATTTTATATTTTTCACTGTTATTACATTGTCTTCATCTTAGGTTCTTTTCGCTAGCTCCTTATTTTATAATAAATTTATTTTTTATTTTTCGCGTCACAGTTATTATACAATGACTAGATTCGTGACGGCTTACGGTTCAAGTTTTACGAGTGAATCTCAAGAGGGTGGTTCTGGGGGCGGTGGAGGGCCCGGAGCTGGAGGCTGAAGGAGCTTGGCTGCCGCTGGAAAACCGGCTAGATCGAAGCCCGGTGGGGGCACAATACCCGCCGCCGTTGCCGTACCTTGCAAGTACGCTACAAGTCTGGAATCAAACGAATTTCACGAGGTAAATACAAAACACGTGATTACTGGTGGTAGGACCTCTTGTGAGTCCGCTCGGGTAGGTACCACCACCCTGATCTATTTCTGCCGTGAAGCAGTAATGCGTTTCGGTTTGAAGGGTGGGGCAGCCGTTGTAACTATACTGAGACATTAGAACTTATATCTCAAGGTGGGTGGCGCATTTACGTTGTAGATGTCTATGGGCTCCAGTAACCACTTAACATCAGGTGGGCTGTGAGCTCGTCCACCCATCTAAGCAAAAAAAAAAAAAATTATATTCAATTTCAAAGTGCGTTAAAATCTCCTAAACTGACAATTTTCAAAGAAACAACCACGAAATGTTTCTGTAATATTTTGTAATGTTAGTAAGTAATGTAATGTTGTAATGTTAGTAAATATTACCGTAATTACTTTGCTCTAAGAAATTTAGCAACATTTGTGAATGCAGATTCCAACTATGTCGATGCTGACGTAAATTCCGACGTATACCTAACATATTACTACAAATCTACTTTTGACGTTGAATCACGTGAGATTGTAATTGTAAACTATTGCAAGTAATGACACAAACGCGACTTTGTATACACAGCTGAGCTTTTCGGTAAATCAGAAGCAATCGTGACGCTACCGAGAAGGGCAGTTAATTTAGTCATGGCTTTGTAAGTCTATGACGGCATTTGTATCCATTAAACAGCTATATTTGATAGTTAGCTTTCGGTCTGCGTTGATTAGACTTTATATTATCGATCGTAGTTCTACGATCTATGGTTAAAACCACTGGGAAATTGTGTGAGTTTTTTTATTTTTCGTTAATGTGTGAAATATCTTAAGGCTGATCCGATGTTACGCGGTTACCGGAGTCTGTAGATATCATAACGTGAACGCTGCGACCCAGCTTGAGACATGAGGTGAAAATAGAATTGCATATCGGCTACAACATGCTTTTGATTTTTTTTATTAAAATTAAAGTATGGATTTATTGATGAAAGTTGGATGAGTTGATAGTTTGCATTTCTTTGCAAACAAAAATAACTAACAGTACTTCAAACTGTGGTAATTAGTTTGACTTGGAGCTTTACGATAGAACAATGGCAGCTACTTTCTATTAAAGTCAGTGTATATCTTATTTAAACAAACTTTTGTACCATACATTACAGTATAAATCGGTTTCTTTAGCGAATATAAGCAATTTGACTGATCTTAAAAAATATAAGGTGCCATTGTTCAAATCATGCTAACAAACTGCAGGCAGACCTGTGTGTGTGTACCCGGTTATTCTTTATATCCACAGTGTGCTCCTTAATTCTAACAAAAAATATGTTAAATTGAAAGCATCGCACATATATGCGATTAAACCGTAAATAAAGTTTTAATTATGTCTACAACTCACGAAAACCGGAAATTTAATTTTTGTTTTGATCACTCCAATTTGATTTCGAGGTGAACCGATACTAACTTGTGTGAAATCCGTAGATTTTTTTCAATTGAAAATTAAAGACAAAACTCCATAATTACGAAAATAACTTTGGAATTCGGCGATGCTTGAGACTCATTTCTTACCTCCAGTGCTCCTTGACTATGCCCCTGGCATAGGCATCGATAGTTATTTGTTTGCCTTTGCTGGAAATAAAAAAACTAGTAAACTAACCTTCGTAGTTCTTCTAACGCGCTAGCCTGCATCATAATATAATTCTTGGCCAATAAAAGCGTTGCTATCTTTGACAGCTTTCGTACGGACGGCGAATGAGCGTATGGTATCACACCTCGGAGTTCGTCCAAGGCGTCATTCTGAAACATCAAAGGCATTATATAATCGCGTATTCCATTGAACACATCTATCTCTCCGACTCTTGATATAGTAGATTACAGGAATAGATTATGTTTATTCAATAATGACATTGATAATTTAGGGATATGTACGTTCAGTTTCAATAACGTTAAACGTTCAAGAACAATTATTCCATTCGCGAAGCAATTGCTCTTGAGTTGTTAGGTCTCCTTCGGAGGCGCTCGGGCAGTTGTTAGCAAATCCCACCCCTCCTGGCTGAGCCTTTGCTCGCCCACCTGTCCTAGTGAAACTGGAAAGGTCTCCGGGACTACCAGTAACCTTTCTGTCATAAAAAAATTACTTAATTGTATTAAATTTAAACTCATCAGTAAAAACGTTTTAAAAACTTACTAAATCGTGCATACGTCTTCGTTCACGGGCGTTTATGTTCAGGCGCACAGTTTTACCTTGTCGCATCTTATGTTTCGATTTACTTTCGTTGACTGGCCTGAAATAAAATATGTAAAAATCATGTATCTTCTCTATATATAAAAATGAATTGCTGTGCGTTAGTCTCGCTAAAACTCGAGAACGGCTGGACCGATTTGGCTAATTTTGGTCTTGAATTATTCATGGAAGTCCAGGGAAGGTTTAAAAGGTGAGAAAATATAAAAAAGCTCGGAATTATATCAAAACAAACAATTTTGATTTTCCTTTGATGTGTCCCCTTGATGTGTCTTTTTTTTATCGATTGAGGCACAACGAAGTCTGCTGGGTCAGCTAGTCATCAATAATAATTATTTTCATTTTAAATGGTGGTACAACCGTACGTTACGGGGCCGCGGCGCGCTCCAGTTTGAAGGTTAGTTGGAATTATACACCATTGATATTTCCACACCTCAAGGCGAATGGAGTCCGTTCGCGTTGTGATTTGCCATGAGCACGTCCACGTATCAAAGGAAATAAAAAAATATTAAAATTGATAAAAATCCATTAAAATTAACCGGAAACTTTTATAATGCGGTTAGTTCCAGACTTGAAAACGGCTGTTTTCTTTAATTTTCGTAACAGTCAGAGCACAACTTTAGTGAAAGAAAATTGTGAAAGAAAATAAACAGATTGATTTATTGAGATTTGGACAGAATGCCGTCTGTCACGTTAGCTAGTATGATTGTTATACGAAATGCTACCATCTAATTGATGTAAGATATATTCAAGTCAGAAAATTCTCATCGTTGGAGACGGGCTTATCTTAATACTATTTCTTCCAATATATAGTGAATGCATCGTAAATTTAATTTTTTTTTGTTTATTTACCCCTTTCTTTAAAGCATATGTTTATTATTAAATTCATTTATAATTGCACTAGAGCTATATTCTACCTTTTGTATTTGGGCATTTTTTTTTAACTTTTTGTTCTAAGAATTTTTAATCGTTAACCATCGGTAAAGGCCGGTTTTGCCATAGGGTGGAACAAGTGGCAAATGACGAAGAGAACAATAGCAGAAATTTATAACGAAGGAAGGGTGACGTTGAATACAATTTAATACGATCATAGTAGATATTAGAGCGGCAAAAATTAAATTATAATACATAGCGGTCACATTTTTTATGGTATAGACATGTGGACCAGCTGACGGCTCACTTTGTGTTAAGCGGTTACCGAACTCCATAGACATCAACTACGTCAATGCTGCCACCTACTTTGAGACATGAGTTCTAAGTCTCAGTTAAAAGTACCGAAATGCATTACTGCTTCACGGCAGATATAGGCTGGATAATGGTAAATTCCTGTGCGGGCACACAAAACTAAGTAGTCTTAGTTTTTTTTATTTTTTTTATTGCCTAGATATGTGGACGAGCTCACAGCCCACCTGGTGTTAAGTGGTTACTGGAACCCATAGACATCTACAACGTAAATGCGCCACACACCTTGAGATATAAGTTCTAAGGTCTCAAGTATAGTTACAACGGCTGCCCCACCCTTCAAACCGAAACGCATTACTGCTTCATGGCAGAAATAGGCGGGGCGGTGGTACCTACCCGTGCGGACTCACAAGAGGTTCTACCACCAGTAATTACGCAAATTATAATTTTGCGGGTTTGATTTTTATTACACGATGTTATTCCTTCACCGTGGAAGTCAATCGTGAACAATTGTTAAGTACGTATTTCATTAGAAAAATTGGTACCCGCCTGCGGGATTCGAACACCGTTTCATCGCTATATACGAATGCACCGGACGTCTTATCCTTTAGGCCACGACGACTTCAAACGAAGTACTTAGTATGAACCAACAGTATAAATAACATAATAACGTGAATTATGATTTACATAACACCAATTCATTGGACAGAATCCATACGTCTGCCTACAAGGGCAATAAAAAAAACACATTCCACTGTGCAAAATGAGCACATTTGACCTAAATAATACATACAAATTTGTACAATGAAACTTTAGAATTGATAATTATTAATACAAAACTAAATGTTTCACTTTGTTTTTGATACGGTGACATCGATTTAATTAATTTGCTGATTTCATGAAATCCTCTATTTCGAATACTTGGTATTAGACACAACAAAAACCTTTAAAAGAACTGATTGTCAGAAATAGTATTATAAATTAAAGTTAAGATGAAAAATAAAGCAGAGTATGTCATTTCGCAACTCTTCGTAACTCTATGGGACTCTAGTTACAAAAATCACGATCAATTCTTAGTGTAAGGGAGGGACATGCTTCGTTCTATTGTGCACAGATGGTGCATTAGTACTGCATGTTTTTGTTAATCGTCATATATCAACATGTTGGATAGCTCTTCATTGATCGTTAGCTGAAAGTTTATGCCGCTATAATAGTATTATGTAATTAACAAAGACGCAAGAGAGAAAAGCCGATTTTGAGATAAGAAGTTGTGATTGAAGAAAATCTGGGAATTAATTAGATCCGTGAAGACAGAGCACCTATTCCGCTGGACGGAATTAATGGGCACTTGGAATCTTATACTTCAGACCACGATGAATTAAGCTACGTTAACATATTACTTGTATTGGGCTCGCGTAGATTAGTCCCATAGTTCCTCGTACTTCCACAGATTAATCATGTGTTTGGTTTGGGCTGCAAAGTCGTCTGCCTATTTTCCCCAGTAAAAAAAAACAGACGGTAAAGGTGAGTGACCGGGAGATAGATACATGACAGCAAATTTCGCGTTACTGACATACGACTCAAAAAACTGAAGACATTTTGGGCCAATTATAAATCGGCGAATTGTTGAATGTTTTGTTATATTTTAAATATCGTGTTTGTCAATATTTAACACATTGAACGCATGAATGACGGTGTATAAAACCTAATAAGGTTTTATTTATTAAAAAATTCAATGTGACGATGATGCGTGAGGATCTCTCTAATTAGTATTAATTAACGAAATGAAAACGATATATCTCGGCCTATACGGTTCACAGACATTGTTGACCATATTATTGTAATGTTTTATTTAGTCACAAGCTTATTTGCAATAGATTTATTAGTAAATTTTGCATTCTGTTATCTCTATTCCGATACTAATTGATAAGTTATTTGGATAAATGACTAAATATTTGTAGAGAATAACTTTGGGCGGACGATGTTTTTATTTTGTTAAGATTTCGCGCATGCGCGACTGAAATGGACGGAAAAACTATAATGAAATTCATGTAGTGTGGAACTTTATGAATAAATTTTAGTTCTATTCTATGATACTGTTGATTGTTACTTATTTTGTTTTTGTTTAAGTTTAATGCAATATAACGAGCGTAGACTGTAAATACCTTTGTCCATAGCTGGTTCCTGGTTCTGGCTGGTTCTCGTCCGTAGGATAATAATGTTGTGGGGGCGGAGGCTGTCCTCCTTGCATGTAAAAGCCACCGAGGCCCACGGCTCCAAGCGGCGTCCTTCGACCAGGCACCGACTGCGGCGGCGAATGCGACTCGCCCAAAGGTACACCATCCCAATTCCTCCGCCCCTCCATTTTGTAAACAATTAATAAATTATCATTTCACATTGACCGTAACATTAAAAAAAATATAAAACGTTTGAATTAGGAACCGCGTTGAATGACAGTTTGTCGTGCAGTGGCGAGAAGTGGTCCACAGATCGATCGGGCCACGCAGCTGGGGTGCGCACCCCTCTCATCTCTCCGCTGAGCATTGTTCGGGGATGCGAATATGATTTATACCGGCGGCGCGTGTACGAATGTCGACTCCGAGCCGTGCCTCTCATTACACATACATACCGTCCGATAATTATTCGGTTAATGTTTCTTTTAATTTTAGAAGGAAATGTGTCAAACGCTAGCTAGCACACAGCATGTAACTTTTGTTCTATTTATTTTGTGAACGAAAATACAAGTTGTGCCCATTTATAATTAGTGTGCTGATTCATCTTATAATAAATGGGTAGCCTTAAATGGAGCAGGGTTCGTTGACTCGTGATCGTGATCCTGAATCAGTTCGGCACTGTCTGACTAATGTAAAGATGTATTTAAACTGACATGTGTCTTCGTTATATCAAATAACGTATGTGACAAATTGTAATTTTTCTTTTCTTTTTAAGATTTCATTTTTTAATTATGAACGAAATGAATAACGTATCAGTCTATAGAGATTATGATTCCAGAAAGTATTGAGCAGTAATATTCAACAAGAATAAACCATTATGTATATACATTAAATAAGTGTGTAACGACTCGTGGTAGGTAGCAGCTTGGCTATGAATTGAGCGTTGCTGATGTCCATAAACAACGCGGTAGCTACTTATGAGCAAGTGGGCAGTAAACCATTGATTGAAACAAAAAATAAAAGTTTCTTCAGCCAGATGCCGGACTTACTAACGAATTTCAAGCTGTGCAGATAGATACGTGCATTTCTAGCATAAAAGATAAAAAGAAAAGGAAAACATAACGTATCAGCTTTGATATGAGGCTCTGTGATTACGCGGCTTGGAGCCTACGTGGCTATTGTTAAGCATTATCATTTGGTATTAGAATTCACAAGACAATTTTCTAACCTGTCCCCGTGTGATGGATCTTTTCATTAAAATTCAAATTGAAACATTTACTATAAGCGCGTCTTATGTTCATATCAAAATAATTTATTTTACGCGTCAGCTACCGGGATAGCGGTGCGCAAGATAAAAACCTCGTTCATCATTCTATATAGGATTTATGTTTCAATTACATTGTGAAGGCAACGTGTTGTGATATAACGGGGCTTCCTTGTTAACTTATCAATGTTTTTGTGTGTTTGTATTACTCGCATACATATAATAGAATCACCGAATTATCTGTCAAGTGCTTTTGTTTAGGTCAAATGGTTTGCAGAACAAATGTAGTATTGTTATAGTAAATGTTTCACTACTATTTCTGTTTATCGTAAATGGCCAAATGAAATAATGGCCGACCTTATATTAAACAGATATCGTACCCGATATATTCGATACCGAGGATTCTGCTGCCCATTTTGAGATTGCGACTGTTTTTGCAATCGCTGGATGGACAAGCTCACGGTTCACTTGATGTTGAGTTGTTACCGGTACACATAGAAATCGCTGCATGAATGTCGCCGAAGAATCGATTTTTTTGTTATGACGACTGTCCAATCGAAGTCCAAATAACTATAATAATAATAACTACTCTAATACAAAATTGGAACCTACATTTGCTTTGCGGCAGAAATGAGCATAGTGGTTGTATGAACCAGTATTTAATGTTGAAAGTACACGACCGGAGATTGAAGTAGGAGTACGAGTATAAGGTTTTTTTTCTTTTTTGAGGGCCGGTGGCCGAATCTCCTACGAGGTCCCCGCGCCTAGAGTGCGCGCGGGGTATGTGGGACTCAACGATCTGCAGGTGTTGAGAGCAGACCACGGGGCCAAGGAATTTTAGGGCCCACCCACTAAACGATTCCCCTGCACTCTTACACCCGACGTCCGATCTCCGTCCGGGGTCAAAACCCGGTCAGAGTAGGGGGGTTCTCGCGGTCAACACTACAACCAGACACGCGGCGCCACCCCGAGGACGCCCAACCGACGGGTCGTCGAGGCGATAGTCGACGAGCGATGACGTCGGTCTCCGCAGTACGGCGGCCCTACCAGGCCGCCCAGGCGATGCCGCTGGTGTTTCGGGACACCCCGCTGGGCCAGAACCAGCCTGCCGGGTCGGAACGCGATACACCGCCGACCGAGGAGTATAAGGATACTACAAGCTCGGACGGATGATATGGAAATAGTGCAGAATGTCTTTTTTTATTACCCTTTTAGGTAGACGAACATAAGGCCAACCGATATCGCCCATGGGCATTTACAATGTGGAAGTAAGTGAACGCGGTCGCATACTCATCTATTCAATAATAGAAAAAATAGTGAAGTATACAATTGTCTAATTAATTTCAAAGTCTAAACTCTAAAGTAGAATATTTATTATAGACAGTTAGTTAAGCCCAAGGCCCACCTAGTGTTTTGTGGTTTTCGGAATCGTTCTTGGGACGTGAGGTCGATGTCTCAGTTGTATTGCTTAGCGATTATCCCACCGTTCAAACTCGCACGCTACTGCTTTGGTAGAACCTCAAACAGACCTACTCTTCCAAAATGTTTTCCTATTGGGAATTACCACAATCATAACATTTATAAGCCGAGAATTAAAAATCTCCCCTCCACGTATCAATCTGTAATTCTTATCGATCTGTCGAATAAAAAAGTGTATTAAAAATAAGCTATGGATTGAAATGAAATTTAACTAATTTGGTATCGGCTACTCTTTTTTTTTTAATTGCCCATGAAGGCAGACGAGCATACGGCCCACCTGATGGTGAGTGGTTACCGTCACCCATGGACTTCAGCAATGCCAGGGGCAGAGCCAAGCCGCTGCCTACCGAACTACTCTTTTGGTATAGGCTTTTATTTTAATATTAGCTATTTTCACAGCAGACTGTTTCTTATCTCTAGTATATGTGTGTGAAACTGATTCAATAACGACACAACAGCAACGTGAATGCTGTAGACTCCCTTGAGATATGAGGTCATGCTCCCATTAGTATTGTAGCAGCGGTAGACCTACTCTTCAAGCTACAATGCATGACGCTTCAGAAATCCACCAGGCGGTGGGATCTGCCGCATAGGGTGGGTAATATAAGTTTCATATTGAACCTCTATATCAGAATTATTATTTTTAACAATTATGCATTAATACGTATTAGATTCTTTGAATATAAAAGCACAAAACATTTTTCTTATATAAGTGCTTCAAGAATCTATTATCTATATATTAATACGCGAAGGAAAAACTTTGTATCCCTTTTTACGAAAATTGCGCGGGCGGAGGAGTATGAAATTTCCCACACTTATAGAGAATATAGAGAAGGAGTGCTGAATGTTAATATTTTTTTAAATTATACCTAAACAATACATTAAATCAATAAAAAAAACATTACATACACTACCCCATGTATTTGACACACACACGCATGCATACTATTTATTTATTGTCAAATTTTTGTTCTTGACGTCTGTGGTCAAATTGAGAATAGATTAAATATTGTTTGTCTTTATTAATATTTTTCTATAGTGTAGTCTTGGCGAAATTTGTGATTATAGAAGTATAATAAATAGTCTTTGAAAATATAATCATAATAGTGTACAAACTTACAATTTCAATTAATTAAAGTCGAATTTCGACTACTGCGGGACCACTAGTTAACAGGTAATTTATGAAAATTAATAGAAAGGTTTTGGAAAATCATAACAATAGGGGTATTGAAGAAAGGAAGGTATTAAAAAAATCATATAGGTATTGGTAACATTTAATAATAAATTTTAAAGCTAAATAATAAATATTTACATTCTTATTCCGATCAGTTCCGACTTCGTTATAGTCACATCTCCACGCTTTCATATTTACAGCTTTTCAATTCTTATAAACATACAAGGTACTTTGTTTTATATGGCAATTCAAATATTATTACATTAAATATTTTTCTTTCATTTGTAAATTTTGATATTTTAGATAGAAAATAGAAATTTATATTGAATATTCTCTTTAAAATCTCATATTTTAAAATATACAGGGGTCTAACTAAATATTTTAATTAATCTGCACACATCAAATGTCTTTTCACAGCCCTTATCCTATGACTAGAAAATGACTAATAAAATTTGTTTACATTTTTTCTCTATAAACATTGTAGGATTAGAATACAATTACATTATGCATAGTTGAATTAACATTTATCAATAAAGTCACAAGTGTCAAAATTAATACTCAATTTAAAAAAAATCGAAGATTTAAATTTTATCGGTCAAAGTACTAAACTGAAATATTACAAAAAACATCATATTTATTCAGTAAACACTTAGAATAATAATAATACTGTGTAAAAGTAGAAAAGTACGTATTTAGGCCATCAGATAGATAGTTGCTAGTCATATAGTCTAGCACGATTTGAAAAATCTCATGCAAAAACTACAACATCATAGTGAAAAAATCGAAGTTTGTATATCTAAAATATTTGGCATCAAAATAAATTAAATTTGTAATTTTAATTTTTGTTTTAATTTTTTTTATATTATTGTAATTGGTTATGTGCATGCGTCATTTTTACATGCGTTATTTTCCAGTAAAATTTGATTATTAAACGTTGAATTTTCTTAACAAATTTATACTTTTAAATGATCACATTTTTTGCATTACTACTAATATCTACTATTATAATTAACACATCAATTTAAATAGGAATACCAGCTTATCTAGTTGAGTATCAAATTGAGTAGAGATTTTTGTTACATTAAAAAACTACTAATCCTTGGTACAGTCACACAATTCGCAAACTAAATCAGTAAAAGTGTACACATATAAAAATACAAAAATCGAAAATGGATGAAATTAAGTGACAGTTGTGTTCACAAGAGGAAGTTTTAAAATTTATTTTTTATTTAGAAATCTTTATTGTACCCAAAAGTATATATATCTGCAGTGATAAAATAGACGATAAACCGTTCCTCATTAGTTTAAAATACTGTGTAATACTGAGGTCTCTGCAAAAGTACATTCACACACTTAATAACTAATTCCAAATAACATAATCACTAAAACTCTTGCTTAGAACATTACCGAGCGATAAGTAGACATTTCCGAAATGACTAGCAGATATTTTTCCACATTTAAAAAGGTCAGCTTTAATATATGAAGCCGCCATGCAGTAAATTCATTTTCAAGTGTCACACTAACATAGGTTCACTGGTACAGTCTGCAAGCACTTATGTAAGACACAAGGTTGTTCCAGGCATCAATGCCCTTGTCACTAGAGTCAGGTTTACATGGTCGCCGATAGCGGTGGCGTTGTGAATCTGGTAGGTACGGGCAGGCAAGCTAACCACACAACGCCAGGCAGACATCAGCGCACGGGATGCGTCGGTCAGGGCGCGGCGGCCGCTAAGGGGGCGCGCGACGTCGCCGGCACCCGCGGGCACGCTACAACTGACCCGCTACGGTTCGTGGGACTGTTATTTGTTGCTCCACCTATAACAATCATAATCGTAATGAATTAAAAACATATTTTATCCAAATTTGAGGTGACGATGGAAACTTAAACCATTTTGAGAAATTATGAAAAGACGTTGTATTCAAAGTTCCGATTTTTCCGTTCTATTTCCGTTACATCACAAGGTGTTTTTTCGGCCCATATTATATTGATCTCATATGATAGATTCTGAAATTCAAAAACGCGAGTGTGCGTGTCTATCTCAAGACTTCAGGTCGAAGTCTTAATTGCAATCTAATAAGGTCAATCGATTCATTTAGCAAAGAAGTGATATGTGTGCGAATATACTTTAAAATTATAAACAATAAATTATTACGACTTATGTTAGTGGTAGTACCTAGTAGAGTATAAGCTTCGTATGCTTTTTCGAATTTATCTTTTATTAGAAACACTATTTAAATTTGATTGTTTTATTAAACACTCATGCTACCATTAAATTATTATTACTTTTGTTTGATGTTGCGAGGAATTTGTTCTTTTAATCTCATAAAACGTTACAAATCCAATGACTTTGGTGTTTACCATATCATCATTTTTGTTAATAAGGTAAAGTTCGATGAGCAAACTTATCTATGATTGTATGTGAGAACTGATAGATGTCAGAATATAATGTTAATTTGAAAATTATAAAATACTATTGAACTACTAAATTGTTTCTAATTATGCACGTCCTAACAGGTTATGGGCCCAGGACGTTGCAGAAAGTGAAATAGAAATGATTTAACGATTAATTGTTTTAATAGGCGTAATCCGTTGTGTCAATTATTTCCTGATTTTTTTTTTGAAGTTGAAGAAACTACGAAATGACTTCTAATATTAATATTGATCGACTTACGGGTGATAACTATGACACCTGGAAGATTCACATGCGAGCTATTCTGAAGAAGAATGATTTGTGGGAATACGTATCAGGAAAAATACCGAAACCAATACATTCAGATTCTAAATATTCTGAATGGAATAAAATGGACGGAAAAGCCGAATCGGACATATTGTTAGCTGTCAGCCCNATTCTCGCACTAAGCATATTGATGTTAGACACCATTTTGTTCGAGATATGTGTGAACAGAGTGTGATTGATTTGAAATACTTGAGTACAGACAAAATGCCTGCTGATATTTTGACCAAGGGCTTGTGTGGGATGAAGCATTATGAATGCATGAACAATTTAGGAATGATGGAATAATCATAATTATCTGTGATGTCTGTTGTTAAAAGCTCACGACTTTAAGGGGAGGTGTTAATAAGGTAAAGTTCGATGAGCAAACTTATCTATGATTGTATGTGAGAACTGATAGATGTCAGAATATAATGTTAATTTGAAAATTATAAAATACTATTGAACTACTAAATTGTTTCTAATTATGCACGTCCTAACAATTTTGAAATGTTTTCATTTATCGTATAAAAGACAGGCATCAGAACAATGTCGGCGTTATAATGTTTCCCACATTTTTGTGGTACCGCGCCGATGCCAAGTGCCCAGTTTGAACGTCTATTGTTTGAAATTTATTTTTAGCGGAGTTTGATGCAATCTCGACTAACTAAATCTTTACGTAACATTAGTCATTTACACAACAATTACCGCTAATTAAATCTTCAAAACATTATTTTGTGATATGTTTTTTTTGTAAATTATTTTGTTTCTCTATACAAATTTGATAGTAAGATGTTTGTATGACGTTTGTTTCATTCAATGAGTAACAAATTAAAATTTGAATTAATTTTTATGCTTACCTATTAACGAGCCAAGCATTTTGGTAACAGAGAATTTTCGCGTGCGTTGCGGCGTGCGAACTTCGGCCAATAGTCGGTCAACGCAGCGGTAGAGATCACCAGAATTATCAGCGACACTTGCCTCGCTAAAAGACGCACCATGCGCTGCGCTTATACTCTGACCTTCTTTTGTTGATACCTGTAACAAATCACAACTTAAATTAAGCCGATAAAATTATTTTTAATACCGATCGTAAATCTTATTCTCGGATCCGAAATACGAAGTTACGCTATGTAGACATTTCATAGATTATCACACATTTGTTGTTTTATAATTAATATTCAAAGTAAGCACCCGAAAACAGTGGAAATCACGAACGTAATTACGTAACGAACGCTGAATAAGGTCAATGAATATTTATCGCTATTTCGGTGTAATTCATTGGAGCTTATAGAATATTCTAATGTGGACAAAGGATTTGGGAGTTTATGGTAAAATTATTTTATACTACGTTTCTTCAAGTTTTTTTATTTTTTATTTATTGCTTAGATAGGTGGACGAGCTCACAGCCCACCTGATATTAAGTGGTTACTGGAGCCCATAGACATCCACAATGTAAATACGCCACCCACCTTGAGATATAAGTTCTAAGGTCTCAGTATAGTTACAACGGCTGCCCCACCCTTCAAACCGAAACGCATTACTGCTTCACGGCAGAAATAGGCAGAGCGGTGGTACCCACCCGCGCGGTCTCACAAGAGGTCCTACCACCAGTAATTACGCAAATTATAATTTTGCGGGTTTCATTTTTATTACACGATATTATTTCTTCATCGGTGTATCGCTCAACACGAATGCACCGGACGTTTTATCGGTTAGGCCACGACGACTTCAATTACCACGCGATTAATAAATGTACCTACTTCAAGATGTTATAGGAAGTCGAGTCTCTGCTCACCAACCATCACATTAATGCCACCCCTATCTTGGAGAAACACGAGATTGAAGTCTCAGTTGCGTTGAAAATAAATTGCCTGTTCCATAAATCCATACTAATATTATAAATGTGAAAGTGTGTCTTTTTGTTTTTTTTTCGAAACCGAGCAAGCCTGTGACATAATTTTTTAAAAGGAATAGTTTTAAGAATAGTGACATATGCTATCTATTCATTTTGTTATTCCTGACCTTTCGAGTACTTTATTCCGTTATTATTTTTTAATTCCGAAGATGAAGAATGACCTTCCGGAGCTAAGGGAGCATGTTTTATAACTTTAACCATATACAGTATTCCTAGATCAGTATCCAATTATTCCATTTACTGGTGGTAGGACCTCTTGTGAGTCCGCGCGGGTAGGTACCACCACCCTGCCTATTTCTGTCGTGAAGCAGTAATGCGTTTCGGTTTGAAGGGTGGGGCAGCCGTTGTAACTATACTTGAGACCTTAGAACTTATATCTCAAGGTGGGTGGCGCATTTACGTTGTAGATGTCTATGGGCTCCAGCAACCACTTAACACCAGGTGGGCTGTGAGATCGTCCACCCATCTAAGCAATAAAGAAATATCCAGTATCCCATTTATCAAACTATTTTGCGAATAATGAAACTCAAAGCTTTGTAGTTCATAATATTGTAGGTATAAATATAGTTATACTGTGATATTACAAAGATTCAATATAGACACAGTCTGAGTAGGTTTTGTCTCGGTGGACACGCGTTGAAACTTTAACATTATCGGAACAGTATCAAAGAGCTTCTCCTAACTGTGTGAATTTATGTATGTTCTTGTACTGAAACTGTGCGACTAAGTTATGACTACTAATAGTTATGGGTGTACTTAGTTTTGACAACGTTCAGTATTATTTTACGATATCATACTAGGCTAAAACGTGAAGCAGAAATAAAGAATATAAATTTTAATGTTTAAAAGCCCATCAAAAATCAGTTCAGAAATCAGGAAGCTATGAACGTTTATAGAGATAGTTTATATTGAATATTAACGTCAACGTCAAAACGTCAAATGTGGGAGTTCAAAATGAAGCGGCTGCGTGGTAATGAACAGTGTTGTAATGTAAAAAATAAAAAAAATATCCTAATATAATAAAAACAAAAATGTTGCCACTTTATGAACGATGATGATTATTAAATAAGGCCAGTGCCAGACACGACAATGTCCATTGTTGCAATACAAGTACTATAACTGAGCCCGGTGTGGGAATGAGATAGAGAATCCCCTCTGAAGAAGTGGTGGAGACCACTAGACTTTGACCAAATTTAGATTGATGTAAGGACTAATACGATAATATCGTATAAATATCGTATAAAATAAATCGTCCTATAGTGAATCAACCATTTTTATTTAGTGAAAATTAAAGTGTTGTATAATGCACACAAAATGAACCATTTTCTTGTTCGTGGCCTAAAAACTTATTGATGACACATTATTTGGACAAGTGAATACAAATGAAAGACATATCGAATAGCAATTTATAGACGAACCCTAGACAATTTATGATCAGTAATTATGTTTTCAAAACATTCATGTAAAATAACGTTACTGTTGTCTCTCGAGAGTCTGCTTCAGGAGACACATTAATTGAGTTATTAAGTTATATATATATAAGGGGAGCGTATTTCAGTAATCAAACTTCTAATTACGATTAATTGGGATATTTTAGAAGCTAATACGCTCGTGGTTCACCGGTATAAATATTCGTAATCAAGTCAACGACAGTAAAACTTATTTTCGAGTAAATAATACAAAGCGCTTTAATGGCTATTTAAATATTAACGTGAAAAATAGAGTACCGTTGTTTTATTGAGTCCACTGGGATTAGTTACGTAAGACGTTAACTTGAAAATAATTAAATCAGAATCAAGAAAGAAATTTGGATTTACCTGTCTCAAATGGTCTAGGTCAGTTTTGTTCCCGAGCAGTGCTAAGGGCATGCTCGGTGATGTTACTGTTGTTCCATGTGCGGGGCTGCCGTTGCTAGGAGTGCGTTTTAAAACATTCAAAACTTCTGTGGCGTATTCAAAGCTGCTCCTGTCTGTCACAGCGTACACGAGAAGGCAGGCGTCTGCCCATTGTATCTGGAACAAGGAGGATTAGTTTAATTTTAAAGTCTTAACATTAAAGAGGTAATGAGAACATTTTGAAGTTCCGAATACTCGATGACACTGACAAATTTTAGTCGGGAAGATAGGTATTTCGTAAAACTGATGTTTGTACACTTTTTGTTTTTTTTTCCCTACCAATGCTGATAGCCTTGCGATGCTATTTCAGCTTTCCCTTAACGTACCTTCTGCTTGTGGTACCTAAAAGCTCCGTTAATGGATCGGGTGGATCCGTAATGACGTGAAATGTACACGACAAATACTCTGAACCACGAAATACAATTACGGAGAAAATTTGCTCAACGACATTTGAATGGTGCTTATATTGGCATATTTTTGTAATAAACGATACACAGGATGCTAAACATGAAAAGACTAGACGGAGAAGAATTCACGCGATTAATTACAGAGTCGGAGCCAACATTCCTGCATAAAATTAGCCGGGGGAGCGATTCACGGGCGCTCCCACGCCGAGACACGGTCGACACGCACTCCGGAACGATTCACCATTCACAACGGCGAAACATCGTATGGGTAAAGGCATACCGTAAATCACGACAATTTTACCACGACGTCATCAACATTTATTCAATTTTTGTACTAAAAAAATCGCAGTATTTCACAATAACAATGATACATTAGAGAAAGAGTATGAGCTCAAGCATAAATAAAACTGGGTGTGTGCTTGCAAGTAAGTTGAAATGTAAAGATCTTCTTATACAACTACGTCCGTGTGTAGGAGCTTGAAATGATTCAGGTTCACGGTAATTGATGTTTTAGAATTAGTACGTTATATATATGTATCTTCTTACGTAATTGTGACATATTAAATAATTAACATTATTTTCTTAAAACAAGAATGCGTTTATTGCCTTATTCAAAATCGGCAGATGAGCTATTGGAGTTTATTGGTTACCGAACCTCATGTGAGTGATAGAGGAAGTCGTTCGTGAGCACGTGTTTTCTTCGTATTTTATTGGTATCTCTTTTATTTGCCTCAAGGGTTTTGTCTCGATACGAGAATGCGTTGCCTTACCTTAGGCCAAAGATGTTTAATATTTAATAAATTTTTATTCACAGGCTAAAATTATTTGACCATTCCATTTAAATGTCAATTGGCTAGTTTATCATAATAGTTTATATCGCGGAGTTGTGATTGCAATTGTAAACAATATTTTGAAAGCATCGCTATGATTTAAATTTAAAAAGAAAATAGATTTTCCCATTGTGAACAACTCCGAGTGTTAAATTACGCTGTTGATTTTTTTTATTGTACTGTTTTGTTTTTAAGACGATTACCAAATGTAAGCCACAACTATAGATCGTATCGCCAATGTAATTTAGCACTGTAAACATCATGACTCACGGGCAGCTCAGGTCACTGGAACGATTCTGAAGTCGTTTCATTCCTGTAGTATAATATTCGCGGCGATTAACCTAGTTGCTAGGACGTGAAACGATTTGGAACTTCGAAAGTCGCATGTTTGCTTCCAGAAGTTACTGCTTGATAATCCTTTTGTGGATTTCTAGAATGTTCCGAGCTAATCCATGTAGACGCCATTTAAGAAATCCACTCTAACTTTGTGGATCGGTGTTTGAATTTCGAAGGTTTTACCAGCATCAGTAGCGTTTAGCAGGATTTTATTTGTATCATGATATTATAGCTTTCAAGCATAATATATATAGGTATATAATATACAAAACAACTCAGTACCTATTTTAATTCTGTTTATCTATTGATTTTCTTATTTTTTTGTTAGTAACTATTGACCAGATTTAATATTATCAATGGAAATAGGTTTTTTCCTACTTGTGCCAGTAATTAACAAAACAAAAGAGAAAAAGTAATATTTAAATGAACAAAAATTTTAAGATGTTATGTTATAGATGAACACTGGATCAAATAATTACGAACTTTTGCGAGTGCGAGTATTTGTAGTCAATTTTAGTATCATTTTAACGTTGCGAAGGCTTTAAAAATACGATAAAAATCCTTACACTTATGGTTTCTGGAGCCTTCTTAATCTAATTGGCATTTTGTGAATGCTGTTATTTAAAGAAAGGGAAGGTTAAGTAACGGTACCGTTTTGTTGATGCTGTATCAATATCGATATTCTTGGATAGCCGAATTTTGAGCCAGCATTTTTTTTATGATTCTCAATAAATTCCTGACAATAAAATGAAGTCTGTTTAATCTTACCCGTATCGATGTAATGATATTATATATTTATACAGAAACATTCTAAATTCGAAACCGTTATTCGTTTTAAAAACAGGTATATGGTTAAAAATTTTAAAACGGCCAGTGTTTACGAAACTTCATCGAACCCACTTTTTTATTTCGCAAACACGCTGAAAGAGTATTTATGTAAAATTTAGATGTTTACCTGTTCAGTGGGGAATTTGTCTGAATTCGATCCAGAGACGTCGATCACTTCTAATTCGACAGGGGTTCCATTTATTGGCACTGTCTGCCTGTACAGGAGATCTAGAACAAATAATATATTTATTATAGATACATGAAATATATGCAAGTGAAGAGATTGCTTAGAGTATTTATTTTTATTATGAATTGCTTCAATAAAACTACTTTTACCAAATTTCGTCGCGTGCTATGATTTTCGGTTTCATTTTTATAGTCGGTAACCAGTTAGTTACTTTTACCATGAAATTTTTAAGTATTTGAAACGTAAAATGAAAAAAACATTAAATGCAAGATCGAATCGTAAAAGTAATTTTTATTATGTCTGTGGCTTGCCTAATATTCATTATCCACTAAATAAAATAAAAAATATTTACCATAAACTGGAAAGTCGTTTAAAAGTTATTAGCTCACCTGTATTTGAATGGTATTCGCCTATGTATCTTCTAGTCAGGTATCTAACAATGAGAGCTGTAACAAAGAGAAAGCTCGGTAAAAAAATGAATTTGAGTATCAATGAAATCGACTAGACTGAGATTTTCGACGGGAAATTAAATGATTCATTCACGTAAACACATTAAGAACAAAGCGTGAGAAAAAAGTTTAAGTTTCCGCGTAGAATGATTGATGGACTGAGGTTGTTTGATTATAAATAAAACAAACAATTGCATCACTTTCCAATAATAGAGACGGAATAATAGCTCATCTAGTTTCTGTGATTTTATTTTTACAATTACAATCGGACCAGTCTGACGTTGGTTTTAATAAAGTACTTTGCTTTGAGGATTCACAAAGGAATTTTGTAAATGATTCAGTGAAATATTTATTTTTGTAACTTCAATATCCATTTAAATTCTTCTCCCACCGCATGATTTCCATCATCTCTGTTAAGCTTCTGATTGTAAAGTCCAGGTAGAAATCATTGGGAAGGTTTATTAAGAAAATAAAGTAGGGTTTGAGAGAAAATGGGAAATTATTCCCATTGCTAGGGATATATGCGTATCTGTTTCGTTGCCGGATGTATATTTTATGTTAGATAACTATTTTACATATTAAGTACTTTTTTTATTGTCCACGTATATTCACTCAATGGTCAACCTTTTGCAAGGGTTTCACAGCTAGTTTAGAATTAAGCTTGAATTTTATTGTTGTATTTTTGTGTTATTATGATATATGAAATCATGATGGACACTTTTAGGCTTTTAGGTCACGAGGTAAGATTAACATACAAAGCTGGGATCTCGTGTTTTCGTTAATTTATTCATATGCTCGTCCTAAATATGTTAGTCTTCATTCCATTCCATTTTTCCTCTAAAATTTTTACGGATATGTTTTTTGTACACAGAAAAATATTCTAGTCCATAACATTTAATTGTTTGTTATTGGCTTTACTTGTTAGGTTTTCGGATTTTAGATGTAAACATTTTTGTGAGTCGTTTAGCAGATTCAGTTGAAAGTGTGTGCACTTTAGTTTTTTTTATTTTGACGTAGTACCAGAAATTAATGCAAGACTCCCACAAATGTTCTTTTATATTTATTAATAGTATTCTATTTGGAATTTTGCAAAAAAACAGTTTTTTTTATTTATTTATAGGCAAACCATCTCCCTTCTCCGTTCATATTCTCACCTGATTTTCCTACTCTGGAACTCCCGATGACGGCAATCCGGACTCGCGGTACATTAGCCCGTTCGTCCCTCATGTTTTTCTTATATAATCTGCAACAACGATACGTAATATTTTTATTTATTTATTAATGAACGTGTTATATGTAGTAAGTGGTGCACTTACGATACACGTTTAGTATAGACTATGGCCGTTTTCCAATTACAGCACAAGAGCGCATTATGCGGCATAATGCTCAAACTAAGCTTCACCATAATTCGGCATTGTGCGTCACTGAGTCGCATTATGCTCTGTAATTGGAAAACTACCATTAAGTAATAGTTAATTACAGAGCATAATGCGACTCAGTGACGCACAATGCCGAATTATGCTGAAGCTTAGTTGAGCATTATGCCGCATAATGCGCTCTTGTGATGTAATTGGAAAACGGCCTATAAAACCACTGTAAATGTTAAATAGTGTGAATAGGCTTCGCACGGTAAGCACTTGTGGACACCATTTTACGGATACGCGGCAATTTTGAAAACACAATGTGTGTAAAAATAGATAAAAACAAACTGAAATTTGCCTACGCTATTACATTTTTAGTTACAACTTTTACCATTTGGGCGTCCATAATTGTGTGAGCCAACATAAACATAGGCAGAACATTATCCACAAATGACGTCAAAAGTTCATGTAATCATGTTTTCAATCACTGAAGTAATCTTGTATCCGTTCAGTATTCAGTTTCATTCATTAGTGACGGTTCGCTACAAATGACGCATAGTATTCCTGGCTAATGATCTAGTGAATACGTCACTTCACATTTCCATGATAAAATGTTTGGCTGAATTCCTACTTAATAATAGAATCGTTTATATATTAAGCAATTTAATATCTACATTTTCTTATTGTTTAAAATTTCTGTCTAAGTAAAATTTTCTAGTCCTTCGTTGAGATTAAGAGGCAAAGAACAAGCTAAAATGAGGTTTATGTTAGTAAATTCATAATCAAAAAATCGAAGTTAAAGGCCGTTTTGTGTTTAATGAATTTCAACATTAAAACCAGCAGAAATACGATAACCCAGAACTCCTACCTCAACGCATCTCGCGGCGCTTAATTTAGCCCATGAATGAAATAAACAAACGAAGAATTAGTTCCGGGTTTGATTCAAAATGTCTGCGGTTTGCTCTCGCTAATGTTCACAGAATCTAAGCTTACTTTACGGTGCGGTTTGTGCTTGAAAATAACCTTTTAATGTGACAGGTATACAAGCAGAGACACACGCAATATTTATAGCTCGGAGTTGTCCACCTACGTCAACGACTACCCACAGGCTGGTTGAATAACCCTAAGAAACAACATTAAACAACCAGGATTTTCTATTACTCATTATTTTCTTTTGGCTAATGTTTTGACAAATAAGTAAGATGCCCCAAAACATTCAGTAACAACAAATGATTGATTATGGAATCAAATAATAATATCAGTTTGTTTCAGTAAAATATATAGTTCTATCAAGCAGATATATCTTTATGATTCGTTAAGATCGTTACCAATGATTTTGTTATGAGTATTTCAGTAGTGTTTTGGCGAATTTCATAAATGTCATCCGAAATACCTACTGTTAGCTTACTACGAAGTTGGCAGTGCCACTTCCGAGCACCAGATGTAGCCGCGAAGAGTTTGTCTTTCATTATTTTTATTTGGCGCCAAATGATAACATTATTCAGTCGACAGTTTTGTACGACGCTGCCAAAAGAAATTTCTAATTTAAATTCGTTTTCCATGTGACGTTCACGATTCAAGCTTTATTAAATGTTACTTAAATAAATATTTTATTGTTCAGGACGTGACGTCATCTATATTTCAGAAGTCATCGCCGGTGAATCTTTTAAATGTATCATGAAAATCCAACTGTCTTTCACGCGTTTGTACACGTGATGCCTGAAGTAAGTAATTCAATTCGATCCCTCACTCATTTTCGATAAGCCAATCTGACCTTCACGGGTTAGTAACGGGAAGCTGTACAGATTATTGTTATTATGTTCTGGCCAGATGATACAATGTTTACGGGACGTTTGTAAACGACAGTCGATGACGCAGCTTCAATAACGCCTACATAGCTAAAGTTTACGCTAATGTCAGTACAATTCTATTTATTGCCATAATCTCATTACATAATAAAATAAAAACAGAGAATTTTCGTGTTATTAAGTAACAAGATAAGAAGACTCGGGCAGTAGACAAGTGGGTGTTTTTAGAAAGTTCACCAGTTGAACCGGTGGGCGGAATTCCCTTTGCCCCAAAACAGACTAAATCTGGAAATCTACCGATGGTTATCTTAATTGAAATTGTGGCATAAATGAATGACATTGTTATCACGAGTACACGTTACGTCTACTGAGGTGTAATCTGTAATCTATATCCCGCACATCGGGCAAAATAAACAAACTGAATGATTTATATTTGACCTTTATCGCATTATTGTAACGTGACGCATTCAATAACGAGACGAAGGTTTCACGCTCCTGGGGGATTTACAGACGGGTCCTTGTCGTATTGTCAAGTCACGGATATAGCCATCATGCGTCCGAAGGCTAGTCGCCAAGGTCACATATTACCAATAATTTAGATGTTAATCTAATATATAAAATTCTCGTGTCACAATGTTCGTTCCCATACTCCTCCGAAACCGCTTGACCGATTCTCATGAAGTTTTTTATGCATATTCAGTAAGCCTGAGAATCGGCTACTATCTATTTTTCATACCCTTAAGTGATAAGGGTTGTCCACCCCTAAGATTATTTTTTTATTTTTTTGACATATTTTTTTTGTTATGATGAGACATTATGTGGTTGAATGAGGTATTGTTATTTTATATTCCTTCATCGTTCACAGCGCTACATGCCTCTTTCACTCATCTACCATATCCTTACACACTTACAATAAGTTAGTTTTTTTTTTCTACACTAGAAACTCCCTAGAAATCTTATATATGGCAAAACAACGTTTGCCGGGTCAGCTAGTAATGTATAAAAGCCCCAATAAACTTTCGTTTGCTAAGTTTCTTAATCATTGAGTTTTAATTCAAAACCTTATTAGTTGTTTTTAACAAAAAACCTGTTGGTTTTCTTGTCTAGTTGATGTATTGTGTTGATAATCGTGGAATCGCTACGATATCACTGTTGCTGAGTGTATGAAGTGACTCCATATTGAAACCCTGGCGCGTTACTTAGCACACACGCTAACGTAGTACTGTACCAGAAAATTTCTTTGTAGATCAGAAAATAACAAACAAGTAGACATCTTTCCATTTGTTAAAATTAATTTAAACGGATTCGAGGTTTGTGTAACAGTTCCTAAAATGGTTTATAGTGATTACACGAGCCTTACTCAATAGAAACGATTTTGTTAAAGCAACAATAAATTCGGCCGCAAACCTATTTTCCGAATCTTAAGCCGCACTTGTCGGCGTTTCATTATTTATTTTCCCCCAATTTTCTGAGCACTAGTTAAGAGCTACCGAATCAATGGATATAAATCAAAGTCTTCATTAAATTTTACGGTTAACCGTTAACGTTGTTAGGATCATTTAATTATTCGAACACTTCCATGCCTCTTATGAAGTTTCGGAATTGTAACAAAATTATTCTGGTCTAGTTTCCGATTTGGTAGTCAAATGTTTGTGGGAGCTTATTACATATTGTTACTATTTGCGTCCCTAATAAATGGGTTTACGCTAAATAAATAAGGAAATAAGAACTGTTTTCACTGTTCGAGAAAAATTAGAACACGTCTTAGTTTGATGACTCATTATTTTGGCCTCGTTTAAAATTTACGTTCAAAATAGAGTAACAACACAGTAAGCTTTATTGTTTAACTAGTATGAGGAAATTTGTAATAAAATCTAAAGCTGTTTATTTTTACTGTTATGTTCACTGTATAATATTATCCGAATAGAAGAAGTTATGTATTCGAAAGTCATAATTCAAAAAGAATACGTTCACACTTAGCAACTACAGGACACAATAAATGCAGGATAGAGCAATTTTAAATAATTTACTTAGGAATTGACTAATTGCTTTTCTCCTTGAATTGTTTCAAGTTTTACCTGTGCAGGTCAACGACCGTAGGGTTCAACGTTCGAGAGTTCAACATTTAATGTCTTAATGTGTCCTTTCTGTGTGTGTGTGAGATAATTGGCATCGAAGCCTTTATTGTGGTCTAGCTTTTTATAGCATACATGTGTGTTAAACTATTCGAATATTTAAACTCCTCCATTTTCTCTGTACGTTAGATATAAAATTATGTACTTACGTTTCATTAAGCACCCAGCTATGTTTTTAGTCTTTTTATGAGTGAGATACACATACGAGACGAGAAACTCAGAGTTCTCAAACGTTTTTAAGAAAGAATATTCAGATACATTTAACAGATGATAGATAAGCAATTGGTAATGAGATTTAAACGGCTTATGTTTGTTGTACCAAAAGCATAGAAATAATTCACCAATAAGCACATAGCTTAATATTTAAAAAACAAAAAGTCAAAGAATTGTCATTCAGTACGTTTTAACTTCATGAGTATTGTCATAAAACAATGCACTGAATTAAGTGAAACACTGTGCTTTATTCAATGTACCTCGTGGAAGATCTCACAGGTGACCCGGCTTGACCTACGCAGAGCCCTGACCTGGTCACCTGGATTGCCTGGGAGCTAGGAATTGAAATTATCGATTTAGTATCAACAGACTGGACGGCAAATCACATTTATTTATTTATTACAGCTATGGTTCTCATAATAGTTTGATAACTGGGATACTGGTTTTTTTTTATTGCTTAGTGGACGAGCTCACAGCCCACGTGATATTAAGTGGTTACTGGAGCCCATAGACATCTACAACGTAAATGCGCCACCCACCTTGAGATATAAGTTCTAAGGTCTCAGTATAGTTACAACGGCTGCCCTGCCCTTCAAACCGAAACGCATTACTGCTTCACGGCAGAAATAGGCAGGGTGGTGGTACCTACACGTGCGGACTCAAAAGAGGTCCTACCACTAGTAAATGTTAATTGAAATATAGAACAAAACGCTGTACAGTGCGTTTTATCTACAACTTACGAGATCAAAAGACTTGACGAGCTTGCAATCTATGAACTTTGAAACGTCCACGTCAAATAAAGCTGTTAGTGATTTTTGTATAATGATAAAAACTAGAGGTCCCGCAGTACTCGAAATTCGACTATAATTAATTGGAATTGTAAGTTTGTACACTATTATGATTGTATTTTATACTTCTATAATCACAAATTTCGCCAAGACTACACTATAAAAAATATTAACAAAGGCAAACAATATTTAATCTATTCTCAATTTGACAACAGACGTCAAGAACAAAAGTTTGACAGTAAATAGTATGCATGCGTGTGTGCGTCAAATAAAAGGTATGTAGTGTGTGTAATGTTTTCTTTATTGATTTAACGTATCTTTTATGCAATATTTAAAAAAAAATTTAGCATTATGCACTTCTTCTCTGTATTCTCTATAAGTGTGGAAAATTTCATACCCCTCCGTCCGCGCAATTTTCGTAAAAAGGGATACAAAGTTTTTACTTCACGTATTAATATATAGATAAAAGGTTATAGAAGAAAAAAAATCTAACCCAAATATTTGTATCCCGATTAATAGCACAGTACAATGATTGCGCAACAATGTCCGAGTTAAACGTGTACTTGACCTGATATTCCACGCCTGGAAACACCTACATAGTTTCTGAAGAATTACACTTACGAAACCTTTATAGTTTTTGTACCGCGAAGGTTCAATGTTACGGTCTCGACTCTACGGTATGACGTGTTTATTTTTTTAACCCTTTTATTTACGGTTATCAAACGTCAAACGTTAAAGCTTGCGTTAAATCCCTGTAGTTCGTCAGATAGCATAAACAACATATACTGTCCGTGGCAAACTTGACCTAGTTATAACATTAACAGTATGTTTAACCCAGTTATGGGTTGCACAATTTGGCCGCTATGTGCACGGCTAAATTGTCGTGTGAAACTGGGCTAATGAGGGTCTCAAGTGCAACGTTTTGATACTTTTTATTGCGTAGACGAAAGATGAGCTCACGATCTACTTGGTGTAGTTATCGTAGTCCATAGACATCACAACTTGGCCGCTCACCTTAAGAGATGAGGCCAAAGTCTCAATTGTATCTTATTGTCATATACCGTCACTTGTGGACGTCAGCAATACCCGGGGCATAGTCAAGCTACTAAAATGTTTTTGTATATAGTAATAAATTCGTGCTAACCGATGGCAAAATTTAAAACACGACTTGTTTCCCTTACCTTGAAAATTTTATCGATAGTTACAAAAACGACCCTCAAATTATTAATATCGATAAATCAATGTATCGTTTCATTCGTAGACATCGATAATTATATATTCATTATTTAAAATGACGTGGCGACCTTTTCATTCGGTAGGATGGATAGTATTTGAACATGATAAACAGCAATGTGATATTAATTTTGAGACTTTAATTTACGGGGTGGAAACTCAAAGCATCACAGCTGGTTCTATGCGGAGCGGGTACTGTATGAATCTCGGCGGTTATCTATAGCGTAAAGCTTATCCGTTTCTAACAGGTAATATTGGTTAATTCCACACGTGAGCGCTTCGGCGCCGATTGAATCGCATAAACAAAACGAAAACTTTCCGATCGATGAGCCTTGAAACGTTTGAACTGTAAATCTTGGGGCATCGACGTACGTACGGACGGTGAAACTCCACTGGATTCTCAAAATACGTACAATAGTGGACTTAATAAATGCACACCAAAACAATAAGATTCGGGACAGGACTGTAGTGAATAAACGCTTTATGTTCAAAGAGACTTTTTAAGTAATGCTATGTTTGTCGCTTGGAATGAAATATCGTATTTTTAGATGCAACTCCACTGGATTCTCAAAATATGTATAATAGTGGACTTAATAAATCTACACCAAAACAATAAGATTCGGGACAGGACTGGAGTGAATAAACGCTTTATGTTCAAAGAGACTTTTTAAGTAATGCTATGTTTGTCGTTTGGAACGAAATATCGTGTTTTTAAATATACAGCAATTTTTTTTTACGTTTCAAATCAATATACTAAAAATAAAATACTTTAGTGACGATCATTAGGCCACATTATGGCAATAATATTTTCAAGCAAACGGAGACGGACACAAGTGCGACGGAAGTTTATTTATATGGTGACCGACTTTTTAAACTCGACATGTCTCCTGAAAACACTCAAAGAATTTATATGCCTATCTAATTTTATGGCTTTTCTTTATTTTCCATTTAGTATTGCAGTAAAATGTTCATTCACGTGGACTGTTCTAAATCTAAATCGGTGCTAAATCAGTAACGGAAAAATTACGTAAATTTTACAGTTTTATTATATAATATTGCATCAGAAGAAGAATAGTTAATTCAACGCAAATAGAAATTCTGCGTGATGTCTCAACAAAGGACCGAATCAAAGTTGCAATATATATTCAGGTAATTGATTAACAGCAAATGGGCCGTGAGCTATTTTGCGAATATACATTTGTTCGACCAGCGAGTAACTGCGAATTGCGACCAATACTGTAGAGATTTTTGCATCTAATTTGTTATTTGAATGTAGAAACACTGAGTAAAATTTATTAGGTTCGTTCGCACTCGGCGCGGTTGCGAACCACAAGGATAAGCGGTCTGGAAAATTACTCTGTACATTTTATCGGTCCGAGTATTAGTGTGTCACAGATAATGGACACGAACAGAACGGGTCGATGTCCGACGACATTTTACAATTCAAATTCACATGTTTTCCGTAAAATACCATTTCTACATCCAATTATACAGATTTCCTTTTATATTGTGGGTCATGAAAATACACACATGACAAGAACAAGTAGGTACATCTAGACATGAAGATAGAATCGAGATCGGGATTTGTGTTTTAGTTATCCGGGTTATTAGCCGCAGTAACAACGGGTCGTTAAAAAATACGTCTTGTCTGTGCACCTGGTACTGCCGATGTGTACGACGATGACAAAAAAAATAAACAATTTATTACAACCACGTGTATTTTGATACGGTTACAGCGGTAAATGTTTTGGCAAGTACTACGCGTATATTCCACGCGCCGCACGAAACATTCTGAAGTTTTACAGCCACGCATCCGGCGACTCGTCCGTAATGCCAATGCTAAAAGGTGTACGATAACGATTGAATTTGAACTATCCTCAAGTACTCTCTACACCAATAGATCTATGTCTTTTTATTTTATTTAGTTTAGCTCATATATTCAATTCAACAAGATACATTTAACGGCCGTCTGGTGTAGTGGTAAGTGACATGGTCACTACATAAGGGGGTCGCGAGTTCGAATCCCGCCAAGGGAAGATATTTGTATGATAAATATAAATGTCTTTTCCAGGGTTATGGATGTATATTAAATATATGAATGTGTATAATAAAAATCTTACATTTATTTCCGTTATCTGGTACCTGTAACACAAGTTCTTTACGAACTTATCACGGGACCAGTTAACGTGGCGTTATCGTTAGTAAATATTTATTTATTTATTAAAATACAAGTTTTTTTATACTCCAGAAAAGGGGTTTTAATAATATTATATTTGTATATTTCATGTGATCTCATTTAAAAAAACACAAGCAGTATAAGTCCATTAGCAGATCTAGGTGTGTTTCCTATTGTACATAAGGCGGTTTTATATTACTTCCTTATGATAAATAGTCAAGACAATGGACGAACAATGATCATCTGTATGGTTTACGTCCTCGATCTGGTATTCTTTGTTCAATTACCGAACAAAAGATTTAATGGAAAGGAAAAAGTAAACAATAACTTAAGTAAAATATGTATGTACGGCAGAATTATGCAGGAGTGCGGAGTCCTATGGCTGCGGCAAAAGTTCGAATGGTTTCGAAATCACAATAAATCGTACGATCAACAAAATCTGTATATTTTAGAAACGTTATTGGACAACTGAATTTGTTTTACGACATTGTTTTTTTTAAGTTGATGTTAAGTGGTTACTGGAGCCCACAGACATCTACAACGTAAATGCGCCAACCACCTTGAGATATAAGTTCTAAGGTCTCAGTATAGTTACAACGGCTGCCCCACCCTTCAAACCGAAACGCATTACTGCTTGACGGCAGAAATAGGCGGGGTGGTGGTACCTACCCGTGCGGACTCACAAGAGGTCCTGCCACCAGTAAAAACCTGCCGCTGCAGGCAAACGAGCTTATGGACAACCTGATGATAAGATGTTAGCATCGCTCATAGAAGTCAGCGCTGCCAAGGGCCGCTGCCTATTGCTGAATAAACTTCGCGAATATCATTTGCACGGAGGAAAGTTCATTCGAAAACCGAATAGTACGTGGCAAAAATCTCTAGATGTCACTGTGGATCAACGAAGTGGGTTTAGCTATGGACGAACCGCCGTGATGTCGGGCGGTTCGGTGGTAAAAACAAGAGGACGGGTATGGGAAATTGAAAACAAAATACTACCTCTTTCGAAGCTGCTTTAATCTTAGTCTTAGGACACAAGTTTGGTGTTATTAAATTTATTAGCTTTAGACATATGTTTTTGCTGCACCAGTCTCAAGTTTTTCATTCGGAGCATCGTAAAAAAACCCTTCTTAAACGAAGAAAATATAGTTTCTAAATATAACGTATTTTTAGAAAGCCTTGTGAACATTGTAATCATAATTTTGAAGTGAAACTTCCTTATCGGCGTTGGAAAAAAATTTACCGTCACATTTTTCGGTTACGCGTCACATTTTTCCGTTACGCGCCATCTTTTAATTAACGGCTGTATGTTCTGAAGTATGGATGCGCATTTGAGAAACCGACCTCATGTCTCAAGGTGGGTCACGGAATACATTTTGTAATTGCAATAATCCCAGGTAACCCACTTAATATCACGTGGACCGTGCTATTATTGTTATTACGTAAAATAATAGGAAGAAAAGTACCAGGGTATTATGATATCAAAGAGATGTATTATTATAACTTTACTCTGACGTACAGCCTTCTTTATTAATTAACGGCTGTATGTTCTGAAGTATGGATTCCGATTTGAGAAATTGACCTCATGTCTCCAGGTGGATTACGGAAATCATTTTGTAATTCCAATAATCTCAGGGAGCCCACTTAATAATATCACGTGGACCGTGCTATTTATTACTGTTATTACGTAAAATAATAGGAAGAAAAGTACCAGGGTATTATGATAGCAAAGAGATTTATTAATAATTAACGGCGGTATGTTCTGAAGCATGGTTTCGGATTTGAGAAATCGACCTCATGTCTCAAGGTGGGTCAAACTTCACGAACCTCAGGAACCCCATTTAACACCACGTGGACCGTGCTATTATTATTAATTTATAGGAAGAAAAGTACCAGGGTATTATGATATCAAAGAGATGTATTATTAAAATGCTGTAATAATCTTAGTAGCAAAAAGGTAAAGTGAAATAATTGTATTATTTGTATTCATGTCTATGATAATAAAATCCTTTTGTTTAAACTTTATCTAATTTAACTTTATTTAACCAATTTCTAGAAAGTTGCATGTAGATCATTTTTCGAAAAATAAGGCCATAAACAAGTTTCACTTCTTACGTGTGTACACTAGTACACGCACACATTTTTTTTGTTATAGTTATGTTCTTATTTATCGCGACAATATAGTGTTTTGATTTCAACTGCTGTTTTATAAGCAACTAGCTGTACTCGTCCGCTTTGCTGGAAATTTAAAATTAACATTATTATTTCTCACCCCCACAAAGATTCTCATAATTAACGCCCCCGCAACTGGTGTAGGGAGTCCAAAACTCATATAAATGTTAACCTATCCAATAAGTACATGTATGTAAGTGTTCTAAATGGATACCAAGTTTCAAGTCAATCAGATGCATGGTTCAGTAGTTATAACGGAACATCCATAATAATAATAAATAAATATTTACTAACAATCACGCCACGTTAACTGGTCCAGTGATGAGTTCGTAAAGAACTTGTGTTACCAGATAACGGAAATAAATGTAAGATTTTTTATTATACACATACATATATTTAATATGCATCCATAACCCTGGAAAAGACATTTATATTTACCATACAAATATCTTCCCTTGGCGGGATTCGAACCCGCGACCCCCTTGTGTTATGACCATGTCACTTACCACTACACCAGACGGCCGTTAAAACCACTGTAGATTTATATATTAGTATAGGTGAAATATATTTAATCTCATCTTGCCAAAGTCTGATCTTGCAAGACAAACACTCGCAGGACTGTACGAATTGTAATAAGATAATTAAGTTTTTCCGTTACCTAACTTTGTCGTTTATCAACAACATAATTGCTTCAATTACGTTTCGATTGCGTAACAATTTTTTATTACAATTATTGTCACGAAGTGAGAAAGAAATTTAATCAACGACGAATCAAGGTTCCTTTCTTTGAACTAAGATGACTTATATTTGAAAATTTTTTCATAACTCGAGAATTTTATACGTGAATGATTGTATTTATATTCCTAGATTATTCTTAGAACAAATTGAGAAAGATATGATTGACAATTTTTTTATAAATTATTATACAAGCCAAAAATATATCTAGTCTTGAAAATTCTCCATGCGTTTCTAAAAAAATAATGGTTAAATTTAAGGAAAACCTTGTGAAAAAATATTTGTGTGAAAGTATGAAGCGTACAAAAAGTAAAAGCTTTGACGAGCTTCCTGTTAATGTCAATTTATGTCGAAAAATTTGTTATGTATCAAGTTTTAATTGGGAATTCTAGTTATTTTCCGAAAGGTGATTTTAATTGTGTTATTTATGAACAAACCCAACCAACCCAAAACCCAACCCAAAACCATAATCTCATAATTTGGTTACCAGTAGAAGCATATTGTTTCCATAAGGTTTGTAATTACAAACCGCTCGTTAATATGTTTGAAGTAAAGCCCAATATGGAAAACCATGTTTTTGTTCACATTTTACAAGAGAAATTTTAAAGGTCAAAGTAACGTGTGATGGTCGGTTTGTGAGCACTTTAGATTTTGGATCGTTATCCTGAGCATTTCTTGAAGCTAGATAGCGGTATGAGATATCGATTACATCATGATTGTGTATGATAGTATGCCGAGATCGTCGTCTGCTCATCGCCGTTAGTAATCATGATAGTAATTTTTTTTATTGCCCTTGTAGGAGACGATCATACGGCCCACCTGATGGTGAGTGGTTACCGTCGCCCATGGACTTCAGCAATGCCAGGGGCAGAGCCAAGCCGCTGCCTACACTTACTGAACCTCGCCAAAGGCAGAGGATCTTAAATTGATAAAACGTCCAGAGCTAGTCCACAAGATGTCCACCATGTGGGACATTATTGTTTGGAAAGCTGTTCCAGTGTACAGATTGATAGGGAAAAACTTCAGCCGAAACGATAAGGTCCCGCTGTATTATAATAGTACAGAAAGCATTAATTTTGAACACGACGAGTATGTAGAGATAGTTTTACAGTTCGGAGCCCAACCACTGTCGTATTCTGATTTTTAAATTGTAACCTTAATTTTTTCATAGTATAATGAATGATATTGATTATGTTTTGTTGCGTAGCCAAATGAAAGAACTCACGACCCACATGGTGTAAACGGGCTACTTGATAGTTCCGCCTTGAGGTCTGAAGTCGACGAAGTTTTAATAGTATTGCATTACGGCTGCCCCACCCTGCAAACCGCAACGCATAATTGGCAGAAACAGGCACAATATGAGGCACCTACTCGTGCGTACTTATTATAAAATATGCTCTAACCAGTATTTACAGTAAAGATTATTAATAATAACATTGAAACAAATCTAAATATGAACAGCTTAAGATTTATACAAATCCTTTTTCGTTATTGCATTCTTATATAAATATTTATAAGAAACCTAAAGTACACAAGGAGAACTCGTCTACTTCTGTTAATATACAACAGCGTGCTGTTTTAGTGAGTTTTCTTTCAAAAACAAACGTTTTTGCAATAAAATTTGTTTTCGTAATCATTGTAATGGTAAAAAATCATAAAACCCAGCAAAAGATGTTTACGCAAAGATGAAATAATTCATTACCGGAAAACAAATGAAAATTCAGCAGCTTGTAAATAAACGTAGCCGTATTTCGACGTTGTTTTGTATAATATTTAATGCTAAATCAAGACTCGCGATGTCTGTTTTTAAGGGTAATGTATTTTTTTTGTAAGATTTTTTTATTGTATACCTCAGGTAAATATTGTCAACGATCATAATGCGTAGTAGTAAGAACATGAATACAACTTCAAACCGTCGCTTCAGAGCTGATAAAATGAACCCGTGCGATGGGCGGAACGTTGCATCGATTCACTGAAATTGCATCGCAAATGGACTCACCTGACTACAAAACGCGAAGATAACCGACAGTTACAGGTCTACGAAAGCGCTGCTTCAGACGATTCGTATAACAGTCTTAACACACAACACGTTTCTATCACTGTATCAGTTCTTATCAATTTGTATTTTAGGATAATTAGCAATGTTTGTTTGGTGAGGAAACCGAGCTCCAACGTGGTTCACGTCCGAGCGTCTGCGAGTGACTGGGCGGCGCGCACCCGTCCATACCTATATATATATGAGTACGTGGCCGCCCGCCCTCCGCGCGTTTTTCATACATGCAAAAATATCGAGGAATTCAGCACCTAATTCTTGCTGTCGCTGCCTTTACAGACACAATGAGAGCGTTGATCTTTGATCCTGCATCGAAGATTGACCAAATTTTTTCAATCGTTCTGTCGTGGTCTCAAAATAAGCATCTAAGGCTTTAATAGTACCTTTTATGGAGTAAATGAGCTGAATAATGAAAAAATAATAATAATAAACTCATATAAAAATAATATAACATACTATAACCCTATGGTAAGAATGGTCAGGCAGTATAATGATTTGACTAAATGTCACGGTGACCTTGATATTTTTGAACCTGGACTCAGGGGATTTGTCAGATGTGTGAAGGATATCCTATTTAACAATTGCTAGTTATCAATATTAATAATTTCAATTGTTTTCAATAGCCAAAGCTATGTACATTAATATGAATTTGCTGAGTGCACATACTATTTAGATTGCAATCCAGATTAGATCTAGGTACTACTTGTACGATTTAGCTAATATGTACTGTAATGATTGCAATTTGTTTTGTACATAAAAAAAAAAGTGATTGTTATTTTAAATATTAAAAAGTAGCAGATAATTCACAATGATACTGATAAGCTTTATTATTGCTAGTTTCAAGGCTGTATCAGATAGATGCAGACCGTTATAAGATAAATCAATCTTCGAATCAAACAGAAACTGTTTAATGCGCATTAAAATTACTATTATTTTTATCGACCAGATCATAACTATCGTATTAATGCCATCATTGAAAGTCACGATGTTTCTCAGAGATCATTAAAGATAACAAACAGGACTAGCTTACAAGAAACAGCCAACGAAGCATGAAATACAGCTGTTGTAACGTTTCCGATCGATTTGTGGATTTACATTATCTTAACAAAATCTAAACAAAAAGAATTGAGATCAAGGATGCAACAAATGCCCACCGAATACTGAACAACGATCTCTTTACGCTTTTTATTGTTATTGGCAGTATTGCATCTCATGATGTGTTGACGATAAAAACGATTCGAGTCAACGATTTCATATCTGTTATGTTGATTGGAAAACAGTTATTCTTAATAAAATCTAATTTATTTAACCTTCGAGTCATTCTTGGAGTTTTAAATAAACGTAACTTCATCGTAGGGCTATCCGTTGTATGTTTTATGCAATCGTTTATATCAGTGGCCTTCGTCGTCTAAAAGAAAACCTTCATGCTCACAATTTGAAATATGGCTTGCTCTTCTTTAGTAACTTGTTATAGCAATAAAGACAACGACACGTTAGTCACACAGGCAATGCTTTGTCCTTAGATTTGAATTATTGAAATATGAAACCTGACTAGCAATTTTTATAGTGACGATCTATCTGATGTAATTAGGTTACCGGGAGCCATAGGCATACTACTACCAGTAAATTGGAGTTGAAATAATAGTTTTGTTATGGGCATGCATTAGATGTTAATAGGACTAGTAGTTTAGTTTTGAAATAGTTTCCGTTATTTATGTAATTCTTGAAAAACCCATTCAGCTAAATTTTAGGTCATGTTGACATTTCTAAATTCTGTCAAAGGTGTTCTGTACGTTTCACTTTATTTCTACGTTGCGTACGTAAAAATAGGTTAATATCCAAGTAGGTTTATTAATAAACGTTATAATATAAAATGTAATATAGAAATAGATTATACGACCAATTAATACTCTTCCAACAGCACAAACCACTTAGCTGTACGACGATTAAACGTGCTGAATTATAAATCATATGTATCATGGATTTTAACGTAGGTTTTATTAATGCTGACATTAATAACTTAATGTGGAAATATTGAAAAGTACATTTTTTATTGTCATTTTAGGCAGACGAGCATACGGCCAGTTTTTTTTTCCTACCTAAGCTGAGAGCCTTGAGAGGCTATTTGAGCGTAACCTTAACTAGTAGGTGAGCTCACGGGGTTCAAAACTGACGACGTTGCTAGCACGAACTCTAGCAAGAGCCGTGCTTCGCAGAATCTACCACCGGACCGGAAACGCGACCCACTGAGGAAATCCGGCGACAAACTCAGACACACTCGACGAGAACGATGACCGGTACGGCCAGCAATGTCAGATGAACAGCCAAGGGGCTCTCGGATCTATCTGCCTACATAGTATGTAAAGAGTGGATTGTTCATATCCGGATTTATGTCGATTCTCTTTTCACATTTCTGTCACAGAATTACACAGGATGTTTATAACACAAATATACAGCGCCGTTCATAATTAAGACGGAGATTGGTTTCCTTTTAAATTGAACACGGTGAAAATCGATTTGTTTTATAAGAAGTGTTGTAATAGATGATGGGAACGGTTGTTTTCGCGTTTGAGCTATTGAATATACTACTTATAATACTTCTTAATTGAAAATGCTTTTTTCATTCATCTCGACGAGTAGGCGATATGTTACCGCATATCAGAGACAGCAATGTGATTGGCAGCTAGACCACACAGCGATCTGGACGCTCACACGTAGTGGTTCGCAGCAAAAATATGTAGTACTGTAGTCCAAATGCTTCCTTTGTGGACATCTATAGGGCTTAATGTTCCAACACGGGAAGTCCACTGCACTTTTTGCTACGGTTAAAAATGCATTTTGGATCAAAGGCCGCAATGGTTGTTAACAAAAATACTCTGAGATTCCGACTTATTTCAGTCTTCGATGCAGTGCCGTGAGCTCCGAAATAGGAGCGGAAAATGATTTCTTATTTCAGCTCATCACGAAATTTTCAGCACACGAAATCAATCATAAAAAACTTTAAGATGATATATGTTACTAAAAATGAAATCAACTAATAATAGAGTAAACAAAACCAGCTCCATAACTTCTAATGCTTATAAATTATTCAAGTGATGTGTGTTTACACTACAGCATATTGCATTAATTTGGGAAATTCTTAGTGGCTTGGGTGGCGTAATCTAATTTTTTTTTTATTGCTTTTGTAGGCAGACGAGCATACGACCCATCTGATGGTGAGTGGTTAGCGTCGCCCATGGACTTCAGCAATGCCAGGGGCAGAGCCAAGCCGCTGCCTACCGAGCCAAGCCGCTGCCTACCGAGCCATGCCGCTGTCTACCGAAAATTTATAAAACACAATGAGAAATCGTAAATATAATGCTGTTAAATGTATGATTTTGACATCTACAACGTAAATGCGCCATCCACCTTGAGATATAAGTTCAATGAATATAAGCATGTGAATCCCATGGTCATTGACGGCATATATCGAACGAATAATAATTGAACTGAAGTCCTTGTTTGTTAGGACCTAGTCATACATATAATGTACATTTACAGATCGCAGCTAAATTACGAATGCATTGTAACTAGTCAGGTCATAAGTGTTGTCACACAGTAAAAACTTTTCTTTTAGAATGCTGGCCACAAAAAAGTTTATTGAATTCGAATTTCAAATTGTTCATAAAAATAAAAATGTATACTTTTAGAATTTTACTCATTTTTAAATATGGAGTGGACGCTTAAAGAAGACCGTGTTGCAGTTATTGCGTTGCATCGTTGCGGTTGCGCGCCAATTCAAATTTTCAACATAGTGAAAAATTTTAATATAACCAAAAGATTCGTTTATCGTACCATCAAACGATACAATGAAGACTCTAGTGTAGATGACAGGTCAAGAAGTGGTCGCCCTCGGTCTGTTAGGACTCCAGCAGTGATAAAAGCTGTGAAGGCGCGAATTCAAAGAAATCCCAAACGTAAGCAGAAACTGTTGGCCCTTCAGATGGGGTTAAGCAGAACCACNATAACCAAAAGATTCGTTTATCGTACCATCAAACGATACAATGAAGACTCTAGTGTAGATGACAGGTCAAGAAGTGGTCGCCCTCGGTCTGTTAGGACTCCAGCAGTGATAAAAGCTGTGAAGGCGCGAATTCAAAGAAATCCCAAACGTAAGCAGAAACTGTTGGCCCTTCAGATGGGGTTAAGCAGAACCACGATGATTTACCGTAGAAGAGAGCTACAACAAACAAAATGATAAGGTATACGCACACAGTAGTGAAGAAGCGAGCAACTGTATTCCGCGTGTCCAACGAGGTCATTTTCCATCCTCGCTCATGGTATGGTTGGGAGTTTCTTATTGGGGCTTAACAGAGGTACATTTTTATGAGAAAAGTGTAAAAACGAATGCAGTTGTGTATCAAAATACAGTCCTGACGAACCTTGTGGAACCTGTTTCTCATACCATGTTCAATAACAGGCACTGGGTATTCCAACAAGTTCGGCGCCAGCTCATAGAGCGAAGAGCACACAAGACTGGCTGGCGGCGCGTGAAATCGACTTCATCCGGCACGAAGACTGGCCCTCCTCCAGTCCAGATTTGAATCCGTTAGATTACAAGATATGGCAACACTTGGAGGAAAAGGCGTGCTCAAAGCCTCATCCCAATTTGGAGTCACTCAAGACATCCTTGATTAAGGCAGCCGCCGATATTGACATGGACCTCGTTCGTGCTGC